>JALDNG010000362.1:117500-404685 GCA_024349245.1 Neodontobutis hainanensis | reverse complement strand
TACAACTAATCTCCGTAACCATCTTACCCCCTCCCCGCCCACTTCCCCCGCCGACGGTTATGTTATGAACCGTCACATTTGACTCACGTCATAACCGTCATCACCAATTCTTAAACCGGCACACCCCTACTCTCACTGACCAACAAAAACAGCCTGGGTAGTCTGGTTAAAGTGGCCAGTGTCAGGTTCAGCTGGGGGATATTTACAGCAGACAGGTGCAGAGGAAGGCTGGTGCTAGAGCGCAGTCCCAGGACCATCCCCTCAGAAGGGAGTGTGACCTGCTGCCCTCTGGGGGGCGCTACAGAGCTCTGGGCTGTAGGACTAAAAGATTGAAAAATTGTTTGCACATTGTATTTATTCATGTTTTTAAATTACATTTTGCACTTTTATATCTTTGGGTTTTTATTAATTCCCATTGTTGATCGTGCTCTTGGGTTGTTGTTGATGTGTTCTTCTATGTTGTATGTTTTTTGAATGATGATGCAAGATTAATTTCCCCAAGAGGGACAATAAAGAAACTTTGAACTCACCCCTTATCTTCCAGGTTTCTTTTCCTTACTGCCTTCTCCAAATCAGGTACAGCACTTTCATAAAAGGAGGTCAGTCTGTCAGAAAAGACAACAGAATGAATATGGCACAGCTAAGCTTCATTCTTTGTAGCAGCAGTGCGAGTCTGATGTGGACCTGCTGAGGAAGCCCTGGGAGTGGAAGCTGGAGCAGGCAGAAGGAAAGATCTCCAGAAAGGCATGAACAGTGGTGGTGGAATCACAGAGATACAGCACAAGGTCCAAAAGCTCCTGGAGAAGATCAAAACACATGGCTGTAAATAGAAAAATGTTTTTGTGATGAAAAGCTGTCAGTATTCATTTATTTATGGTTTATCCAATGAGAACACATGCCACATATAGACATATAGACATCAATGCCAACAGTAAAAAGGGAGCTGCTCAAGGAAGCAATGATGACGGCAAAATGTACAGACTACAGAGAAGATAATAACAGTTTAGAAATGTAGGCATGAGTGAGGTGCTGCCGCTAAACAAAACAAGAGGTGGTTTGTCACTGACATTAAACTGGGTAAGAGGCTGAGCTGCACTAAGATGTTACTGCATTTTCTCAAGGATTCTGTATCCATCTACATAATACAAAAGCAACTTCAGAGGCTCATATTTATCAGTTATATTTGCAAAAACAAGTCAGCAGTAGTTAGCTTCATACCGTTCTAAAAATCTACAGAGCTTTTTTATTCCTGCGTGTATAGCAATGCACCAGTTCAGTGCGACTCCTCACCTGCTGCTTCATTGTCATGACAGTGTGCTGTTTGTGTGTGTTCAGTTTCAGGGGCTCCATGGCAGTGGCTCCTTCACACTGAAGACCACACTGCTTTAGAATGGTCTCAAACACCTGCCATTCAGAAAAATATATATTCAAAAACATTTAAATAGTTTTTTTATAGAAAGAAAAGAAGTCAAAAATGTTAAGAAGAGCGTCTACAGATAAGGCTCCAGTGACCGTTGCTTATATACTGTGTACTTATTATTATTGTTATTGCAGCTTATTTTTTGCACTTCAATGTACAGTATACCTATACTTCTATATCTGTTTATATATATTGCTTGTGTCGATGATAAAATCTTGTCTGGTTACAGAATCCAATGTTTCCAAGTGGATTTTTCATGAATGATGAACATTTTGCCCAATTTCTTCTGTCTGTGGCTTTATCAGCTCTTCAGTTTTAAAAGAGCTTCTGAATGTTTTTAGGGAAGTGTCCTCTCACTCTCATCAGTCATTGTGGGCCATGAAGTCAAAACTATTGCGCACGTGCAAACCGGATTTCAAGCAAGCAGGTTGGGGTGTGGGCGAGCATTTGCAGATTTAAGCAAGCAGAGTCTGTTGTGCTTTACTGTTGTGTTTAACTTCCATACCTCTCACCTGTAAGACAGTGGGTACCGTCTCCTCCAGGTCACTGTAGTAAGATGGCTGCTGGGTAAAGATGTTCTCTAGATGGACAGAGTAGAATAAACGTGCAATAAAAGTGCAATAGACATCATATTGTTCTTTACAACACCTCTTCTCAAATTCATCTCTCTGACATTACCTATCATTTTGTGCAGAAGTTGGCTGTTGCCCTTTCCAAAGAGCACAGAAAGATCCATTATTTTGGGAATGTCAAATAGAAAGTTGTCGTATATAATTTCCTTGAAAGCAACAGCAGTGAGGAAATGCTCCTGGGAAAGAGAAAAGCACAAAGGATGCTCATTTTAACAAGCTTCAAAAAAAATGGCTAAAAAGGTGTTCTCATCTCTCTTTAATTAGGAAGTAGATACTGCCTGAAAAAAACACCTCCTCGAATAAAAGGTGCTGAAACAACTTACTCAATATCTATCAGAAAATGACTTCCTCAGCGCTGCATTTGATGCGATTGATCATGCAGTGCTAATCAACAGACTAAAAGATGTTTTTGGCATCTCTGGCTCTGCTCTTGCTTGGTTAGAATCCTATCTGTGTGATAGGTCTCATTTTGTCTCTTAATAAATCCTTCTCCACGGCACCAGTGAATTTCGGTGTGCCACAAGGGTCTGTGCTCGGTTCCATACTTTTTTCACTATATGTTACACCATTGGGACAAATCATCAGAAGTTATAGAGTAAACTTCCACTGTTATGCCGATAATACACAGCTGTATCTACCAATAAAAGCGAATAATACTACTGACATTATGCATCTAGAGGCCTGCCTCGTTTCAATTAAAACATGAATGTCTCAAAACTTCCTCCATCTGAACTAAAACAGAGCTCTTGTTAATTGGTCCTGCCAGTCATCGGCACAAGCTCAACAATCTTACTGTCTCAATCAACAACTGTGTGTTGGAGCACAGCAACACTGCGAGGAACCTTGTGTCATTTTGACCCCACACTATCTCTGCAGCAGCACATTAGTGAGGTCACTAAACTGGGCTTTTTTCACTTGAGGAATATCTCACAAATTAGCTCCTGCCTCTCTTTAGCTGATGCTGAAATTCTCATTCATGCATTTGTCACATCCAGGCTGGACTACTGCAATGCGTTATTCTCTGGACTGCTGAGAAAAAGTACTCACAGACTGCAAATGGTCCAAAATACAGCTGCCAGACTTTTAACAAAGACAAGGAAGTTTGATCACATTACTCCGGTCCTGGCTTCATTACACTGGCTTCCTCATGTTAGAGCTGACTTCAAAGTTCTTTTGTTAACCTATAAAATCCTTTGTGGACGCGCGCCCTCTTACCTATCTGACCTTATCACCTGGTATACTCCAGCTCGTACCCTTCGCTCTCAGGACGCTGGCCTCCTTCAACTTCCTCGAATAAAGAAGAAGTCTGCTGGCTACAGAGCCTTTTCTTATAGAGCCCCATTTTTGTGGAATGGGCTCCCGGTGGAAGTGCGGCGAGCTGACTCTGTTGAGGCTTTCAAAACAAACTCAAAACATACTTATTTCCCCAAACGTATGGAGACTGATTGATCATAGGGTTAGGATTACACTGGCTGTAGCTGTAGGTTACACACTCACACTGGCTGTAGGTACACGCTCACACTGGCTTTAGCCGTAGGTACACGCTCACACTGGCTTTAGCCGTAGGTACACGCTCACACTGGCTTTAGCCGTAAGTACACGCTCACACTGGCTTTACCCGTAGGTACACGCTCACACTGACTGTAGATGTAGGTACACACTAGGGCTGCACGATTTAGGGAAAATGTCATATTGTGATTATTGAGGTCAAAATTGCCATTTGCGATAGCGATATAAACAAATGGTATCATGAATCAACTTGCTTGGTTCTCAAGGAAAATGCACACACAGATTACTGATAATGCTGAAATTTGTATTTCTCAACTCAAGCAACAACAACAACAAACAAAACGTTTTCAAATTAAAATATTTTTACAAAATCACATCTTTGCATTACTGCAAACAATCTTGTTATTGTCTCAATAGTACAGCTAAATAAAATAAATAGAACAAAGCAATGTCTATGTTCATGAAAATAAGTTATTTTGAACATTCTGTCCAAACAGGGATATTTTACATGGACGTAACATTTTGTATAAACTTTCAAAAAGGAATTTGGATATGAATGTGTGGTTCAAACCGCTAAAACGCGTTTGTTGGTCATTTACAAAAACAAAAACAAAGCAGCAAACTGGTACTTCCAAATCCCTTTTTCTAAAAAGCTCTACTTATCACTTGAGAGGTTCTTTGCCAAAAAAACAAGCATATCCACCTTGTCTGGTTTCAGACAGGAGCGATGATTCGATACAACATTACCACTAGTGCTAAAAGCTCTCTCTGATGCAGAGCTTGTTGCTTGTAGGCACAGATATTTCTGTGCTAGTTTTCATAGCCTAGGAAAGTTTATTTTCTTCTTGGCTTTAGCAGCAGGTGGATTTTCCGCATCAAGGCTATCCTTGTCCATCACTGAATTGCTTGTTTGGGATATAAGCTGCTGCTGATAAATTTCCTGAAACAAATAAAAAATGCACATGTTTTAGAATCTGTTACATAGAATTGTAGCCAGTTAAGTAAACATTGTGTTTTCACTCACTATCAACTCAGAGATGACTCGTTCCTTTAAGGTCTGAGTCTCTTTTGCAGAGATGTATTGTGCTCGGAACCTTGGATCTAGGAATGTGGACATGTTTAGCAGGTCCTGCGTGACTTCATATTTCTCGTTGAGGTAGTTCCAAATTTTTGATTTGAGTGATTTAGTCAGGCCAGTGTCCTCTTCCTCTTCAGCCAGCACTGAGGTATTCAAAATATGCAGAGCAGGCTTCACATAAGATATGCTCACATAGCGTTCACCTTACAGGGCATCCGTGAAGTCCTGGAGTGGGCTGAGTGCTTTGTTGACAGAGTCCAGGACCTCCAGGTCCTGCCATGAGGGCAGTAGGTGTCGCACTTTGCGATCTGCAGAGAGAACCTTGGACAAAGCATTTTGCTGCTCCAGGACTCTTGCAATAATTTTCTGAGTAGAACCCCATCGTGTTGAGCAGTCTGTCACCATGGCATGCTCTGGGAGTTTAAGCTCTTTTTGTGCTTCCCTCAAAGCAACTCTCTTCTTCCAGCTATGGGAGAAGTGGCCCTAATCTTCCTGCATATCCCAGTAGCCCGGTTAATGCATTGTGCATTATCGTTCAGGGCATTTCCTGTGAGTGATAAGACAAAACATTTACTAACTGCAGTGACTAAAAACATTCATATTTTAATACACTCTGATTAAATGCCCAGTTACAACCTAATAGCATAAAAACAGTAATACAAAAATTACAACAAACACTTTAATATTCATGTCGCCACTCTAAGCTATAAATGTTAGAGCAGTAGTAGGCAAATATCTGTGGCAGCCTAAATAAAATAGGCCACTCTTATTATGATTTGTTGCACACATAACACTGTATTTAAAATTGTTATTCTTAAATTAACAACTACTCCAAAACCTCAAATAAAAGTATAATATTTTATACTATTGTACTCTTAATAATACAATAGTATAAAATAATTGCTATAGCCTAACAAAAGATGAAATCAATTTAACTTACCGATGGCCAGATAAAGTCTATGCCCAAAGCACTGGAATCTAGTCCACTGATTAAGCTCCACCGCTTTGACAACATTAGTGCCGTTGTCTGTTGTTATGGCAACCTGACGCTCCTCACGGAGGTCCCATGCAGCCAATGATTCTCTCAAGCCCATGCTATGTTCTCTCCCGTGTGGTCGGCGGGGAAATAGGATGTTTGCAGGCAGCGGCTTTTCAGTTCAAACTCTTCGTCAACAAAGTGCACAGTTAGGCTAATATAGGGTTCAGTTGTTCTGCTTGACCACAGGTCCATAGTTGTTGAAAAGAACGTCAATGTAGACATTTCCAGTTAAACCTCGCCACGGCATTTGTTGTAAAGCTCAGGGATTGCAACTTGAGAGAAATAGTTCCATGAGGGCAGCTGGTACCTCTTGTCCAGTGTGCGGATAATTTTCTGAAATTCGCCCTTGCTAACGGTGTATATGGGCAACATGTCTCCTGCCAAGCAGTGCGTTATAGAGTTGGTGATTTATCTCTGTGAAGACCTTTCATATGGCTCAACACTCTCAAACACATCTGTAATTGTGGTTTGTTTGTTTTTTTGTCTCACAGATTGTTCTTTTTGTTCAGTTGATTCTTTACTAATCTGGGCTTTTACCTTCATGCATTCATCATACTTTTCTCTGTGCAATATCTTGGGTTTAATATTTAATTTGATTACATTAATGTTTAAATTGAGATTTACAAGAAATATTTCAACTGCTCTAACTTTTAACTGCTGTAAAAAGCACCTTATTTGTTTAAAGTGTTTGCAAACCAAATGATATTGCACTTTTGTTTATATATATTTATATAATTTTTAATTCGTTATTAAATTTTTAGTATAATGAGATTAATCGCATAACTTTGTGCAATTAATCGCAATTAAATTCTTTAATTGTTGCCCAGCACTAGTAATTTTTCAACTGTCCTGGACACATTCTTGCACGGCCTGTCCGTCCTGGAAGTGGATCCCTCCTTCTGTGGTTCTCCCTGAGGTTTCTCTGTTTCCCCGGCTGGGTTTTTATGAGTTTTTCCTCACCCTGATGGAGGGTCTACGGACAGGGGATGTTGTCTAGTGCAGTCTGTTAAGCCCTTTGAGTCGACTGTTGTTGTGATATTGGGCTATACAAAAAATAAATGTCTTGTCTTGTGTTACCTAACCCACCAGTCAAAGCCTTTACTTCCATCATAGCCCTTTTGAAAACAGCTCCAATGGAAACAATTTCTTGGTTCAGGTTTGTTGTTGACCTCACCTTTGACTCTTTATATGTGGCCATTCTGAGAAAAGTCATGAAGACAGCTCTGTGGACAGAGCGCTGGACATCAGCCACTGCTGGAGAGGATGGGACAAAAGCCAAGTCTAAACCACGAGGGGCCTGATGCAAGTAGGAGTCCAAGCATCTCTGCAGAGACTCATCAAACACCACCTGAAACCAGCAACAATATTCAGACTGCTGTAGAGGAACTAGGACATCAAAAGCAGACTTTCACTTGAATGCTTTGAATCACTTTTCTAATGTAGCAATGAAACTTCAAGCCATAACAAAAAAAATTAAAATGTTTTGAAACCACTGGAATTCTAGGAGCTCCATTCAGGGGAACAGTCTGAGCAGAACATTGGCTTATAAGGCTGAGAAACATGTTAACGTCAGCAAACTACTGTAGAGTCATTTATTCATTTTCTTCCGTTTGGTCCTTTTGGGGTCATGAGTGACTGGAGCCTATCCCAGCACCTATGGCCTGAGGGGGGGTACACCCTGGACAGTGGCCAGTAAGTAGCAGAGCACTGTTCACATACTTTTTCCACAAGTACTATGAAGTTTTTTTGGTTATTCTAAATAAATAATAATAATTCAATAATTGTCCCCCCTTAGGGGAAGGGGGTCTGGGGGGCCTAACCGCAGGACTTGTTTTGGACACAATATGTGTATTCCTTTTAGTTATTTCCTGAAATAAAAATGAAATTAAGCTTTATCTGAATGAATGAGACAGAACAGACTATTGCTAAATTAATTTTTTGAAGAATTGCCAAATTAATCTAATAAGCTAAACTTACACTAGTTTTAGATTTTCTGAAACCAACTAGCATTTTCAAGGTAATAACTATGAGACCAGAACAGCCTGGACCAGTCAAAGTTAGTTTCAGATCAAACCTCTCCCTCTAGAAATAAAGCTCAGCTCTAGTACCAGTTCAAATCAGAATTGAAAAAAGTCCAGAGGCCTTTGCTTTAACCTTATTTTCAAAATAAAAGTTAGCATTATTATTTGTCCTCAACAAAATGGATATACTAGAAAACTTTCTACTTGCCTAATCAGGTCTGTCTCGTAGTTCTAGTTTTGAGCATATTTGTTCGAAGTTAATGTATTTGGTGGTTCAGGACTGGGGATATTGTACCTGACACCAAAACCTGTCATGAGGCAATGAAAGGAGCCACTCCAGGTCTTCAGTAATGAATCTGGCCAGCTCCAGAAACTCCTCCAGCTCTGCAGCAGAGCCGTCCACAGGTGGGGGTTTGTATGACACAAAGAGCCGTTGGGCTTTCCTCTCAGGATGCTGAATACAAAAGAATTAGATTAGAGTAAAACCATCCGGTCTACTACTACTAAATACAAAATAGTTATTACAGTTGCCTTTAATTTTTTATATTTCTGTATATAATATTCCATTTGAGATTATGTGTGCTCACAGTATTAAGTATGTGATATGTGTCTATTATTATTATTACATCATATTTATTTAGCACTTTTTAGGAGACGCAAAGACGCTTTACATATCCATTATTCATTTTATTACACAGTCACACACTGGTGGTGGCAGACACTGGAGGCAAGGAGGGTTAAGTGTCCTGCCCAAGGACACAACGACTGGATGAATTGTGGGGTTGTCTGTGTGTCTGTCTGTCTGTCTGTCTGTCTGTCTGTCTGTGTGTGTGTGTGTGTGTGTGTGTGTGTGTGTGTGTGTGTGTCTGTGTGTGTCTGTGTGTGTCTGTGTGTGTCTGTGTGTCTGTGTGTGAGTCTGTGTGTGTGAGTCTGTGTGAGTGTGTCTGTGTGTGTGTGTCTGTGTGAGTGAGTGAGTGTGTCTGTGTGTGAGTGTGTGTGTGAGTCTGTGTGTGAGTGTGTCTGTGTGTGAGTGTGTCTGCCTGTGTGTGTCTGTGTGTGAGTGTGTGTGTGACTGTGTGTGAGTCTGTGTGTGAGTGTGTCTGTGTGTGTGAGTGTGTCTGTGTGAGTCTCTGTGTGTGTGTGTGTGTGTGTGTGTGTGTGTGTGTGTGTGTGTGTGTGTGTGTGTGTGTGTGTGTGTGTGTGTGAGTATGTGTGTGTGTGTGTGTGTGTGTGTGTGTGTGTGTGTGTTTGTTTTTTAACTCTTTGACTGACGTCTTTATTGTTCCACTAGACATATAATCAATGGGGGCTGGTGGTGGTTATATTTGGTGGGTGGGCCGATAAATACAAACACATATGGAACATTAAGTTATTTGCAATCACTATGCTTTATCAAAAATGTAATGTTTAACTAATCTAATCTAACAATACATTAAAATAACTTACATGGCAGGAGGGGCTAAGCCCACCTAGCCCATTGATACTAGCTGTCCCCGTTTATAATAAACTTTGTGTGGAAGGTTGTGGGAACATGTGGGAGCTGGGGCTAGGATTGGGGCAGTGAAGTGGTGTGTGGAGAGCCCGTGGTACTCACCAGAGCCGGCAGCGTGCGCTCCGACCCTGAGGCATTACACTCGGTCACCTGCTGCTCGTCCAGCGGCAGACGGACACACGCCATGGCTCTGCCTCTCTCCTGCTCTGGAAATGATTCCACACAAGATCTGTCACTCTCTCTAACTTTGATAAGATAACGTCAAACCCTGGTTGAGCTGGCCACCAGAGACTTGACATTCCGGGAACATGTTCTTAGGAGCCCTCAGAACCAAGGGCTAGTAACATTAGAACTAACAGAGTAACCTATGGCGTCTTCAGCTGTACTGACTGGGAATAACACACCAAACACATTCTAATTTCAAGGAAAACGAAACTGCAACTAAAGATCTGGCGTTAGTAAATGAGTAAGCCATGCTAAACTGCTCACTTTCTTAGCATTTGTTCGAATGGCAGTAGCAGTAACATGAAAATACGTAAAATAACATACACTTTAACTTCTTACTGCGGCAGTTTGGAGGCACTACTCAAGACTTTCTGTGTAAACGCAGCCACAGAGTTAAATTATTATATATATATATATACTGGTATGATCGCTTTGTGAGGCGAAGAGGCTTCAAACTCAGACGTCTACGAGTCGGAAGTGACGTACATTGTTTTCATTACAACGCCTGTCCAAACCACACTTTTATATTCTGCCCCCTATTGGACACCAAGCACTTCAGCCATGTCAGAGGGGTCTTTAGTGTGGGTTCTTTAAAGTGACTTAATGATTTCTTGCAGTTAAAATTAATTGATTTTAGTCCAATATATCTATAAAGAAAAGTCACGGTGTAAAACTTGAGGTTATTGTGGCCATGTTTAGTCTTTTAGATAATTAGTTATTTAAGAGTAATACCTTGAAGAAAATGTTAAAAAATGCAACAGTTTTTAGGGTGAAGATGTTTTGTCTGTAAATCCAAAAAACTTGATCTATTCTGAGATCAACTGGTAAGAGAGCTGAGCTTATATCTCTAGAGGGAGGAGTTTCCTGAAACTAAACCTGACCAGGTTGCTCTGGTCTCATAGTCATTGGCTATGAAAGGACAGTGTGACTCTTGATGTGGGAGTCATTCTTGCTCAGGAGAGTAGTTAGTGACACTGTTCCCTTCAGGTGTTGTTGTTGTTGTTCTAGCTCAGGGGTTGGCAACCTGCAGCTCCGGAACATTCTCACACCATACACAAGAGCAACAATCACACCAGTGCTGTGTCACAAGGAGGGTTAAGTGTCTTGCCCAAGGACACAACGACAGTATGGGGAGAGTGGGAATTGAACTGCCAACCTTCCAGTTATAGGACAAAAGCTCTACCACTGAGCCGCTGCACCGCTGTCCTTTCTCTTTGAGGTGGAGGTGAACTGCAGACTCAAGTCCACAACTATGAGACCAGAACAGCCTGGTCCATCAGGTTTGGTTTCCCTCTAGAGACGGCTCTCTTACCAGTTAAACTCAGAATTCTGCAAAAAATGCAGTTTTCTTTTGCAAATTTTACACTATGCAACTACCTGCAATGGCTTCAGCTGTTTCAGCTCCTCAGCCGTTTAACTGATTTTCATCATTCAAACTTTAAAATGTGTGGAAATTTTGTGTCATTATTACTATTATTCTGCTATAATTATTCCTTTTATAGTTTTTGTAATATTTTAGTTTTTATGCAATTTCTTCCCCTTTCATTTCCTATGGAACTTAATATTGAGACACAGCAAATGTTTCAGACTCATAAGCCTCTGAAGTCAGGGTCATAATTTACTGAGATTACTCACAATTCACAAGCAAGTAACTTAGAATGAGTCATTGTTCCTGTTATCTGCTTAGTATCCATGTTTTACAAGCACACTATCGTTATTTAGCATAAGACAACTGAAAACAAAACATCACAATACAATATATATGGTCTGTAATGATGTCTTACCTTTTCAATAAAAAAGCAAGCTCAGGGTCTGTTTTTACCCCCGAAGTAGATTGCAGTTCTCCACTCTGCCTATGTTCACTCCTCCCCCGACGTCGGTCACACTCCTGTTTTCCTCTGTGGGCCTTGTTCGATAAAGCATTGTTAGTTTTTTTATTTTTTAAAGGAGTCAGTGTCAGTGTTTGGGCAGTGCCTGAGGCCAGTTGTTTTTTGTTGCCTGCAGAGTCCATCTCGATATAAACGCTCGCTAATCTTGCTCACTGTCATGGCGGCTATACTAGGAAGTCAGAGCTGTACACAGGAGCGCGCACTACGTCACATCCGGGTTGATTTCCCGGTGAAACCGGCCCGAATTCTGCACAATGAAATGAGCCTACAGACTCATAGAGACAAAAGTGTTTAACAATGAAGGTCTCAGTCGTTTCATCCAGACAACCAGACTAGAGCCAAGACCTGGACCAGACCCAGACTACACCCAGCCCAAGACCATGACTATGTTCCAGCCCTTTCTGCCCTTGTTCCAACTCTTTCTGCTCTTGTTCCAGCCCTTCCTGCCTCTTTAGGACCTTTCTGCCCTTGTTTCAGCTCTTTCTGCCATTGTCCCAGCCCTTTAAGCCATTCCTGCCCTTTTTCCAGCCTTTCTGCTAATTTCTTAGGTTTCTTCTGCACATTTTACATTATGCAACCACCTAATTCTTTTTTTTACTTGTTAAACACAGTTTTGAAAAAAAAATGTTTTAGGATCTTGTGTTTGTGTTTTGTTTTGGTACATTAATCTTTTTTTGTACAAGACACCAGTTTGTAAAGTTTATTTTTAACTGTCTTATTTTATTCTTAAAATTGCAGAGAAATTTGAAACGACCCCTGTAACATTTCCCTGTGTTCATTTAGTCAGGGTGCTGACAACCACTGACCTTCTTGAACCCAGAAGGAAGAGGTCTTTACTCACAGATCTGAAGACGATAGAGTACACACATGGCATTTGACATAGGACTCAACAGCCTTAAACTAAATCTCTTTGGTTTCTGTAAAACAATAATTAGAGCAGCATAAATTCTCAAAATAGAACACATCACAATGAAACACACTTTATGAATAATGAATAAGGAGAACCCCAAGTTTATCATTGTCAGTTGCTGATACTCAGATGTTACCATGTTTATCCTTCTGTTGGCATGCCGCTAAATTACCCAGGAATAATCTGCCTCATCATTCTAGTATGGTTTTGTTTATTCACACTAAATACTGCTTCTCCAGTATACAGTCAAGTCAGTAACATTATTTAGATTCAACTCATTACAGTCACTTTAATATTTTTTTGCCTCTTGTTCAAAACAACCCAGGCATGTGTTCATGGACCTGCACGCACGCGCACACACACGCACACACACGCACACACACGCACACATACGTATATATTTAATATATATATAAAATATTGTAACCAATTTCTACATATTCATGGCAGTGATTGTGGCTATAAAAGGGTTACAGGTGAGAAACAGCTGTGGGAAGTTGGAGTTACAGTAGGGTGTATTATGACCCTTATAGCCTCTTTCAGAATATGGAAAGAGTGGTACAATTTTCTATAATTATACAGAAATACATTCTACTTAAAGGATCAAGGTTTCCTCCAGATGCTGTGGTTTACTTTACCACCAAAAACATGTACAATATAGAACTACAGATAAATGCTAAGCTATAGTTTGGTACAAGCATCTTTTCTTCGACTTAATGTACATTGTATGCTGTTCTAACAAAGAAATAAAAATTAAGATTAAGATCTTTCATTTCTTAAAGCTTAAAAGGACTCTATTATGTTTATAATAAAACAAAGTGTATTGTGATTTTATACACTTCATTGTAAAAAAAAAAAATGGCCTCACTGACAAATAATAATACATCAGATCTAACAAATAGTTTTTGTAAGGCTACACAGCTGTTTATTCCAAATCCCTTGACTTACCTTCATAATATGGGTTTATGGAAATGCTCTTACTTTCACTATTAAACATAGCTGTAAGTTCTGTTGATTTTTTTTTTTTATTTCACAAAACATTGTAGTGATCGATGAACACAATCACAACTTTTCTTCCAACCACATTTCTTCCTCGAAGATGATGGTTTCCCACTATCCTTTCAGTTTTCAAAAATGCGTTGGACAGTTCCTAACCCATCCATCCATCCATCCATCTTCTACCGCTTATCCGGGGCCGGGTCGCGGGGGCAGCAGTCTAAGCAGAGAAGCCCAGACTTCCCTCTCCCCAGACACTTCCTCCAGCTCTTCCGGGGAGATACCGAGGCGTTCCCAGGCCAGCCGAGAGACATAGTCCCTCCAGCGTGTCCTAGGTCTTCCCCGGGGTCTCCTCCCGGTGGGACATGCCCGGAACACCTCCCTAGGGAGGCGTCCAGGAGGCATCCTAAACAGATGCCCGAGCCACCTCAGCTGGTTCCTCTCGATGTGAAGGAGCAGCGGCTCTACTTTGAGCTCCTCCCGATTGACCGAGCTTCTCACCCTATCTCTAAGGGAGCGCCCCGCCACTCTGCGGAGAAAGCTCATTTCGGCCGCCTGTATCCGGGATCTTGTTCTTTCGGTCATGACCCAAAGCTCATAACCATAGGTGAAAGTAGGAATGTAGATTGACCGGTAAATCGAGAGCTTTGTCTTACAGCTCAGCTCCTTCTTCACCACGACAGACCGGTACATCGACCGCATCACAGCAGAAGCTGCACCGATCCGTCTGTCAATCTCACGCTCCTTCCTTCCCTCACTCGTGAACAAGATCCCAAGATACTTGAACTCCTCCACTTGAGGCAGGAGCTCTCCACCAACCTGTTGCTTTAACCCAGTTTAAGTATATTTACATTGAGTCATTTAGCAGACGCTTTTATCCAAAACGACATTAGGCTTACATTCAGTAGTGTTACAGCTGTAACCAGCTCAAACCATGCATGCATCCATGCAGGCTCTTACCTATTGGTTTAGTTAAATCCAGGTGGACTTTTTTTTGGTCAGTGTATTTTCTCTTCATATAGCCCTCAATAATTTACCAAAAGTTCAGTAATTACCATTTTAGATTAAATCACTCAAGAAATTGTCTCCTCAAATTGTCGGCAAAAAACAACACATTTATTTTTTATTATTGTTAGTGGGAATTCTTTGTCTTTATCTATCACCTTTTACAATATGGCTACAAAGACAAAAATTATCAACTATTTATCCAGCATATAAAAACTTCCAAAGGTTTGGAGTTGGCCTTTGGCCTTAAGTTTTGAACATTTCCCAACATCCAAAAAAAAAATTGTAGTAAAGTCATGACGATCAGACAATAACAGCACTTATTTTCCTTGGAAAAGTTGTTTATAAAAGATTACCAAAATAAAGCTGGTATGGATTTGCTGATAAATGCATTACATTTTTTTAACTGAATGTCATTTGAAAAACACAAGTTAAATAAAGATGAATGCACTCCAAAACAGATCCACACAACAGAAATTTAAACATAAACATTGTATTATATTATGGCTTGAGGCTTAAATCTAAAATCACTGTAAAGCAATGTTGTCTAAAATGTATAATCTCTCACACATCATAATATACCCATTGTGAATTTGCAATTTAAAATATTCCAAAGTCCTATGGAACTAAATGATAAACAAACTAGATATATTAAGTGTATCTAGTTTGGAGAAATGAGAAGTCTGTGCAGATTTATGATGAGGTCAGTATAGTCAAACTCACTCACACAGTTGAGTGAAAAAAAATAACAGAATGAGCAAGATAAAGTTAGCTCATAAAAGGGCAGAACAGATCTGTTTTTAGTAGGGAAACAACAATACAGCCAGTCCACGGTTCAATATGTACCTCATTTATTTGCTTTCAGTTTTTGGTTCAGTATTGTAGAATTTATGGTACCATTTTTAAATGAGTTCATTTGATATTAATTAAACTAGGTGTGGTCATTGTGGGTGGATTTTAAATAAACTAAGGCTGCTAATAAAGCATATAACATTAATGTGCACTTTAGGTGTGCACTTAACATTAAAGTATTGATACCTGTATACATGAATCAAATGCCATGTGCAGCATTTTAAAGTGGATATAATATTCAACTGTGCCTGTGTATTGAGGTTATTTTGTAAAAACATGAGCTTATCAGCATTATCTGCATCAAAGTGAGTGTGTGTTGCACTTACAATTTCTCCAGCAGTAGGTAGTCTATTATTTATATAACAATAGACTCATGAATGTAGCACTCATTTAGACAAGCACAGTGCTACTCTAAATTAGTGCTACATTCAAAATTGTGCCACTTTGCTAAAAGGATTATTTATTTTTTTCTGTCAGTAAAAAGGAATAATTTTAAGCTCAACATTTTGCGAGTACATTACAGCCACAGAGGCAGCTCTTGCTTACTCCGTTCCGAACAGAATGGACTCCATAAAGCCAGTGTTTACAGTGGCACATTACAGAGTGAGCTGGTTTCACTTTCACTGCGGAGCCCTGTAACCCCGCAGGCTTGAGTAGCGCCCGTTCATTTGGAGCCCAAGATGCCACTGAGCTGCTTGATATTACTTTAATCAAGTGGATCTTCGCTAGTCTTGGCAAGGAGAAAGGCCTTAACCATAAAGCACAGCCGTTCATAATGTTTGTCGTTATCAGCTCATAGAGTGTTGCCATTGGTTGTTTACTCAGAGGCGTTCACTAATCACAAATACTTTAAAGCCACAGTCAGACACACATATATGCAACTGAAGAGAAATGATCTGCATAAAAAAACGGATACAAATAATTTTACGCATCAACAAACACACCGAAATTTACCAACGCACATTGAACTGTGAACTGTATTGAGGATTGTTGTATCCCTAGTTTTCAGAAATACTTGCAACACATTGTTATGTTTCGTCTGTTTAGTTATTTTTTCCCAAAGTACTGTTTTAGCATGTTTTATTTTCTATAGTGTCTAAAGTGTCTACATCTTTCATACATCTCCAAGAAAAAAGCTGTTGTATATAAGGATTTGAAAATGAGCTCACACAATAATTGATTGTATTCTCATTAAAGCAGAACAAATACTCAACAGTTTCAACTTAGATTATTTTCCTATTGTAATTGCAATTCCATTGTGAAACCAATTGGGGACACCTGTGTCTCATGACATTTCCCTCACCTTCTTTCACAAACCTAAGGTCTAAGATTTATAGAAACAGGATTCATTAATGCACATACAACCTCTCAAATAAAGGGGTCTGAAACAAAGAAACCTACAGTATAATGATTGATAGCTCCAGTTTTATCCTCCAACACATGAAGTAAAAAATTCAGGAGGGCTCGTTCTTAGTCAGAATAGTTCTTGAGTGTACAGTAAATATATGCTTTCAGGAGCAGGAATGGTTCAGACTGGTTCAAGTGAAGTCCTGTGTTGAAGAATGTGCCCTTCATTTTGACGGTTGTCCTTCAGGACTGCCTACATTTGGTCTGATTTTTACATTATGAATAAATTATAAATTAAAATATTCAGCAAGTCCAGCAGTTTGTTAATGAATAAACTTTAGATTCAGGTCCATAAATGTATTTGGTACAGAGTTTAAACTAATACAGTTTTGTCAGTAGTCTAGGAAAAATGTTTAACAGCCAACTGTGGACCAGAGTCCCATCTTTAAACACAGCTGATGCTATTGTTATACTAAGATTTTGTGACAATAAACCAATCAACTATTGTATAATGGAACTTTAAATGTCTAAGTGAGTGCTGTGTTGTTGAGCATGCCTGCTGCACAACAACAAAAAATAATGAATCTTAGAGACATGTTTGAGACCTTGTTCATTCAACAGTTCAGTGCTGTCTCGGGTTATTTGCATAAAGAGCTGTGAAGCTGGTCTGGAGTGGTCCACATGAGTCCAGAGAGGGCCAAAGAAGTGCTAGCCCAGCTGTATGTGTCCGGAGTATGTGGTGAGGAGCAGCATGATGGAGAACCCTGTGAGAAGGCCAGCATTCTGAATGGCAAAAGTCAGTAAGAAGCTGCTGCTGCCTGCACTTTCTTCTTCACGACTAACTTCATTCATCTCAGGGAACTACAAAAAGGAAAATTACAAATATTAATGTTCTAGACAATTTGCATAAGCAATATAAGCACATGAATTCAACATCAGTCCTTAAAAACAATGCTCTATTGCAGGGGGCTTAAACTAAAATTGTTCGAGGTCCAGAAATTCTTTATTGACATTTTATTAAAATATATTGTCCCCCTAACCTGGCCAGCTAGGGGAGCAAATGTCTTTCCTATTCTATACAAAGACATTAGTCTGGTACCCTGCTGCTTGCATTCAATTTCAAGGGCAGAATTTACGTGTGTAATTTAACCAATCGAGCAACGCCGGACGTGATGCAAAAAAAATATTAGACACTACACAGTGGTTTGTGAACAAGGAAGCCACATTAGCTCCGCTAGTTAATCTGACCAACAATAGAGTTTTCACCAGAGTGGTTTAATTGTTTTCATACTTTGCTGGTTCAAAACCGAGGCGAGAGCAGAAATAAACTGCCTCTCTGTAGCAGCGTCTGCCATGATGAAGGTTTCGGACTAGCTGCGAGTTACTTGTGTATGACTTGGCCAGCAAACCACACCCTGCTGCAGACAAATGGCTTGTGATTGGTCAACCCACAAAATCAGCGAGAGAAGGGATTTGCTGTGAGGAAGGGCCCAGAGCGTCCTTTTGAAAAATTGGAAAACATTCTAGTAAACTAGGCTATTGTCATTGCCTTTAAACTACAGCCTTTTGAACAATGTGGGGGTTAGTGTCCTTTGTTTAACTGGGAGGGATGTTTCTGAGCGTGTAGCGCTCAATAATAAATATTATCTTTTATAATAAATATAATTTGCCTTAATCTACACTAATATGCAATTTCAATTCATAGTGTTATTATATGGTAACTGGTTACTCCATTTTAATTTAATCTAAAAAGAGCAAACACAAGGTTGTCACACTGTCTTTGCAGGGAAATATTTACAGTTAGATGAAACCCCTTACACTGAAGGCCTGTTTCCAAAAACTCACCATGTCTGCTAAAGCAATGTAGAGGAACATCCCTCCTGCCAGGGCAAAGATCCAGTTGGGAGAGAAGCTGTTGCCGGCCAGGATGCCAAAGCCCATGCCAAGGTAACAACAACACGCTGAGAGGAAGTTAAAGAAGAGAGCCTGCTGTATGCTCATGCCAGCGTTTAGCAAGATGACAAAATCCCCTGTAACAGAGGGGTGAGGAGGTGTCAGTTAACCCAAGTTAACACATCTGAGCACTACATCAATGATTCCAGGCCTCACCCAACTCATGAGGAAACTCCTCACACAGGATGGCCACAGAGGTGCTGACGCCCTGGAACACAGACGCTGTGAACGACGCACCAATGGCCAGCCCGTCAATGAAGTTGTGCAGCCCATCACTCAGTGTGATCATCCAGGCCAGAGTGCCAATGTCCGAGTAGGTTGTTCCCTTCAGCCAATAGCAGCCACCACGAGTGTTTCCCGACCTCGCTCCACTGTCAGGACGCTGGGAGTCCTCCACAACCAATTCAAGAAAAGACATTTGAAAACAACAAAAACAAACCAGAGACCAACAGATGTCTAAACAGATGTCTAAAATCAAATCTGGCTTGACTATCGTCAAAAACATTTCAGTCTACCCTACCGTTAAGATTTTTAGTTTTTTTAATGTTTAGAGTTACTGGGGGCTTATAGTTCTCTTCAGGACATGTCAAATTCATGTCTGTTATGGGAATTGTACATCTCCATTAATGTTATACATTATGCTCTCACTCCTGCTCCAGTTCACATGCTTATCCACACACAAGTATGACTTAATGCCTTCAGCCATATCTAAATCAGTTTGCACTACATCTAATCACTGTACAAGGACACTCTGTCCTGTACACTTAGACACACATCTCTGACTGACACGTCAGCTCAATACACGTCCATCCACGACCCTGGAGCTGGGGGCTGGCACAATGTAAACCTATAAAGCCTCATGTATTGTTTACACCTTTAAGCAAAACCCTCCGTGTACCATTGCTACCGTGTGTTTGCTTCTCTTTGCAAAGATTAAACCTGTCTATTATTGTCAAATCATACGCCGTCTCCATCGTCTGCTCATTTAATCTGTAACCAAAAATTCTCTTAACAATGTCATGTCCTTCGTGCTAATCCAAGCATGAAGTAGACATAACTAGAGGCCGTCACTGTGCTGTATATAATCTCATGTTAAGTTTACATCTTTAAGCAAACCTCTCGCTGTAACATTGTACTGTGTGTGGCTGCTTTGCTCCTCCTTGCAACAACATTTATGGGCTCGTCTGGGATATCAATATCTGCTATCTTGCTAAGTGCTGAGATAACGTCCAGGGGACGAGAAAAAATATGTGTTCTGGTCAAGACCCTTTACTTAACAGGTGAACGGGATAAGTTTGATATTAATCGGTGTTAAATACTGTACTCTTGCTGGATTGTAAGCTTGATAGATATCCTATGCTATGTAAGTTTTTATGGAATCTTTGAATCTGACTCCCACGAATGATCATGTGCGAGCTCTACGGTATAGAGACGATAACCGATTACAAAAAGTAGTATATGACGTATATTACGTCTAGACGTAGCTGGTCTGGGAAGGACAAGATTTGAGACAGATTAATAGCACGGATCCTAATATGCCACATTCAAATGTCTGGCCTAACTAGTAATGTTGGTAAAAGGGTGCATTGAATACACAGGTAAACTCGAGTATAAATTATTTATCAAGATTCTTAGCCCAACAACACACAAAGTTAGATGAATAGGTCCGAAGTCTATGAGACTAAATGAAAACGCAGGCCTACCGTGATTTAGTCACTGTGTGAGATGGGTGAGATTCTGAGAAAAAGTCCACAAAGGTGAAGTGGCTTTAATGAAATTTATCTAACCTTTAAGGGTTAGATAAGTAGTGAGTAAAAAGTGTGTCTGAGAGTGTGATTGGGACGCGACTGTTGAATGAATGCATTCAATTTATTTTATTGGAAGATGATTCAGTCCGACTAACTAATTTGGGGCGGCAGTGGCTCAGTGGTAGAGCGGTCGTCTTTCAACCGGAAGGTGGTGGGTTCGATTCCCGCTCTCCCCACAGTTGCTGTCGTTGTGTCCTTGGGCAAGACACTTAACCCACCTTGCCTCGTATGAATGTGTAAGAATGTTCAGTGAATGTATGTGGTGATGGTCGGCGAGGCCGTAGGCGCAAAATGGCTGCCACGTCTCTGTCAGTCTGCCCCAGGGCATCTGTGGCTACAGTTGTAGCTTACCATCACCAGTGTGACTGTGTGTGAATGAATAATGGATGGCCTGTAAGCGCTTTGAGTCCCTTGGTCCCTCGGGAGAAAAGCGCAATATAAATCCAATCCATTATTATTATTATTATTATAATGAGATCGAACATTAGTTAGCCTGAATGTGAAAAAGCCTTAACTTGTGATAAGTTAATGCAACAGAGTGACTCTGAGAATCTGATCCATCTGAGGGAAAATAGCAACGGATTTATGTAAATTACAAGTACCTGAATGTGAGGAGTTAATTAGAAAAAAAATATAGTAAAAAAATATATATAAATAAAAAAAATAGTGACACTAAATCTGACCATTGTGACATATTTGTACTTTTGATTCATCCTTAATTTGATAATTCATCCATAATTTGAGCCATCTGAATAAGTAGAACTACGAGAAGTTATCACTGTGGGAGATGCAGAGAGAAGAAAAGCCCACGAGAGTGAGGGGCTTATACTGAGAATAATATAATGTTGACCTAAAGTTAAAAGCTAAAAGTTGTGTGTTAGAATTAATGTTGTATGAATGGGTGCCATTGTTGAATGGAGAATGTCTAATGTCTAATAATGTAAATCAGAACAAAGGTTTAATGGTTTTGCATGTAGAAAAAGTTTGTTGAAAGCGGTGAGTTCAATAAACACGAGAAAGAAAAATAGCTTATGGAAGATATTTTTCTAGGCTTCCTGTGTGTAATTTTGAAAGACGTGCACACGTGTACTTCAAAACACTAATCATTTGTATTTTTATAAATGTGTCCTGTGAGATTTTTAGGTTTTGGCCTCTACGCTCGACACCAGTGCACCCCAAATTTCCTCTGCACTCCCCCCACACCCCTGCTCCCTTTCGGCTGAGAGAAGCTGCAGACAGACGGCAGCAACACACGCGGTAAGATAAACAAATCCAGACAAATGTTTATTTTAAACTGTATTTATTGAGCGAGACCAAATAGGAATTGGTAAATTTAATTTCAAAATTGTGCGAAACTTGACCTTAATATGAATGAAATGTAACACTACAGGCCAACACTACAGGCCGACACTACAGGCCGACACTAGGTCCAGACGAGAGGAGGACCTTTGAATAACAGTGTTGGAGAAAGTGGATTCAAAACAACCCCTGTTGGGATTCACACAGGAATGTGTAAACACAATTTAACAGCCTATGCCAAGGTAGTGGGGGCTTCACAGCACCCTCCCTTTTGCTCACGTCCGAGCAAAAATGTTTTGTTTATTTTTGAGCTGGAGTTTTAGCTCCACAGAAAGTGTGGGAGCCTTTACATTAAACAAACCTTTTAATGTTGAAAAATGCTGAAGTAGAAATGTCAGTGACAGAAACAGATTGCACCGATTGTGTTAAATAAAGTTTAACACAATCTTAATCAGGAAAACTGTTCCTTCTGACAGGCCTGTGGAAACAAATATAGTCTACAGTTTGATTTGCTTTAATTATTTTTGGTACGACCATATTGTTTTTTTTTTAGATTTAGTAAACTAAATGACAAAATGAATAGCCTTAAATGTTGTTTGAGACAAATATTGCATAAGTAATTAGAAAAAAATGAAATGAAGACAGCTGAGAATAAATAACAACCAATGATTTTTTAAATGGTACTTTCTAATAAAGGGGTGCACGTGGCAGAGTGGTTGGCACTCCTGCCTTACAGCAAAAAGGTTGCAAGTTCAAAACCCGGGCCAACTCAAAACATTCTCGGCCGACTCCGGTCTTTCTGTGAGGAGTCTGCATGTCCTCCACGTGTTACCGTGTGTTCTCTCCGGGTACTCCGGCTTCCTCCCACCGTCCAAAGACATGCATGTATAGGCTAATTGGCAACTCTAAAAGCGTCCCTAGTGAATGAATGTGAGAGTGATGGTTGTCTATCAATGTTTGTCTCTACATATCAGCCCTGCGACTAACTGGCCACTGTCCAGGGTGTACCCCGCCTCAGGCCCAAAGCTGCTGGGATAGGCTCCAGTCACCCGCGACCCCTAACAGGACTAAGCAGTACAAAATGTGCACACTTGTGCTTTACTAAAACATGTTGAGGAGTCTGAAAAGGACTATATTTAAAAAGTATTACCTGTGGAGTCTGTGCTGGGTTCAGCATGAGCTCGCCTTCTCCTGGGTCCACTTTGTCCAAAGCCAAACTGCCTGCTTCTCCATTCTGCTGCAGCTTCTCCTTCTCGCCCTCCTCCACATCACTGCCGGGTTCTGAGTAATGCTCTGCTCCAGGGTAATGGCTGGGCTCATGGTTCTGACAAACACAGACACAATACATTTCACAATAAAATAATAAAAAAAATAAGAGAAGTTTAGTGAGACTTCTACCTCCGTCTATCTCTTTTCTTTAAAGACAAATAAATAAAATAAAGATAAAAAAGA
The DNA here is from genome assembly GCA_024349245.1 of Neodontobutis hainanensis. Taxonomy (NCBI): domain Eukaryota; kingdom Metazoa; phylum Chordata; class Actinopteri; order Gobiiformes; family Odontobutidae; genus Neodontobutis; species Neodontobutis hainanensis. The sequence continues at coordinate 381,758 of JALDNG010000362.1, read as the reverse complement.
AAAATAATTCCTATCATTACCTTTGTATACTTTGCTAGGTTTAAACTGACTAGTGTTTGGTGCACTTATGCATTTTGATACCATGTGTTATAATTGCTTCCATTGTTTTCCTCATTTGTAAGTCACTTTGGATAAAAGGGTCTGCAAAATGACTAAATGTAAATGTAGTCAGTTAGTTGATTAGTTTACAATTTATCTAATAGTGAGTGTGAGATTGTCATCACATCAAATGAGGTACTTAATCACACAACAGTAACACTACAGTAACCAGGCCTTTACATAAAGTTATATCAGATCAATAATACAAATTAATTATTTTTAAATGTGCTGCTTCAGCTTCACAAGAATCTGTTCCCACGTCATGAGGCAGAGGAGTGAGCCAACAGAGTGGGCTCAGATTGAGTTCAATACATTTGGCAATTTCTGTTTTTGGTGTCATGATGTGTTTTCTAAACTACAAACTAGGGTTTGCAATTAGTTTTTATTTCTTTAGGACAGCATACAATGTACATTAGGCCGGAGCAGAGATGCTTGTACCAGATTATAGCTTAACAGCTAATTTTCATCTATAGTCCTCTATTGTACATGTTTTTGGTTATATACAGTGGGGATAGATCAGTTTGGGCACCCCATGTAAAAATATTTATTAATTTGCATAAAGACGCCAAGAAAAGATGGAAAAATCTCCAAAAAGGCATCAAATGACAGATTAGACATCCTTATAATAAGTCAAAAAAAGTTAGATTCTCTTTCCATCATTTACACTTTCAAAATAACAAAAAACAAAAAAATTATGTCTGCTAAATTTTGGGGACCCTGCAGAGTTAATACCTTGTACTGTCCCCTTTGGCAAGCTAAGACCTGACAGTGTCATGGATTGTTCTCAATCATCGTCTGGATAGACCAGGTGATGTCAATCTCAAAGATTTTAAATGCCCACCTTGCCCCAACAATCAGCACCATGGTTTCTTCTAAGCAGTTGTCTAGAAAACTGAAACTGAAAATAGTTGACGCTCACAAAGCAGGAGAAGGCTCTAAAAAGATAGCAAAGCGTTTTCAGATGTCAATATCCTCTGTTCGGAATGGAATTAAGAAATGGCAGTCATCAGGAACAGTGGAAGTTAAAGCAAGATCTGGAAGACCAAGAAAAATATCAGACAGAACGGCTCGCAGGATTGTGAGAAAAGCAAGTCAAAAGCCACGTTTGACTGCACGATCCCTCCAGAAAGATCTGGCAGACACTGGAGTTGTGGTACACTATTCCACTATAAAGAGATACTTGTACAAATATGGACTTCATGAAAGACTCATCAGAAGAAAAATTTGTCTACGTCCTCAACACAAAAATCAGTGTTTGAAGTTTGCAAATGAACATATAGACAAGCCTGATGCATTTTGGAAACAAGTTCTTTGGACCGATGAGGTTAAAATAGAACTTTTTGGCCGGAATGAGCAAAGATATATTTGGAGAAGAAAGGGCACCGAATTTAATGAAAAGAACCTCTGTCCAACTGTTAAGCATGGGGGTGGATTGATCATGTTTTGGGCTTGTATTGTAGCCAGTGGCACAGGAAAAATGAAACTTGGTACATCCATAGGACACCTCAGGCCAAACAGAAAAGTCTATGACAGCAACAGCCTAAGCTGAACAGGAAGTCCGCCATGTGGGGTGAAATGCGCGACCAACTAAATTGCACCCCTCGCGTCAAAAGATTAAACCCAATGTGTTTTCATCTAAATGGCCCCAAATTTGGTGAGTATCATCTAGACACGTGTGCCAACCAAAGTTGTCATTTTGTTTTTGATATTTTATCGGGTGTGGGTGTGGCAAGCCTGTAACGAGGAGGCCATTTTTGTGGTAATAAATTATCCGTTAACTCTCAAACACCTTCTCGGATCAAGTTAGACCCAAGAAGGCGTTTGTGCACATTCATGACCTGAACACAAAGATATGTAAATAAAAGGTTTGCTTTAGAAATGGCCCTCTAGCGCCACCTACAAACTTATAATGGGACCCAAGAATTTAGTTTGTCATAGAGACATGAAATTTGGTACACACATCACTTATGTCATGACGAACATAAAAGCCAATGACAACTACCCCCTATTTATAAATGTGTTGCCATAGCAACGGAGCAAATATGTGGAAAAAGTCAATGGGAAGTGAAAATTTTAGTTTGTCCTAGGCAAATGAAACTTTGTACACACATACAGCATGAGCTTATGAACAAAAAAGCCAATGGGGACCACACCCTATCACACACAAGAAGGCGGCCATTTTGAATTGAAGATGTGAATTGCCTTAAAATACACCTCTCTTTTTAAAAAAAACAGAGAAACTCAGGAAACTTTGCCCAAAATTCAAGCCCAGTAAAAAGGTATTAAAATAAAGTCCGCAAGAAAAAATATGAAAAAATGACTCAGTGGCGACCCCTAGAAAAGTCAAAATACATTATGCTTATGGAAAGTGAAAGTACATTTTTTTCAACGTAGAAAAATGAAACTTGGTACATCCATAGTAACCTTCAGGGCAAACAGAAAAGTTGATGACAGCCACAGCCTAAACCCAACAGGAAGTCCGCCATGTGGGGTGAAAGGCGCAACCACCTAAATCGCACCCCTCGCACAAAACGATTCAACTCATCGTGTTTTCATCTAAAAGCACCCAAATTTGGTGAGTATTATCTAGACACCAGTGCCGACAAAAATTATCAATTTATTTTTATTTTTTTAATTAGGTGTGGGTGTGGCGAGCCCGTAACGAGGTGGCCATTTTTGTGGTAATAAAATTTCTCTTAACTCTCAAACACCTTCTCGGATCAAGTTGGACGCAAAAAGGCGTTTGTGCACATTCATGACCTGAACACAAAAATATGTAAATAAAAGAGTTATCTTTAGAAATGGCCCTCCAGCGCCCCCTACAAACTTATAATGGGAGCCAAGAATTTAGTTTGTCATAGAGACATGAAATTTGGTACACACATCTCTTATGTTATGACGAACAAAAAAGCCAATGACAACCACCCCCTATCTATAACTGTGTTGCCATAGCAACACCCCAAATATGTGGAAAAGGTCAATGGGATGGGAAAATTTTAGTTTGTCGTAGGCAAATGAAACTTGGTACACACATCCACCATGGGCTTATGAACAAAAAAGCCAATTGTGACCACACCCTATCACACACGCGAAGGTGGCCATTTTGCATTTCTTAGTCATCTCAAATCTCCAGTCAGTACTTTGTTTTTCTCGCCTCAGCCCAAGAATAATCTTTTATTTTTAAAAGTTCAGGCAGAACACAGGAAAACCAGGGATTGTGGAGACCTTTAACTCTAAATACAAGGTGGTGTAGCAGGCCCCAGCAGTAGCACAGGCCCGAGGTGATGAAGCAGGCTCCAGCCAGAAGAAGATTCAAGCAGAGGCACAGGCCCAGTTATTTGACATTACCGTGAATTTACACTTTAAAGCACGGAATGCCCTCCTCCGAGTACATGTGTCCTCATGGTCACTTATGCTTTTAATTTATTTTTGTCATTACTTGTCATTTTCATTTTCGTAACCGCCCTGGCAGTATTGTATTGGGTTTTATTATTGACAATATTTACGCTCGATAGTTACAAAAAAAGTCAGTTTGTAAACAATCCATGCACAAGGGGCAGCTACTGAAATGCTGCCTTACCCAACTCTATTCTAAGTTGGAACCACCATCAGTATGTTCTTCTGAGAACGCAGAACATACTGTTTTTGTTTTTTACACGTATGTGCAGAGGTAAGATTGGCCCAAGAATACATTAATAAATTAAAGTCAGCAAACGAGACCACCTGTAAACATACAGGGACGGAAACTCTGCTTCATCATATAATGACCAATGGTGAACACGATTTCCACAACAAGTCATAAAGCAGAGTCATAAACAGTATCCAGCTTTTTTAAAAGATGATCAGAAGCATTCATAAAAAAGGAGATCACCATAATCCAATAAAGTATAAAATATTCAGTTTATGTACAAGATGCTCAATATGTTGCTTGAAGGACAGATTCATCAATAACAAGGACTAAGCCAGTTTATAAATGAAGGTTATACCTAACTTTTATTGTTTACTGTTGATGTAAGCTGCAGTTAAAAAAAAAGCTTTGTGCACATTTGTTTATATTTGTGAAAAACTAAACTTAAAGTAACTATGCGTAACGTTCAGAAAAACCTAACAGTTACTTACACCAGTAGCCGTTAGAACTGCAGTCAGTGTCCTACTTGCTCTCGCAAACTTGCACTCATAAGTGCACGACTGGGTAACTGGAGCAACAGCAAGCTACAGCTGTTCAGAGGACTTCAACATTTACAGAGCAGGTAGGAAAAGTACCTCTTCTGCAAGTTTATGGTTTGACAAACTATTGAGTAAACTCTTGAGTGCTGACAGAGCAGTAAAGAGGACTTAGACATGATAGAGACTAATGTTTAACAATGGCATGTTTTATAAAGCGTTGTTCAACATAATACAGCAGTAAGAGCTAACGCTAACTTTGTATACATTTACATTTAGTCATTTAGCAGACACTTTTATCCAAAGCAACTTACAAGTGAGGAAAACAATGGAAGCAATTTTAACAACACAAGATAGAAAAAAAGCAGTTTACCAAAAACTAGTCTTTTAAAACTAACAAAGCACAGTATACAAAGCTAAAAATAGGAAAGAATTTTTGATTAATTTTCTTATTTATTTAAGAGAAGGAATTGATAGAAAGGAAGTAGAATTCCAGTGTTTGTCAGTCAGGTGTTGACAGAAGAGATGTGTTTTCAAGCGATTTTTTTTTTTTTTTTTTTTAATACGGCTACAGAATCTGCTGATCTTGTAGCAGCAGGTAGATCATTCCACCAATGTGGAACAGATCCAGAGGACCAGATTTCTGGCAGTACTGGACGGTGTAATGGTTGATGAGCCTAGTTGAATGGAGAGGTTGGGTTGGTCGGAATCACAAGCAGTTCGGTTTTTGCAAGGTTCAGCTGCAGGTGATGGTCCTTCATCCAAAGTGAGATGTCACTCAGGTATGCCAAGATGTGAGCAGAGACCGTCGGATCGTCAAGTAACAATGACAAGTGGTATGATATATTATCAACTACATGTACCGTTTGTCTAAAATAGCATACGTTAGCTAAGCAGCTACATCAAAAACACACGTAGCTTTCACTGAGGCCCGCAGTCTCAACAGGGTAACAGCTAAAGTTAGGGAACTTATATTAGACAAGATACTGTTCGTGTTACTATTACTGTTATTTTGTCAAATCGTTGCACGGATGTTGGAGCACTTCATTTTTTATCTGGTCAACTAATGACTAAACAGCTGCACTCTTCCTAAACCACCTTGTGCAGTACATCAGCAACAAGCTCCACAGTAAAAACTATGTAGAAAAAAAGAATATGACTGAGTGAGGGAGTTTATCTTGTTTCTATGAAACATAACTGTACTAAATTAGTGTTGCATTAGGTTGAGACAACATAAATGTAACCTTGTTGTATGATTTCAGCTTATTATTGTTTATTTCACTGTTTCATTCAGAATGCATCAAGCTCCTGTGGAGGAGAGCTCTGACACTGACTGAAGAAGGAGCAGAACAGGAGCTGTCAGTGAGGAGGACAGACTGAGGATAGACTGAGGGGGCTCAGCTGCTGCAGGACAACAGAGGCAGGTAGGTGATATATTTACACAAATGATCACACACCCAAATAAATCTCTGTAATCTAAACAATGCTTGTTGTTCCATTTTCAGACACAGTTACAGTTAAAGTTGTCCAGATGGTTGTAACTCATCGCCCAGGGTTTTTTCTGGATGTGATGGAGAACAGACAAGTCACACCAGGACCAGCCAAACCAAACAGGGCTCAACCAGAATGGTGTCCCTGCTTTAACTGCAGACTCATTCAAACAGATCTAGAAAACAATTGCAGCTAACAGGGTGTTGAGGGTGTAGTCTTTGGCCACCTTTACAGTGTGGACAAGTTAGTGCTGTAATAATAACATAACATTATTATTAGAATTATTATGTTGTTTCATTGTGTTGATAATGTTGCATAAATATTACTTTTTGACAGCTCTGGCATATATTAACAAAACATACTTCAGTGAGTAATATGTTTTATCCTCTTACCCGAAAGATAAGACATTTGTCCACATCTTTCAGCCACTGTCTGTTGAGTACAATCTGTGACAGGGTCTCTGTCAGAGCTTCCCACATCCAAAGGAGCATGCTGGCATCTGCAGAGGGCCCACTTGTGCTCGCTGCTGACGTGGTGCAGTACACCTCACCACCATACCCTGAAATATATTGAATTTAGCCTAAGTGCTATTGTTACACTAAAAACAGTTCCTCCCGGGTCTTTTAGTACGAGTGGTGGAACTATGACTACAAGAATAAAACTATAAAACCAATGTGAAGTTTGTCTGTTTAATCCAGTCCTGGTACACAATACAACATTAACACAAAGTCAGCTAACAAGTTGTGTCTCTGGTCAACTCAATGCCACAAAAGTCATAACCTTTGGCCACACCTCATGCAAGAAGCGCTGCTTCCTGCCATTGTAACTTTTCCAATATGTGTCCAGCCAGCGGTGACTGGTTCTAACTGGTTTCAACAGATGAGGTATTTAGTGTCCATGGTGCAATGAAGCATACAAAGTGAACAAATAATAAGTATAAACAGTTATAAGTGGACATCTAAGGATGCATCTTAATAGAAAAATACTAATACTATTGTATATTGTACTTTGGATCACAACTGAAAGACAAACGGATATGATTTTTGTTACCAGTAAAACAGCATAAAATGAATATAACGACAACCAATGCCAGACATGTGAGAGAAATACCATTAGATAGGCTGTGATAACAATTTTATTCAATTTTACATACTGGCTACACTTATTAAGTTGTCTTGGCTCGCGTTATTCACTGGTGAAGGGTATTGAGCAAATGAGCTAATGGAAGTAACGAAGGAAAGAAAGAATAAAAACAAGAAAAGAGTCCCCCAAAGTGTAACCCCAATATGCCATAGAGTTAGCATTAGCTTCTTTATAAAGACATTTGAAAAAATTATTTTAAAAAGCCAAGACTGTAAATGTTTCAGACTCATAACCCTTTGAAGTCAGGGTCATAATTTACTGGGATTACTCACAATTCACAAGCAAGTAACGTAGAATGAGTCATTGTTCCTGTTATCTACTTAGTATCCATGTTTTACAAGCACACTATCGTTATTTAGCATAAGACAACTGAAAACAAAACATCACAATACAATATATATGGTCTGTAATGATGTCTTACCTTTTCAATAAAAAAAGCAAGCTCAGGGTCTGAATTTATCCCCAAAGTAGCAGGGTAGCAGCAGTACCGCAGCTCTCTCCACTGCCCATGTATGCTCTTCCCCAACATTGGACACACTCCTATTATCCTCTGGGACTCGCTCAATAAAACTTGTTTTTATTTTTTTGAGAAGTCGGTGTCTGGGTTGTGCTAGAGGCCAGTTGTTTTTGTTGCTTGCAGAGTCCATCTTGACAGATACACTCGCTGATCTCCTCGCTGTCATGGCGGCTATACTAGGACGTCAGAGCTGTACACGGGAGCGCGCACCACGTCACATCTGGGTTAATTTTCTGGCAAAACCGCCCAAATTCTGCACAATGAAATGAGCCTACAGCCTCATAGAGACAAGAGTTTTTAACAATGAAGGTTTCATGTCATTGTGCTTGGCTCATATTTAGGGAATTAAAAACATTATTTGATCTTAAAAAGTTACATATAGTCCCTTTAAGCTGTGGCTCATTTACATAAATCAACAACGACATTCACCATTTGTCATTAACGGGTAATAATTAAAAATGGAAAGGAGGTGGCTTTGGTGAAATATTTGGCCAGACCAGGAACAGACCATATATTTGGGTGGATTACAGCTGTTGAAAATGTTAGGGTATGTGAGTCTTTTCTGTATCAAATAGATACCATACACACACAATGTGTTGTTGTGGGGGTCACTGTGTGTTGTGAAACATTCAATGATGATCTTTAGTGTTGTACAGAGCTCTTTATTCAAAATAGACACATATTACTGGTGTGGTGTTGCTCATTTTGCTCATTTAAATTTCTCAAAATTGTCCTGTTTATTTGTCTGTGAAGGTTCTCAGTCATCCAGGACATCTGGAAGAAAAGGTTTAAGTAAAAGCATCTGATTAACTGTAAGAGAGCTGTTGATCTCAGAATTGATAAAGTCTCTTGGATTAAGAGACAAAACGTATTCAACTTGAAAACTGAGTCCAGATGCTTTTACTCAAACCTTTTCGTCCTGTTTACTTGTTTAACACATTGCTCGGTGGAGGAGAAGGTGCGCTTGTTGTCCATTTTTGTGATGTGTAGATTTTATTAAGCTGCTGTGGGTCAACATAATGTACACAAAGTAAAGAAAATACAGACAAATGACAGTGGATTAACTACATCCATCTCCACAGTGTTCAAGAGGCTGTAGGCTGTATACTTAAAAGTACATTTACACCTTCTACAGTCTGTGAACCTACCTGTTTGTCCTAACCGCTAAAAAGGTTCCATAACTGGAAACCGGCAAAAGGTATTTAACCAGACCAGATAGAACTGCCCACAAAACATAGTCTGTTTCACAGTACCATCTGGAAAGGCTCCTGTTGAAAGCGTTTGCAAAAGAGAGATGCCTTCTTTCAAACTTGGTAGGTGATTGGATGAAGAGAAATTTGTTTTAGCCAATTAATGAAATGATTAATTAATTATGCTCTTCTTCCTACTGGGGTTTTCCTTCCAGAAAATCTTTTAGTGCCACATTTTTTTGTGTTAGCGAAAGATGTTAGCATCAGTGCTAACGTCTTTCAGCGTAGCCATGTTTATAACAAAGAGGTGAAGAGAATGCTTGCTGCAATTGTCAAATTAAGTTTGGCTCAAGAGGTTGGCTTGGCGTGATACAAGATGGATTTACCAGTATTGGAAAGAATACAGCTGTTTTTTTTTTTATTTCAACACTCTTATTTATAGGCATCTTATCTTGTAGGTCAGCCGGCAGAGTGAAGCAGATTATGATAAAAGCTGTTGAGCACTAAAAACAGGTGGAGTTATTCTGCTTCATAAATGATCCAGTATGACCTCTGAGCAGTGTCCAGTGCGTCCTTTTCCCACACTACTCTTATTGCCTTCCCAGCAGATCCTGGGGATGGACAATGTTTACTCTCAGCCTGTCGCTGATATTTTCCTTAACATTGTGCCAATAACCCTAGAGTCACTCTGGGGCAAATAATATTGCCTGATTAGAATTTACACAGCTGGCAGATGTTTGAGCAGCTGATTGCCGCCCTGTGCAACTTAACAAGTTCCCTAAAAGAGTCTATTTAATCTTCTGAACTGAAAAAGTTTGAACTTATGTTTGACATTTCTTTCACAATTATGGCCCATTCCTTTTTCAATGGTCGTTGTTGTTCTTTTGTCTGGTTTGATTATGTAGCTAAACAAGTGAAATGATCTAACCCCCAATTTACACCGAAACCATCTCACAACGTCAATTTACATCTACTTCTCTGCGTGTCTCTCTTTTGCTCACTTTATCCATACTTTTGTGATATTCTTGCTTCTTCAAATAGCTAAGCTAAATTAACAACACCCATACTATGTTTGTTGCACTATATTGTATTTTTTATCTTTTAGTCCAAATGAAAAGTTATGGCATATTTATGGTTAGTTTTGCTCCAATTGAGCTTGCTTGGTGATCAGACAAACCAATGCAATGTTTACATCACCGCTATGTTTTAGTGAGCTTTTATTTTGATTGTGTAGAGGAAGTTTATTTTGAAACTTAGTGCCTACTTCCCGTGTAGCTCACAGATAGCAGACGTGGAGCCACTCAAAAAATAGAAGTCCAACCTATCAATAGCACGCGTCTGAGATGAAGCCGTGTAAAATCGTCAGACTGAGTAACATAAGCGACCAGCGTTGAGACGCAACGCTGCAGTAACACGGCACAAGGCTTTTAGTATAAATTGGGGGTTATAATAATTCTAAAATTCTTTCTCCAAAAATATTGTTTTTGTACCCCCGTCTTACACACGTGGACAAAATTGTTGGTACCCTTCGGTCAATGAAAGAAAAACTTGCAATGGTCACAGAAAAAACTTTATTCTGACAAAAGTAATAATAAATAAAAATTATATGAATGTTAACCAATGAAAGTCAGACATTGCTTTTCAACCATGCTTCAACAAAATTATTTTAAAAAATGAACTCATGGAACAGGCTTAGACAAAATTGTTTGTACCCCTAACTTAATATTTTGTTGCACAACCTTTTGAGGCTATCACTGCAATCAGACGATTCCTGTAACTGTCAATGAGACTTCTTCACCTCTCAGCAGGTATTTTGGCACACTCCTCATGAGCAAACTGTTCCAGTTGTTTCCGGTTTCAAGGGTGTCTTTTCCAGACGGCATGTTTCAGCTCCTTCCAAAGATGCTCAATAGGAAGGCCACTTTAGAATAGTCCAATGTTTTCCTCTTAACCATTCTTGGGTGTTTTTAGCTGTGTTTTGGGTCATTGTCCTGTTGCAAGACCCATGACCTGTGACTGAGACCAAACTGTCTGACACTGGCCAGCACATTTCTCTCTAGAATCCCTGGATAGTCTTCAGATTTCATTGTACCCTGCACAGATTCAAGACACCCTGTGACAGATGCAGCAAAGCAGCCCCAGAACATAACAGAGCCTCCTCCATGTTTCACAGTAGGGACAGTGTTCTTTTCTTGTTATGCTTCATTTTTCCGTCTGAACATAGAGCCAATGTGCCTTGGCAAAAACTTCCATTTTTGTCTCATCTGTCCATAGGACATTCTCCCAGATGCTTGTAAACATGTAGTTTGGCATATTCCAGTCTAGCTTTTTTATGATTTGTTTTCAACAATGGTGTCCTCCTTGGTCGTCTCCCATGTAGTCCACTTTGGCTCAAACAAAGATGGATGGTGCGATCTGACACTGATGTTCCTTGAGCATCACCTTGAATCTCTTTAGAAGTCTTCATGGGCTCTTTTGTTACCATTTGGATTATAAGTCTCTTTGATTTGTCATCAATTTTCCTCTTGCGGCCACGTCCAGGGAGGTTGGCTACAGTCTTATGGATCTTAAATTTCTGAATAATATGTGCAACTGTAGTCACAGGAACATCTAGGTGCTTGGAGATGGTCTTATAGCCTTTACCTTTATCGTGCTTGTCTATAATTTTCTTTCTATTCTCTTGCAACAACTCTTTCCTTCGCTTCCTCTGGTCCATGTTGAGTGTGGTACACACCATGTCACCATACAACACAGTGACTACCTGAAGCCCTGTAAATAGGCCCACTGACTGATTACAAGATTGTACACACCTGTGATGCTAATTAGTGCACACACCTTGAATTAACATGTCCATTTGGTCACATTATTTACAGTCTTTTCTAGGGGTACCATCAATTTTGTCTAGGCCTGTTCCATGAGTTTATTTTTTTTAAATAATTTTGTTGAAGCATGGTTGAAAAGCAATGTCTGACTTTCACTGGTTAACATTCATAGATTTTTTATTAGAGATGCTCCAATCAGTATTTTTGGGGCCATGATTGGGGCCAAAATCATGATCTGCCGATTGCCGATCAGAGCACCCGCTGCTCATTGAGAAAAGTAAGAACGATGTGAGCTTTCATTTCAGAGAGTCTCCAAAAGTCTCCAGAAAAAGTTGTTAGATTTGTCGCTACTCGCTTTTTTGAAAATGTGTCGCTAGAAGGGTCTGAATACTCGCTAAATATAGCGACAAAGGCGCTAAGTTGGCAACACTGCATGCACGTGTGAAAAAGCCTATTAATCTATGCTATTTAAGTCACGAGATCGGCTTTATTTGATTGGCGCTTTTGGGGTTCGCCGATTAAGCTATTTTTAGTCAATATCGGCCAATCATGATCGGTGGCCAATCAATCAGAGCATCACTAATTTTTATTTATTATTACTTTTGTCAGAATAAAGTTTTTTTCTGTGACCATTGTGAGTTTTTATTTCATTGACCGAAGGGTACCAACAATTTTTTCCACGTGTGTATATTTGTCAAAGAAAGTGTTATTTATCATTATTATGTCTTGATTTTATAGATACTGGTGTGAGAAAGCATTTTTTTAAACAAATATATATTATAAATATATTCAATTTGATCTTAATGTAACAGAGCACCTTCAAGCTCCCATGTAATTCATCTGAATTAGGCAGGTGACAGGTGTGTTTCTGAGAAGCTAGTCTGGGTGGGTTGACATGCAGTTCCAAGAGATAATACACAAAATATTGCATAAATGCTTAGATAATCCCTTGAGCTAAAGGAGTCTCAACATTTGTGACTAGTTTGGGAACTCTAATGATTTCTTTTAGGGCCCTATATGTTGAACCTAACCTTACATCTCTCTTTACCCCAGTCAACAAATCTAACTTGTTAATTAATGTGTTCTGTTTATGTCAAACTGCACTAAACAACCAATCACATCCACAGGATGCAGGCTATAAGTGGTACCCTCGCTTTACAATGCTCTCCAAACATGTTCCCGATGTCACAGCCCACTAAGCAAAGATACTGTACTGCACCAGATTCAGGACTACTAAGGCATTGTTCCAATACTAAAGCATGGTTAAAGCAACTTTTGAAAGTAGTCAAAGAGAGAAGGATTGTATGAAAGTGGCACAGATCTCTAGAGTCTCCTCTTTGGAGTTAAAAGACAACAAAGAACTACTAGTTCATTGTAGTAATACTTTATAATGCTTTATAAACTCACCCCAGGTTTCTGTTTGAGGAGGACTTTGAGGACCTTCTCAGTGAAGAAGAACAGATAGAAGCCTGCAAACACCACGGCAGACTTGGACACGTAGAAGTCCACCATAGGGTCAAAACCGAAGGCCTTCAGAAATAGAGAGTTCCAGTCACCATCATTTGAATTTATATTAGGACTCTCTCAGCTGTGCAATAAATTTTACATCTAAATTGTTTGGTAAAAGCAATGGACTAGAATATAATTCATGAGGTAAAAAGAGAACAAACAGCCATCTTTATATTTACCCATATCTCTTTTTTCTATCTGGTTTGTCAATAAAAGCTGTGTTTACAGGTAATTCAAAATGAACAGAACAGAATCAATTACAACTAAAATGAACTTAAAAAACTAGCATTGAGGTTTAATGTTAAATGTTATTAATAACCAAATACTTCACAGTTTTATTTTAGCTGTTTTATCTCCCCAGGCTGTAGGCTGTATACTTAAAAGTACATTTACACTGTTTTATCTCCCCAGGGACAAAAAGGCAGATGGAGTGCACCCAATTAAATTTCTATGCAAGTGATGTCCCAACATTTAATGAAGCTTTTAATGCACCTTTGTTTTTTCCATCCTTTGTTGAACCAAGAAATATAGGTGTTTCACCAAAACCAAATATGAGAACCAGTGGAAAACATTAATATAGATACAAACACAAGACTCTTGACAAAATTTACCTTAAACTTTTTGTGGAGCTTTACTGTAAACCATAAGAGCTGTGGCTACTCCTTTAGCAGAATTGATGCAGGAGAGAAGGAGCAGTACAATTCTGATGGCTTTTTTCTGGAGTCTGTAAAATGTCTCTTGAAGGTAAATCCCCAGACTTCAGTGCCGTAATTAATATACAGTAAAATGAGTGAAAAAAATAAGATGGAGAGAGCTTTCTGATTTAAACAAACTCATTATAGCAATATATATTGGATCAAATATTATCAATTTGTGGCCTCCGATTAACATTGTAAAATTTATGCTTGTTAACTCTTTCCATTTTTACTTATTCAATTTGTATCTGTATTTGTTCATCATTTCTAATTTTATTTTTGTATATTCAATGACAACTGTTGAACCATTTCTTTATTTGGTTTACCTCTGTTATAATCTCAGTTACCATTAGTTACACACTACCTCTGGGATGAGCTGAAATAGGGCGTTGGAGTAGAGCGTGCCAATGGCCAGGGCGATAAAGTAGAGCAGCAGGCGTTTGTAAAAGGTTTTCTTCATGAAGGGCACCACACTGGCCCCCACCAGTGAGCACAGAGAGATCAGCGTCACGCACAGGATCCCATATCCCCACACTGATTAGGACAGAGAGACAGACACATGGCAGATCACACGGAGGTGAGTGTGTTAAAAAATTAAATCACCAGTGAAGGAGAAAGGAACGCCTTAACCAAAATTTAACTCCTGAAAGAAATGCCATTTCATTAATAGTCAGAGAGTTTAACAAACCAATAAACAACCACATAAGATGTGAAATCAAATAAGCTAAAATACAGATTGGACAAGAAATTTTACATCCCCTTTTCATTGTAGGATATTTAAATAGAATTGTGGAACTTAGTTGAACCTCAAAACTGCTTTTGCCCTTTTTACTAGACTTGTGGCCATAAATTGACACCCACCGGCTAACTTGAGATAATGTGAAAGAAGATGCACAGATGAAAGGACAATGTCATTTTGTAACAATTGTGTACTCTAAAAAAGGTCTTTTACCTAAAAAATTTTGAGTTTGACTGGAATTGCAGTTATATGAACTCGTGACTGAACTAACACAGGTTGATAATTCAAAAAAAAAAGTTTGAACACATGCTCCTGCTGCACGTACAGTCTACTTCTGACCTGGCTCAAAAATCCAAACATAGTAAGCAGACCTATATATTGTTCTTGACACAAATCATTTGGTAACGATTTTTAAAAATCTGTATAGTTGACCTTTTCCCTTATTAATCCCATATGTTTTGAGTGTAAATCATATGTTACAATTTTTTTTCTCTAAATATTATCAATTGCATTATTCATATAGCAAAAAAATCTTTAAGTAGCCCAAACAAAGCTTTAGAGCTAACTGAGATGTTTCCAAATGAAAAAGTCCCGGTTTAGACCTGGTTCATTACTACATTTAGTATGTAATGTAAACCCACTTAGACATGATTTAGTCCTAGTTTAGACATTTTTTAGAGCTGGTTAAGTCCTGGTTTAGACTTATTATAATCTTTGATACTTTGATTATTTTTCCCAAATTAAAGGAGCATTCAAATATTGTTATTGCAATATTTAAAATAGTATATATATATATATATATATATATATATATATATATATATATATATATATATATATATATATATATATATATATATATATATATATAAAAT
The DNA here is from genome assembly GCA_024349245.1 of Neodontobutis hainanensis. Taxonomy (NCBI): domain Eukaryota; kingdom Metazoa; phylum Chordata; class Actinopteri; order Gobiiformes; family Odontobutidae; genus Neodontobutis; species Neodontobutis hainanensis. Next base: position 366,514 of record JALDNG010000362.1, on the reverse strand, counting down.
AATCACACATATATAATATAATTACACATTTTTCTGATATTGTGTAGTCCCATTATTAATATAAATGCAGCAGAATTTTGGTCTCTGATCAGACATAAAATGGTCAAAGGTAAAAGGTATAAACTGTTCAGAAAATAAAAGGACAGCAGTAAAGACCCTGTCAGCAAGTCTGTGAAGGTCATTTTTAGTTCAGAGAAGTGGAAAAGGTTTCTCTGAACAGAGGAGTTGGCCTCAGATTCTTGTTGCCTAGTATTTACAACAGTGTCAAGTCAAAACCTCTAGAAGAACAACACCACCTAAAATGAACAGTGAAACTAAAAACTCACCTGAGACGAAATGTCTTCACCTTGAAAACCTTGTCGAGATGGCTTTGCTTTAAACCTTTTCACCATGTGAGCAAGTGCTCTTATTAATTAACTGTGATGTAAAAATTCACAAACTAACCGCCACCAAATGCTGGCCACAATTTGGGAAAAGCAACACAAAGAAACACCATCCCGACAGTAGTATAATAATAATATAATAACAACCATATACACGCATACATATATTGTCAAGAGCTGTGAATGGTATGTAGGCAGAGTGTGAAGAGAAGTCAGTGGGATGTGGGAGAACGGGTTGCAAACCTCAGGCAGGAGCTGCAGGATGGCAGTGGAGAACAATGTGCCAATAGCAAGAGCGATGAAAAAGGTTAGCACACATTTCATATAACGTGTCTTCATGAGAGGCACGATGAAGACTCCAGTGAGGGAGAACAGGCTGACCAATGTCACACTCAGGAGAGAGTAGCCCCACACTGCAGACAGAGACAGGGTCAGACATTGTGCACTATGGCAACATTTAGCCTTAAAAATATCTGCTTTTCTCTGTTCAAATGCAAAAAACACAGTTAAGTTAAATGGCTTTTACAGTGAAGTTCCTTAGTTGTAAATGATTATAACATTAATGTGCTGAATCTCCAACTTCTAAAAACAAAAAGGTAAAACAACAACCCAAAACGGTTACAGGGATTTTAGCTTCTTTCTAAACTGTTGAATGGGAATAAAAGGTTTAGTTAGAGTGGAGAGAAGAATACTTGATACAAAAAGCTTTAATAAAAGTAAAGAAAAACACATAACACATAAAATTATTTAATGTGAAAATATGAGTGCACCCTTTGTATCATTGAGAACTTCAAGTTTAAGAATGTGTAAAGCACTATAACAATGTCAACATTTTCTCTTACATAAGCTTTTCAAATAATTCTGACACATTCTTATTCTTTTCTGTCCAAAGACAGTGGGACAAAGCCAGGGTACCCTGATTAAACCTGCAGTCACCCCAGGCAGGGGATTTAAACTGATAAGCAGTAGTCCCTTTTTAAAAAAATTATATTTTCATTTTTTTAGATAATGCAAAACACATGCCCTAAGCTTGTCATTAGCAGTCTTTTTATAGCACACACAGTACATAAACAAAATAACTCCTATGGTAGGGTTTAGACTTCCAGGAGACATTTCAGGGACATTCAACCGGGTTTACAGATAAATTAAAGAGTCAGCAGCTCAACTTGCTTGATTTCAACTTGCTTGTTTTTGTGAACACAATTTGTTGAAGCCTTTAAGGAAAAAATACACAGGCATGTACTCTTCTGTTGCAGTATGATGTTTGGTAGCATTTTAACTGGGGCAGAAAAATATTCCAGAGCATTGAGAAAGATATGTAAATTGTGAAGGAGCCTGACTACCATTAAATGGTTTCAAAAGATTAAACTTCCCCAGGAGGAAAAAAACAAACAACTTGTCAGACTGATATCATGTCTAGAGCTACAGCAGTAACTCCACTGGTGATGAAACCATTGACATCTTCTGATTGACACGTATCGCTTGATGCTTTCAGTGCTTACCTTCTGCATCTGTAGGCCTGGGGGAGTTCTCGGTGCTGGGCTGGTCCTCTTGAAGCCTCCTACAGGAGCCAGAGTCCAACTGCTGGAGCATGGTGGGACAGAGCTCCTGCAAACGCTGACCATTCAGCTGGGACTGCTCGCTGATTTGATAAACAGCCAGTGTGTCGGGAGGCAGACACTAAAAAAAAAACATGCAAAATAAATTTTAAATATCAAACTAAGTTTGAAGTTTGATTGGTGAGAATTAACAACACTACAGTGTTTCGTTTCGTTTTTCGGATTAAAAACCCTTTATGGATAATTGTCAAGGAATCAATACACAAAACAGTGTTGAGACAATCAGATTTCTCTAGAGATCAACCTTCAACCAATTGTGAATTAAATAATAATAAGTCAGACTCAACTTAAGTTTTTACATGCATGGGGAGCCATTATGAAACTGCTCGTTTCACCTCTGTAGTGATCTACTCTCTCTACAGAATCTCCGACTGGCCAATTGTTCCCCCCTGCCTTTTATTGAAACTCAAACACAGTCTGCCTCCCCCAACCGCACAGGGTGGGTTTTTGGCAGTTAGTTACAAAAAACAGTACATTTTAGGAGTTATCTCTTTGCACCTAGTCTAAACACAGGAAATGTGAGTTAAGATAAACACTTGGGCTTGGAACTGTGAGTTAAGATAAACACTTGGGCTTGACATGTCCTGCTGGGTGCAGGTACATGACAGTTACAGCACTTCCTGTTATTCATTACACACACACAATATTAATGACCCTTTCTTAGCAAAGGCTTGTTGACAATTTGACAACTTTTCTTACTGAAAAACTCTAACAATAATACAATATCAAGGACCGTGAAGTTGCCCGGTATGGCGCAACCATACCTCCCGTGGGCCCACCACCTGCAGGAGGAGCCGTAAGGGGCTGGTGCAATGTGGATTGGGTGGCAGTCGAAGGCCTCAACAACCTAATCCCCGGACACGGATTCTGTCGCTAGGGAAATGGAATGTCACCAAGCTGGTGGGGAAGGAGCCTGAGCTTGTGCGGAAGGTTGAGAGATACCGACTAGAGATAGTCGGGCTCACCTCCACGCACAGCTCGGGCTCTGGAACCCAAATCCTCGAGAGATGCTGGACTCTCCACAACTCTGGAGTTGTCTGCGGTGAGTGGCGGCGGAATGGTGTGGGCTTGCTCATAGCCCTCCAGCTCAGCCGCCATGTGTTGGAGTTCACTCCAGTGAACGAGAGGGTCACTTCCCTGCGCCTCCGGGTCGGGGATAGGTCTCTCACTGTTGTTTGTGTTTACGGGCGAAATGGCAATGTAGAGTACCCGGCCTTCTTGGAGTCTCTGGCAGGGATGCTGGAAAGTGCGTGATTGGGAGGAATGGCCCACAGGATCTAAACCCGGAGGCAGTATAGGGCGGCAGAATAGCTCAGTGGGTAGAGCGGCCGTCCTTCGACCGACTGGTGGGCCGATCGATCCCCGCTCGAAACATCCCAAAACATCATAACATCATAGCTTCCCCGCATACTGTCGTTGTGTCCTTGGGCAAGACACTTAACCTACATTGCCTCCAGTGAAGTTCTGTAACACTGGTAATAGTTTAATGTATGTAAAGCGCTTTGAGTGCCCACTACAGTTGGTGGAAAAGCGCTATATAAGAAAAAAAAAAAACGAGCGGTGTTCCGTTATTGGACTTCTGTGCTAGCAACAGTTTGTCCATAACGGACACCATGTTCAAGCATAAGGGTGTCCACCAGTGCATGTGGCACCAGGACACTCTAGGCCGGAGATCGATGATTGACTTTGTAGTTGTTTCATCTGACCTCTGGCCGTATGTCTTGGACACTCGGGTGAAGAGAGGGGCGGAACTGTCAACTGATCACCACCTGGTGGTGAGTTGGATCTGATGGCGGGGGAGAAAGCTGGACAGACTCAGCAGGCCCAAACGTACTGTGAGGGTCTGTTGGGAACGTTTGGCCGAGCCCCCGATCTCCACCACTGGCAGAGCTCCGACCAGATTACGAGGGAGGTTGGAGACATTGAGTCCGAGTGGACCATGTCCTCCACTTCCATTGTCGATACAGCCACTCAAAGCTGTGGTCGTAAAATCTCTGGTGCCTGTCGTGGCGGCAACCCCTGAACACCGGAAGTAAGGGATGCCGTCGAGCTGAAGGAGGAGACCTACCGAGCCTGGTCGGCTCATGGGACCCCTGAGGCAGCAGCCAAGTGGACTGCAGCCCAAGTGGTTGTGGAGGCAAAAACTCAATCTGGGAGGAGTTCGGTGATGCCATGTAAAAGGACTATCGGTCGGCCTTGAAGAGATTCTTGCAAACCGTCCGGCGCCTCAGAAGGGGGAAGCAGTGCCCTGCCAAAACTTTTTACAGTGGAGGTGGGAATCTGCTGACATCAACTGGGGGCATTGTTGGACGGTGGAAGGAATACTTCAAGGATCTCCTCAACCCCACCGACACGTCTTCCACTGAGGAAGCAGAGGCCGAGGGCTCAGAGGTGGACTCGTCCATCACCCAAGCCAAAGTCACTGAGGTAGTTGGGAAGCTCCTTGGTGGAAAGGCACCAGGGGTGGATGAGATACGGCCTGAGTACCTCAAGTCTCTGGATGTTGTAGGTCTGTCTTGGCTGACACTCCTCTGCAACATCACATGGTGGTTGGGGACAGTACCTCTGGACTGACAGACTGGGGTGGTGGTCCCTCTTTTTAAGAAAGGGGACTGGAAGGTGTGTTCCAACTACAGAGGGATCACGCTCCTCAGCCTCTCCAGGGAAATGCTATGATGGATATGCTATGGAGAGGAGAATGCGGCCGATAGTTGAACCTCAGATTCAGGAGGAACAATGTGGTTTTAGTCCCGGTCGTGGAACACTGGACCAGCTCAATACCCTCTCCAGGGTGCTGGAGGGTTTATGGGAGTTTGCCCAACCAGTCCATATGTGCTTTGTGGATCTGGTCCTTGTGACAACCACTCTGCACAGAACTCTGGGGTAATACCTTCAAGAGCAATTTAGAGACATTATACCAACTTCAGAATTGTACACAATGTGGGTTTTAGAGATCATACGAACACACTTACACACTTAAAATTATAATCAGACCAATCAGACAATAAGATTGTGAAAACTTTATCTACAGTCACTCGTTACAACTTCTCCGCTCAGTCCGCTGCTTAGCCCCAGTGGTCTTCCACCAATACTCATTATTACTAACTCCTTCTCCTCTATCTCACACAACCCCGACTTTAGCAGTGGCTGATATGCTTTTCTGTGATTGGTTTTCTTTGTTCAGCTTGATTGGCTTGCTGTGGGAAAGTGGGAGGAAACATGCTTTTTGATAGCAGGATAGAGGCGCTGTATCGACCGAGCGATTTAATTTCTGTATAATATTAAACAAATCCTTGAAACCAGGCTTGGTTTGGACACAAACATTAGTAACATAAGTGTTATAAGTTGTCAGACTACAGCCAGAATAAAGAATTGCAAAACGGGATTTAAGCCGTTGGCAGTGAAAATGTGCGAGTCTAGCAAAAACTAGTGTCAACAACAACATGGCTAATAACACTCACTCAGTTTCACATTGTTAATATGTTCTGTCAGTTTAGAAATAACAGGGAGAACAGTGGCTCTGACACAGATGCAGCTCATTCACCTGGAAAGACGGCTCCGTGTTATTTGGTCTTAATCATTCTGAAGCAAATGTTACAGCCAGAGTCTTTAAATCTGTATGTGAAGGTAAGCATAAGTAACATGCCAGCCCATGTAGCCCAGTGCTGTAGAGCCTTAATAATATGCAAGTATAATACCCAATTGTAACTGACCTGGATTTATCCAAACTTATTAAAAATACGCAACAATACATAAGTTAACAACTTCCAATTAAAAACCACAAACACTTTTCCTCCAGTCCCTCACTGTGTCTGTTCAGTTCTCAACCTTTACCCTCTCACAGATCCTCGCTATGAAAGATGCTTTGCTCACGCGTGACTGGGCTTAGTTTTGTACTGATTTTAGAGCTAGTGATTTAAAAAAACCTGCATTTATTTTTTGCTAAAAGTCTACAGTCAGAATAGCCTATAGTTCCGAAAGACTCAGCAGTGAGAGTGTGGCTCAGGACCAGAGGGAGACATGAACAGCTTTAAGCAGTAACATGCAACAGCCTTCCTAATAACTAACACTGTAAACCATTTTAGTTTAATTTTGTAATCAAGGCTTTAAAAACATACGGCTTGACTAGCAATCAGTAATTTAAATTAAATAAAATTTACTGAATAACCAACAACAGTGAAAAAACAAAACGTGAACAGTGAACAGGAGGTCTTATGTATTAAAAATAATATAGGCCACTACACATAGTGCCATGAGCTACAAGTGGGTAAAATTATGTTTACTTCCAAAAATGTACACTCACCTAAAGGATTATTAGGAACACTATACTAATACTGTGTTTGACCCCATTTCACCTTCAGAACTGCCTTAATTCTATGTGGCATTGATTCAACAAGGTACTGAAAGCATTCTTTACAAATGTTGGCCCATATTGATAGGATAGCATCTTGCAGTTGATGGAGATTTGTGGGATGCACATCCAGGGCAAAAAGCCCCCGTTCCACCACATCCCAAAGATGCTCTATTGGGTTGAGATCTGGTGACTGTGGGGGCCATTTTAGTTCAGTGAACTCATTGTCAACTTTAAATGAAAGCCACAAGCGGCGATAAAGACCCTCGCCTCCCTTGCGACCGCGGACACACATGTACTCAGAGGACTGCATTTTGTGCTTTAAACCGTATACATTTTACGGTAATGTCAAATAACCGGGACTGTGCTACTGCTTGAATCTTCTTCTGGCTGGGGCCTGATACAACACCTTGTAATTTAGAGTTAAAGGTCTCCACAATCCCTGGTTTTCCTGTGAGCTGTCTGAACTTTTGAAAATAAAAGATTATGCTTGGGCTGAGGCGAGAAAAACAAAGTACTGACTGGAGATTTGAGATGACTCAGAAATTCAAAATGGCCGCCTTCTCGTGTGTGACAGGGTGTGGTCCCCATTGGCTTTTTTGTTCATAAGCCCATGCTGGATGCGTGTACTAAGTTTCATTGCCTATGACAAACTAAAATTTCCACTTCCCATTGACTTTGTTCACATATATAGGGCGTTGCTATGGAAAAACATTTATAAATTACCCCCTATTTATAAATTGTTGTCATTATAAAGGTTGTCATTGACTTTTATGTTCGTCATGACATAAGTGATGTGTGTACCAAATTTCATGTCACTATGACAAACTAAATTCTTGGGTCCCATTATAAGTTTGTAGGGGGCCCTAGAGGGCTATTTCTAAAGATAACGCTTTTATTTAAATATCTTTGTGTTCAGGTCATAAATGTGCACAAACGCCTTTTTGCGTCCAACTTGACCTAAGAAGGAGTTTGTATTTTATTTTAACAAAAATGGCCACCTCATTACCCAATATAACATAAAAAAATAAATTGATAACTTTTGTTGGCACTGGTGTCTAGATAATACTCACCAAATTTGGGGGCTTTTATATGAAAACACAATGAGTTGATTCTTTTTACACGAGGGGTGCGATTAAAAAGGTCACGCGTTCCACCACACATGGCGGACTTCCCGTTGAGTTTAGGGTGTGGCTGTCATAGACTTTTCTGTTTGCGGTGTCCTATGGATGTACCAAGTTTAATTTTTCTACAATGAAAAAAAATGTACTTTCACTTTTTATAGGCCCAATGTATTTTGACTTTTCCAGGGGTCGCCACTGAGTCATTTTTTCATAATTTTTCTTGCAGACTTCATTTCCATAAATTTTTCGCCGGGCCTGAATCTGAGTTTTTGTGCATGTTCAGATGGTCAAATTAGCCCTCAAAGAGCAGAAAAAAAATAATAACGGACGCTATCAGATATAATACACCCTTCCGGTCACCGACTCGTGTCTAATGAGTCGAGCTTTGTCACATGGTCAGAAACAATGCACAGGTAGGCCGTGGCATTTAAACAATGCCTAATTGGCACTAAGGGGCCTAACGTGTGCCAAGAAAACATCCCCCACACCATTACACCAACACCAGCCTGCACAGTGGGAACAAGGCATGATGCAGGCATGAAAACGGGACAGGGGTGAAAAAGGTGAGAAAGATATTACCCCTCTAGGGGGGTCCGGGGGCATGCTCCCCTGTAAGAACATTTTAAATATTCCCTATTTTAAAGCATCAATCTGATGCATTTAAAGATGCATTTTTTGCCAACCTGGGGAGAGGCATTAAAACATAACTTCAGCCATGAGTCAAAAATATTATGGCCTTCTTACTAAGTATTATGCAAGCCATTTCATGCCAGCCTGTCACTGGGTCTAAAATGTCCAGTATATATGAGGCACAATGTGGTATAAGGGCAACACAAATGGCTGAATGCATAAACCCCACAAGAGATGGTAGACATGCTATAGCTGAACTTGTCTTCTCTTCCATCATGATTGGAACAATGACAGACAATACAATGTTACGCAATTCAGATTTTAACACATTTTATTGGCAAAGATAACAATTTACATTATAGTTCGTTCGTAATACTCTTAGAAGCAGATCTCATTTTTTCTTCTTGCCTGGACCACCAGTGTCTCCATGGCCCGCCGCTGTTTTGCCACATGTCTCAGCCTTGCCTTTTCTCCTCTTCAGCAGTCTGTTTCTTGACACTTCACTTTACCTTCAGCCTTGTCAGTCCCCTCACCTCAAAATCATCTACAGTACACGTCCTGGAAAAACGAGTTGTAGATATTTAAGAAAGAAGCACTAACATTAACAGTGTTTCTTTTTTTGTGATTTACCGTCAGCTATAAAAGCTAGCAGGTAACTTTAGTAACGATATCATGCTAATGTTAGACTTACGTTAACGGTAGCGTTAGCTAACATTAAGAATTTGCCACCGGAGCTTTACGTTAGCTGGCTAACGTTGCGTTCTCTCCTGCTGTGTTTAATGACTCAATTCATCAAGTTGGAGCCAACGTTAGCTAGCTTATGTCAACAGAGCTCTTAGGTAACTAACATAGATATACCAGAAAATATAAAAAGAAACCATCACTCACCAAATTCAGTCAGGTAAAATCTCAGAGGACAGATGTGCTTCTCCAGCTTCTGATAGTGGTCCGCACTCCTTGGTGTGCACGCTCTGGTAAGCACGAACCTGGCTGGCATCTTGTGAACGCATAATCTGCTTGTAAACCAATCAGGTAATGGTACTCCCCTACCTTCCCAGAGAAACAAGGCCATTCGTGCTATTTCCATGCACTCGCGGTCCCTTCTGGCACGCGCACCTGTTCTCCGGTACCTACACCCCCCGCCTAAACATTTTCTCATCGAATCTATACGATTCACGTAGGTCACCTATTTTGGTTTCAAAACAACGAATTTCGCCAAAAGGTGAGCGATTTTTATGTCTGATGATGGATCCATGTTCTCATTCTGTTTATGCCAAATTCTGACTCTACCATCTGAACTGAGTCAGAATTTGTCAGAATTTCAGATTGGAGTTCAGGAGATTGTCTTGACCAGGACCACACCCCTAAATGCACTGAAACAACTGCCGTGTGATTGGTTGATTAGATTCTTGCATTAATGAGAAATTAAACAGGTGTTCTTAATAATCCTTTAGGTGAGTGTAGTTTGTCAGTCCCATTTATTATAATTGTTGGGGTCAGTAAAATCAGAAATGAGTTACTCTCACTATTGTCAACTAAAATATTTTTGCATCATCTAAAATGCCCCCAGATTAAAAGGAAATTACACCTGTTTTTTTTCTTACTTAAAATTGCTCCTGTTTATGGGTCAATCTGGTTGTGCAATGGTTATGCTACGTTGCTAACTGGCTCTAAGCTATTCATTCACTACGCCAATGGTGGGTTCAAATTCAAGCAGCAGCATATGCTGATTACCTCTTGAAATCTCTTGACTCAGTCATGACTAAGATGTTAAACAATAAATAAATAAATAAATAAATAATGACAGTGAGGGTGGTGGGAATGAAAATGGTATAGAATGGTAATGACTGATACTAAAATGGGCAGAAATTATATTTGCTTTTCTCTTTAGTTTTGTAAATGTAAATTGTTGTAATCATCTTGTGTTTTATTTTTATTTTTTTGTTGAGGGTTATAGGGGTTGTCAAAAAGAAGTCTCTTGACAACAGCCTACACCCTTTTGGTCAAGAAAAGTTCTGCTGTAATATTGTAATTATTATACTTTTGATCCCCTTAGACCAAATAAACTAAATATTGATATAGCTCTCTAAAACGAACTGCATTCACTATCGTTGTTACATAACACACAAAGAGTAGCAACTGCACATCATCATATCATCATAAAAGTATAAGTCGAGTGAGAATTGTTAAAAAAAATTAAATAAAGTAGCACTGCCTAACTTTTAGCAAGTAGTATCATTTTCATATTTATTTAATGGGTCAGCAGCTCAAACAAAGGGAGCAGAAATAGGTCGATACACTGGACCCTAGCAGAGTTTTATTTGTACAGAATACACTAAAAGGACCCTACCATTTCAAAATATTTTTTTTTTCTTCCAACTTGCCTGTTTTGGATAGCTTCTGCTCCATATTAACTCACTAAACTCACTCAATGTGACATCTCAACTTAGTCAAACATCAGCCGTAGCTGATTAAAGAACCAGATTAAAGAATTATCCCAACACTAAGTATGAGAAAAATGCAAACCCTTTCATTTGTCTGGCACCATCAAGCTGGATTTAAGCCTCTTAGTTATTCATATAGTAAGCCATTATCAGGGCCTGTCCTATTTTCTACATTTGGACTGTTTTATTTCATTATTTGATCTATTTAAAAGTTATGGCTAGTTGAACTTTGTGGAGCAGCCCTGACTTGGCCCCGACTTGATCCCTTAAGAACCTGAAGAATTTGTACATCTCTGCTACTGGTTCTATGAACAAGGATTACACAAATTCAAGAATGTCAAGGGTGAGGGACTAATTTTGTGTGTTTATAAAAGGGGCAAAATAAATGATCTCTAAGAAGAAAAAAAACAGCCCCTTTAACTGTGGATGTGGTTAAGATGAAACCTTAGCTGGTTAGTTCTTACCTTGGAGCCGTTCGACTCTGGAGGTGTGCTGCTCTCTGCGCCCTGACCCAGGCTGAGGATGGCCAGCAGGGAGCGCAGCTGAGGCACTGAGATGCTGCCATTGTCTCCATAACGAGCTAACAGGTCCTGCAGTACCTGGGTCGGGTCCTTCTGACCATTCACAGATCCCTGGAGCCACAGCAGCAGAGCCATGGCCAGGGTCAGCATGGGAAGAGGTTGGAGGCGTGTAGTAGTGCTGCATATCGGACCATGGCAGGGCCAGGTCATGGCTTCGGTTCAGATTTAAGAGACTGATCTGTGGAGGCAGAGTCAGAAGGGGTCACAGATGTGCTCACCATACAGAAATGGTGAAATAAGTCATTTTAACTTGAATTCTTCAGACAGAGGTTTACAGCTGTACAATACACAATCAGAAGAACATCCAATAATAGTGTATAATAATAAAAAATATCAGCCTCCTACTTAAGAAAAATCCACATTAGTCATTGCTGGATGTTATTTTCTTGTTTGAGAGAACCTGCTGTTTTATGTTCAGAAATATACATTGTACTGTTATTAGGTTCATTTTATCATTTGCACGTGAATATATTTTAGCAAAATAAACTTTTAAGTCGAAAAATAAAGTGATATGCACGCATTTTAGAAAGAAAAACAAATATTTTATGGAGTTTAGATCAGTGTTTTCCAACCTTTTTTGAGCACATATTTAATATTTGAACAGTCACAAGCCACACCACCAAACAAAAATTACACAAAACACTTTATTTATTTAAATATAATAAAAATCTCATCTCAGTTTACTAAAACCTGGGCCTGTTTAGTTAAACACAAAGTTAATATTCTTACTGGAATTGAAGAAAGACACACACAAAGATCTAAGTCTGAGTCTCTCTCTTTTTCATATTCATAGCCATCATGTTTGAAAAGCCCTCCTTGCATAGATAGGTTGGGGAGAAAGGGAGCAGAACTCAAATAGTTTGGCTCGGTTGGTTCCCCAGTAAAAGTCAATCCAAAGGTAAGATGCTTTCTTCTGCCCACTACTCAGGCTACAGCCTTTATCTGGGTCAGAATTTTCTCCAGGACCCAGGTCAGATGGACTCCTTTTTCTTTTCAAATATAGATAATGGATAACCTGCGACATTGTCTCACTCGCAGGATGACGTACTTTCGTATTTAGCGCAATATTGCCCTCTAGTGGAAGCGAGAGTAAATGTTCACTACACGCCGCTTGGTTAGAGGACCAATCAGGAGAAATTGAATAATTTTCCATGGCACACCCGACAATCTCTCACGGCATACTAGTGTACACACACTGGTTGAAAAACAATGGTCTAGATAATAAAATGAAATTAATTTAAAACAAATGTAAATGTAACAAATGTATTTCATAGAAAAAGTACAGTGATCCGTTTCCATGTTTGCATTGGCTCAGATGTTTAATGAAAATGACCATTCTCAGCCAAAACAAATGTGGTATATTTATTTGCTCCACAAGATGGTCATAATCTTTTCAGGAGACTGTATCACCGTTTCTGCCTTCTGTCACAACCAAACTAATATATAAAAGGGAGTAAAACTGATCATTCAGGTTCAGCAGCAAACAGTGAATATATGTCTGCTTCAGCTCGCAGGAGGCTCCATTCACTGAGGAGCCCCTAAAGGCCCGACAGCAACATTTAGACTGGACTCATTCATTTGAAAGTAAAACACTCACCTTTTCATCCAGACCCTCTGACAGCCACAGAGGGGGCTCTAGTCAGCCTCTAGCTCCAGGACAGTGTGCTGCAGGACAAGGTGTGTCACAAGTTCTGCAGGTAAGCAGAGGGCATCAGTTAGAAAGAGTTTTGTAATAATGAGAACACAGTCCCGCAGTGTGCAAAGACATTCCACATATTTAAGGAGGAGTCATACGTTGCTTTTACATGGTCCTGGGAAGCTCAAATTTTGTTTAAAGTTAGCACGCACATAAACGCAAGTCAGAAAAAGAACTTGGAAACACATGTTGGCTATCAGATGAAACTACTGTATGGACTCATGGCATAACATAAGCCATTAACAGCTATGTGAGCAGAAATATTTTTGATTCACTGTAGACTGCCATTGTTTCAAGAAATTATTGGCAGGAAGACATAAGGGATAAAAACAATCTAAATAGAAATGAGCCATGTTTTTGGTGGATTTAAAAAAAAGGTAACATTTGCATGAGGGAAGGTTATGATCAAGCTCCTTAACTTTTATTATAAATAGTTATTCAATCATTAAATGGTGAATAGCTGTTCATTAAAATTAGCAATTTTAAGTAGACACAATCTAATAGTGCTGCAACTACGTGTCAACGTCGTCAACTATGTCGACTACAAAAACACGTTGACTTGCGTAAAATGCGTCTACGCGTCAGTGGCCATGTCAGGACCAGCGCAGTAGAAGCATCATTCTCTACACGCTAGCTGATAAACGCAAAAATGACAAATAAAAAATACACCTGTGATGATGCTTTGGCTTTAGTAATGGCTGACTCTGATTCTGATGGAGAACATCCACCTTTAAAGTCTTTGCAGCCGAGTGAAAGTGAGAATGAGTGAGAGTGAGAGTGTGACTTGGACAGCAGCGCCGCTGCTCGTGCTTCTCTGGAGCCACATAAAGCACACTCTGTTTTTCCCACACTTTGCCCAACATTTGTGAAAGAAACTGGAGGAAACTAGTCACTCTGGCTGCGGTAGTGACAGGGAGGTTGGGAATAATGCGGCCTCCAGTGACAGCCGTGTGGGACATATACGTGTTGTTCTTCCTGAGAGAGGGGTAAACATAGTCAGCACAAATGCACTAATCAAAGCAGTGATAGTAATGAAAGTGATGGCTGTGTGCTGTGCCTTATGAGAGGTCCCACACTCGGACAAGAACAGATAAAGCTACTGCAACCAAACACCTACAGTAAATGTGTATAGTTCTCAGATCTATTATAATACTATATTAACTATTTTACTATAGTTATGGTATATTAGAAGTTGTAGTTGTGCTGTAGTTTACTAATGTTGCTTTACAAGTTAATAACAGTAACTTGTTACTGTTATTAACTTGTAAAGCAACTGTTATTAATAAATTTATTTCAGAAAATGACAGAAAAAAGAAAAATAACTATTAAATCTTTTTTTTGTCTGTATATACTGTAAATAGCATAACTGCCAATATAAAATGCCAAGGTAGGCAGCTTAGATGCAAATTAGATGCATTTTTGTTTACTTTTGGGACAAACCAATTAAATAAAACAATCATAAGTATGTTATTAATATCGAATTATCTCCTTAGTTAAAAAGAGTTTAAAATGCTTTTTTATTAAATAATAAAATGACAAATTCATTACTCTCTATTACTTTGATTACAATTAAGATTGTAATTAATGTAATCACATTAAACATTGTAATAATCACATTCAGTTCATTTAAAAATATGCAAATTTACTACCCTCCTTAAAATACATTAATCTAGTGATCTTTTTTACAAAAAAAAACACTAGATTAAAAAAACAATAAAAATAAAATAATTGTTAGATTAGTCGACAGAAAAAAATATTAGTTGCAGCTCTACAATCTAATGAAAATTTGACTTTCAAAGAACAAGCAGCTGTATAACAACATCAACGTCCTATGTGACTGAGGACCAAAGTGTACTAGGAAGCCAGTGCCTTCACGTGGATTTTTTAATGGAGCAGGTGAGTAAGATGTGCTTGACATGCGAGTTGAGAGGAAAACAAAAGGCAGCCACTCAGACAGCCCTCAAGAAGAATGTGTCTTCTTGAGCAATAATTTCACAACAAGCATGCAGAGCCATTTTATTGTCTCAATCATGACACCTGCATAAAAAGAACTGTATTTATGGAACAGTATTAGTAGTAATACTGTAGTAGTATTTATGAGCAGCTCTGCCCCGGCCTTCTTCACCACAACCACAAATAACCAACACAGAACTGGGATCTGTTTTTATGAGTCAGCCCATCAGGACAGAGGGGTTTACTATCAGTAAGTGCTTGTGGTTTGTGTGAGCTCAGTCCAAGGTCTGACTCTGTTGGTGGTGCTGCAGATAAAGCTGGTGGGAACAGACAAGCAGTTGAATGTTTATGTCCTTCGCCCTAGGACAAGGCCCATCTCACATTTTAATCTTGGATTTTAAATGAGATTCTGAAGTTCCAAAAAAGTGGAGGAAAGAGAAGGTCCAGGGCTTTGGGAAAGACTCAATTTATCATCTCTGTCAAAAGTTTAAAGTTTTGACCTCTTGTCTGCCAAGCTCACACAAAGTCAAGAAAAGTTGCAGTTTGGTTGTTCAATATAACAATAACGACAAGAATGAAATCTCCACTTGGGCAGAGTAAAAAATATTTTACAGTAAACAGTTACAAGACTAACCTCTACTGATCATATTGGTCTATTTTGAATTTAATGTGCTGAACACTGGAAATGTTTGGCAATTGAGTACCACAGCATTTGCAGTAGTACTTGCAATATTTCAGAATACCAGATTTGAAGTCCCAAAAATATGTCAACCAAAATTTAACAATAATCCAAATGGTCATACAATATCTATACATTTCTTTAGCCAACTATCCACTTAAACAATTCAACAATATCCACAACTATCCACTTAAACACTTATTTATATCCTGCAAAAAGCCCTCAAATGCAACAACCTGTATGAAACAACTGGCTGTAAGTCAAACAGATACATCATCTTTGCCACAGTTAAAAAGAGCAGCGATGATCTCTCTTCAGACAGAGCCTCTGTGTGCACTAGCGTGTCCCGGCCCCATGTTTCTTTATAAGAGATGGCTTTGGGCTGAAAAATTACCGTGTTTTTAGTTTTGAGGCAAAGTGAATCCACAAGGACTGTCATTAGATGAGGAAGAGACTGTGGTGTGGGACAAAACACATCTTTTGGCTGGATTTATATGAGGAGTGTAATAAATATCACAAACTTAACCATATCTACCTTTTTACTGATTGTTGAGAAATGGGACAAAATCGCACTTTTAATTTTTGAAACATTAAAAGTAAATATTTTCTGATTTTATTACTTCATAAACAAAATAAAAATGCTTACATCAATAAAAGAACAACTCTGCTTTGATATGATGTACTGTTAAGTGTGTATTTAAAAAGAAAATAAAAAAATAAACAAATATGGAATATAAAGCTATTTTTATTTATCTATTGGATATAAATAATTGAAATCTTATCCTTGGACATGTCCATTTAAATGCAATGGGGAAACAATAAGTGAAACTATTGATTGCATGTGATAATTATAAAACTTAAACCTTTATAGTCTTAAAGAGTCGAAAATATTTTTATATTTAGACAATACATAGTTTTTGGTTTATGGGCGTGTTTCATAGCAGTTTTGAACACTGTTTTATATGCTATAATATTATGGTATTACACAATTCAACTTAGACAAGATCAAAAGGGACCTTTTAAGAAAACACAAAGTGTGATCTGTGGTCTTACATACATCTGCAAACCTTTACAGAGAGAGATCTCACATGTCACACTTGTCCAAAAGACTTCATCAAAAAGCATTTTAAAAAGGACCAATTTACAGTTAGCTCATGTGTAGCCAGTCAGAAAGGAAGGATGTTTCCTACGTTCACATTAGCCCGCGTCTATTAGCCTCCTGTTAGCTTACCCGGAGATGCTACGCTCGGTCTCAGCTGATGTCAGCGAGGCCTCCCTCGGATTCGGACCACAGACCGTTGAAATACTGTTGATGGCACAACGATATGCCCGGCGTGACGAAGGTACTGTCAATGTATTCAGAGAAGGCCTTACAGGACAGTTTGTCTGTACCGTGCACTTATCCATAGAGCCACACAGCACCACCGCGGAGAGGAGGGGGCAAAGTGGTGACGTACACAACCCATACATACGGGTAACAACTTAGGCCTTTCCGAATCGACTCCCTGCCCACTTCCACAACACCCTCAAGTCCCCTCGGTGTGTAGTGACACTCGCAGCTGACTGAAGTTTCCTCGATCACAGAGTAGGGTCTAATTCCTTTTAGACGCACTCCACCATGTCACCACAGTAACAATTCAGGCACAAGTGGCAGATAATCTATTTAGCTCTGGATTATGTTGTTAAAAACAAGAAGCTAAGATATGTTTGAAAACAAAGCACACACACACACATCGACTAAGACTTCCCTAGGCAGCAATAGTGAGTACAGTATATAGAATTAGTAAGACATTTAAGAAATAGATTTATTTTACAATGCACTATTTTTTTCTTCTTTTCCTTTTGACGGTTCCCTTCAGGGGTCGCCACCGCAAATCATCTGCCTCCATCTAGCCCTATCTCCTGCATCCTCTTCTCTCAGACCGACAACCTTCATGTCCTCCTTCTGAGAACTGAGAAAAATCCTTTTAAACCTGTTCAAATCGGACTTAAACCAATATCAATCCAAAAAATGTTCAGATCCAACTGTAACCTGGTTAAAACCTGTCTGAATTAAATTAAAGACTGACAAAAGCTTGGTTGTGTGGCGTGTTAGGCCTTTTTGATAGATTCCAATGAGTCTCTCTACATCCATAAACCTCCTTGTACCTACTCTGATTTGATTACAAAAGGAGTCCACGCTTCGTACTTCGTACCGTGAAATCTAAAAAAACAAATAAACTAGGTTACAAATAGAATTAGTAATGTCATTAAATAACTAAGCCACAAATTCCATAACAAAGTGCAACACAGTTTAGCAATAATACTGAATATTCTTTACCGTGTGCGCCTCGTTAACCAGTAGTAGATAGATATAATGTAAGTGTGTCTATAGCGTACGGTGACCGGTGTGACGAATCAACTGGAGTCAGGTTATCTGGCGACACTGTGCAGCTGAAACAACAACAAAACACAGTGTAGGTAAGTTGGCTAGAGAGATGCCTGTTCAAAAAACATACTTACAAGTCACATGAGTAAGACGTGGACGTGGATTCCACCAACAATATAACTGATAAAAGGTAAAGTATTGGTGGAAAGCGTACACTCCAGTAAAGTAAACTTTGAGATTAGACAGAGTCGTCTGTCACAGATAGCGTCAGGTGAACTCTCAGGTGAATTTGTGATGCATCGACAGCTGCTTTTGACTTGACTTTGCAATTGTTAAGTTTTTTTAAATGACTTCATCTGAACGGTATGTAAGTATTAATTCACATTAAACACGCAATTTTGTCTTTATGTTCTCTGTCGCAGAAAAGCTCAGCCATAGCCTTAACAGTTACAACGTTACGTTTGTTTTCCTCTGAACTGAAACAGCTGAAACTTACAAGGTGAAGGAAAAAAAAATACTTTTTTCAGACTGGTTTAGACTAGTGTAATTAAAATTTTAATGTACAATATACCCATCACTAACAACTGTTTTATTTTATTTTAAAATTAATTCAACCTTTCCAGATGAATGAACTGTCATTAGTCTTAAACTATGCCACATAAAAACTGTTTTAAAATCAAAGCTGGTTTAAGGTCATGTGAAACATCAGTACATCAGTTATTTGCAACAAAATAGACAATGCATATAAAATATCTAAAATCAGAGTGTCTTGTGGCTACATTTCAACTTGTGTTAAACTTTGGTATGAGCTTGGTGATGGGTTAACATTAGAAATGTTTGCATGTTATTGCTCGTTGGGCTTTTTTAAGGGTTTGCAGAGTAAACGTTGTGTTTAGAACAAGTTACACACTGACACTTGGAGAGCGCAATTTCTACGTAAATAGAGACCGTCTTTCTCTAGTTTGTTACTGTGCTTTGGCAAAGTACCACATTTATCAAATGACTGCTCTCATCTTCAAGACCCAAGTGGTTTAAAGTGTGATAGTCAACTGCTGCTACAGAATGACCTATTCTGGCCTTTTAAATATCTACTATCTTGCTTAGAGTCCTGAAGGTTTGGAAGTATCCCTTTTTAAGACGCCCTGAGAACGATTAACGTAAACCTTATCAGTCTGCTGTTGGTCTCACACACACACACAGACTAATCTGGGATTATTTTTATGGTGTTATGCAGTCTACACTGTTAAACCAAATAAATACATAAAACATGGAGGTTTTCTGTTGTCATTTCTCTTCAATAAACCTTTTTATATGCTTTATATTGACATTGTCATTTCTGTTTCAAGCCTTTAAAGTGTCACTATTAAAAATAAATCTTCTGTGAACAGTCAGAGACAGTTTAATGTTGTGGGGCTGCCTTTTAAAGAGAACTAAACAAGTATTTTTCTTAAGGTTGATGGTAAAGAACACATGTAAACTCATAGTGCCTAAGGCCTGTGGAAGTTCTTACATCCACCACAGACCTCACAAGTGAACAATACCAAAGGCTCTAATGTTAAAGGTCAAGGGGAGAAACATAACAGAAGCAAACATTCAAATTTCATCATTATGGGGTTTAAAACCTGTGAAGAAGAAACTTATGTTTTATTGTTTCAGGGGGAGACAGAAGCTACATTTATATGCTGTATATTTATTGACTAAGGGCATTTATTTTTTATTTTTATAGGGTTTTTTGTTTAATTAGTATGTGTAATGAACAAAACAGACTAGAACTTTACTTTACCAAAGTAGAATGTTTTCTTCAGCTCAACAGTACATGAGACAAAGAAAAACATACAACATAAAGCATAGTCAGTCATAAACACATGGGACAAACAACCTTTTTAAAGACAGCTTTAGTTGCCAGTATGACTCCAGCGCTGACCAGAGACAAGAGCTCACATAATAACGGTGAGAGTAGCCTCAACTGTTTTATTCTCATTGTACTGAACTGTTAGGATTTTGAAATAAGAAACAGTTTTTATAACTGTTTTGTAGGTTATTTGGACTCTCTGAATGATACACTGCACCCTAGATTAGTACACTAAATATCTCATCTGTTTAAACCAGTTAGAACCAGTTGGTCACCCCTGGCTGGACACATAGTGGAAAACTACTGATTCAAAGAAGGAAGTGTCCCCTCCTGTGAGAGGAGTGGCCAGGTAGGACCTTTTAAGCATTGAGTTAAAACCAGCAGCACAACACGTGGACTGACCTCATGTTAACTACGTGTTTTGACCCAGCGCTGGCTTGTACCTTTTTCTGAGTGGAATTAAATGGACAAACTTTACATTGGTTTTATAGTTTTATTGAACAAATATTAGTTCCAACACTCGTACCGAAAGAGCCGGGAGAAACTTGCTCTCGGAGTAACAGAACCATATTTAATAGTGATGACTGCAGGAAACTCAGTTACAAGTTTTAAAAGAAGTTGCACAGCACGAGCACCATGTCCACACCAATATTTCTTTTGTAGCATTTCTTGATTTACAGGCTGTTTTTCATTTTACGCAAGTTAAACGGAGCTCGTCTGGATCAACTGGTCACAGCGCTGTCCTGTTTACATCGAGTTATACTCCACAAACCCCTCTCGAATCAAAGCCGTCTACTTTTGTTTTTTCTTATCGAGACTAAAAGAGACATCATTATAGACATGTACGCTGTAAAAGAATCACATCAATGTAATTTAAGACAAAATAATACCTACATTTCATGGTTTGTAAAAGTGGCGTCCTAGAGAGGAACACCCACAAAAACATCTGCAAGTTGGCAGATAACCGCTTCGCAGTTGATCTGTGATCAGTGTTCCCCCGAGCGCCGTCCGGCCGACCAGCTTCAGAGGGCCGGACCCGACTCATCAAACATCCCCCGATGCCACGGGGGACACCCCCCGTCCAGCCACGAGTTTAGAGGGCTGGATCCGACACCGATGTTTCTTCCCTAGCGCCCCGTCCGGCCGACCAGTGTTCAAGGGCTGGACCCGCCGCATCTGTTCTCCCCAAGCCTTTCCTGAGTGTGTCCCCGTGCCAGTTGTCCAGTGGACTTGTTCCCCTCCGACCGACCCCCCTCCGCCCACCCAGGAAAGGTCGAAGAAAGATTTTTGGGTTATAGGAGTTTTAGGCCGCCCAGTGGTCGGCCTTTAAGGGGGGGGGGTACTGTCAGGTTTTATGTCTGTTTTATATTGTTTCCAGTTTGTATTGTATTTCATGGACTTTATCTTGATATGCCTTGCCCTTGTCTGTGTCTCTGCTTGACTTCCTGGTGTCTTTCTTTCACCTCTGTGTGATTACCTGCTCCGCCCTAATGTGTTTCACATGTCCCTTGTTGTCTGTGTCTATTTATACCTGTTTGTCTTTCCCCTCAGTACCAGGTCATTGTCCTTGTCACCCGTAAGTCTTGTCGCTGTTCCTTTTGTCTCTTGTGAAAATTCCTAGTCCGTTGTTTTTGTATTCTTTGTTATCTCTGGATTTTTGCCTGCGTGTTCTGTTCTGGGAGAGTTTTGGTTTTTGGGATTTTTTGTATGCTCATCTGTTCGCCTTAAATAAATTTCTGTTAAACGTTTTATCGGAGTTTTGGGTTTCTGCATTGGAGTTTTTCCTTCCCTGAGCCAGCACCCCGTGACAGAATGACCTGGCCTTAACTGAGACTCCAACCCCAGAGCTCCTGCATTTTTTTCCCTGCCTGAGTCTTCGTGTCAGCCCCTGATCTTCACTTGAGTCTTCGCCTCAGGCCCTGAGCTTCACTTGAGTCTTCGTGTCAGCCCCAGAGCTGTTTCCAGAGTCTTCGTGTCAGCCCCTGAACTTCACTTGAGTCTTCGTGTCAGCCCCTGAACTTCACTTGAGTCTTCGTGTCAGGCCCTTAGCTTCACTTGAGTCTTCGTGTCAGGCCCTGAACTTCACTGGAGACTCCGTGTCAGCCCCAGAGCTGTTTCCAGAGTCTTCGTGTCGGTCCCAGAACTGTTTCCCGAGTCTTCGTGTCGGTCCCAGAACTGTTTCCCGAGTCTTCGTGTCGGTCCCAGAGCTGTTTCCTAAGTCTTCGTGTCGGTCCCAGAGCTGTTTCCCGAGTCTTCGTGTCGGTCCCAGAGCTGTTTCCCGAGTCTTCGTGTCGGTCCCAGAGCTGTTTCCCGAGTCTTCGTGTCGGCCCCAGAACTGTTTCCCGAGTCTTCGTGTCAGCCCCAGAACTGTTTCCCGAGTCTTCGTGTCAGCCCCAGAACGTCTCCTGAGTGTTTGCCTCAGCCCCAGAACGTCTCCTGAGTGTTTGCCTCAGCCCCAGAACGTCTCCTGAGTGTTTGCCTCAGCCCCAGAACGTCTCCTGAGTGTTTGCCTCAGCCCCAGAACTTCTCCTGAGTGTTTGCCTCAGCCCCAGAACATCTCCTGAGTGTTTGCCTCAGCCCCAGAACTTCTCCTGAGTGTTTGCCTCAGCCCCAGAACTTCTCCTGAGTGTTTGCCTCAGCCCCAGAACTTCTCCTGAGTGTTTTTTACTTCGTTCTCAGAGAGTTTTCCCTGAGAGTACGTCTCAGCCCCCAGAGAGTTTTCCCTGAGAGTACGTCTCAGCCCCCAGAGGTTCATCCCTCGTCTGGTTCATCCCTCGTCTGGTCATCCCAATGGTCCTTCCTCGTCTGGTCCTTCCTCGTCTGGTCATCCTAATGGTCTCTCCTCGTCTGGTCCTTCCTCGTCTGGTCATCCCAATGATCTCTCCTCATCTGGTCATCTCTTTGGTCCTCCCTCGTCGGGTCTTTCCTTGTCCGGCCCTTTCCCCTCTGCTCCCGGTCGGCCCCTTCCGGTCCTGTCCCTTACTCCGTGTCGGGCCCCGTCCGGTTCCCTTTCTCCGTGGTCGCCGTCCGGTTCCTCCCCCTGGGGTCCTGTGGGTTTTTGTCCCTGCCTGGGCCTGTGTTTTTTGTCCCTGCCTGGGTCTGTGTTTTTTGTCCCTGCCTGGGCCTGTGTTTTTTGTCCCAGCCTGGTCTTGTGTTTTTTTTTGTCCTCCCAGCCTGGTCTTGTGTTTTTTTTTGTCCTCCCAGCCTGGTCTTGTGTTTTTTTTTTGTTTCTTGAGTGTTTTTTGTTTTTTTGTTCTCCCAGCCTGTTCATGAGTAGTTCCCTCTAGCCTTGGCCGGAGTTTTTGTCCCTGCCATGTCCGGAGTTTGTGTCCTGCCTTGTCCTGAGTTTCTGTCCCTACCTGGTCCTGAGTTCTGTCCATCCGCGAGTCCCGTCCGAGTCCGGCACAATTGTTTTCCCCCCTGGTGCCTAGCCCGGCATCTCCTCCTTCGACTAGCGCCACGTCCGGCTGACCAGTTCCGAGGGCCGGACGTGCCGCATCTGTGCCTCGAGTGCCCGTCCGGCCGACCAGTTTCAGAGGGCCGGACCCGACTCATCAGTGTTCCCCGAGTGCCCGTCCGGCCGACCAGTTTCAGAGGGCCGGACCCGACTCATCAGTGTTCCCCGAGCGCCGTCCGGCCGACCAGTTTCAGAGGGCCGGACCCGACTCATCAAACATTCCCCGAGCGTCCCGTCCAGCCAGTAGTTTAGAGGGCTGGATCCGACACCTCTGTTTCTTTCCTAGCGCCCCATCCGGCCGACCAGTTTCCAAGGGCCGGACCCGCCGCATCTGTTCTCCCCAAGCCTTTCCCGAGTGTGTCCCCGTGCCATTGTCCTGTGGACTTGTTTCCCTTCTACCAGACCTCCCTCCGCCCACCCAGGAAATGTCTGGGAAGAATATTTTTTGGGTTATATGAGTGTTAGGCAGCCCAGTGGTCGGCCTTTAAGGGGGTACTGTCAGGATTCATGTCTGTTTTTTATTGTTTCTAGTCTGTATTGTAATTTATGGATTTTATTTTGATATGTCTTGCCCTTGTCTGTGTCTCTGCTTGACGTCCTGCCTTGTGTCTTTCCCTCCTGTGTGATTACCTGCTCCGCCCTGATCTGTTTCACCTGTCCCTTGTTGTCTCTGTCTATTTATACCTGTTTGTCCTTCCCCTCAGTGCCAGGTCATGTTCTGGGAGAGTTTTGGTTTTGGATTTTTGTATACTCATCTGTTCGCTTTAAATTTCTGTTCAACGTTTTATCGGAGTTTGGGGTTTCTGCATTGGAGTTTTTCCTTCCCCTGGGCCAGCACCCCGTGACAACTATTAATCTCAAAGATGACATTGCAGTTCAGCGTATATACCGCCATCCCCAAGCCACTTTATAAAGAGGTGAAAGAGTACATCCAGGTTCTGCTAGCTAAAGGCTGTATAGTCAAGTCAAAGTCATCTTTTGCTGTGCCTGTAGTGTGTGTAAGAAAGATGGAACACTGAGACTTTGTATCGATTACAGACTTTTAAATCAGAAAACCGTGCCAGACCGCCACCCCCTGCCTTGTATTCAAGACCTCCTGGACACGCTGGACGGCCAGAGTTGGTTCAGCATTCTCGACCACGGTAAAGCTTACCATCAAGGCTATATGGCTGAGGGATCTCGACATATGACAGCTTTTATCCCACCTTGGGGGCTGTATGACTGGTTGAGGATACTGTTTGGGCTTAGCAATGCCCCAGCTGCTTTCCAACGCAGTATGGAATAAATGCTTAACACTCTGCGTGATGACTGCTGTATCCCATACCTCGTTGAAATTTTCTGCTACTCAAAGGGCTTCGCTGAACATGTTGAGGCTTTGCGCAAAGTCCTCAGAGCCCTGCAGCGTCATGGATTCAAGCTACGCCCGACAAAATGTTTGCTGTTTAAAGCGGAGGTCAGGTATGTAGGCCGGTTAGTTTCAGCCAAAGGAGTGAGAGTTTACCCTAAAGACATTGAGGCTATAAAGTTGCTAATTGAAAAGAGACCTTCAAATGTAGAAGAACTCAGAAAGCTTCTCTAACTTCTCGGAAGTTATTACAGGATGTATATTCAAGACTTTTCCAGGATTGCAAAGCCATTGTATGGTCTACTACAGATTTTAGGTTTAACATTAAGTACTGGCCCGGAAAAGTCATTGTGGATGCTGATACTCTCTCACGCCTCCGTGGGGGAGTGCACGGAGGAGTTAATTAGAGACATGATATGTGCCACTTGGGAGGGGAGTGAGGCAGCTAAGCAACAAGATATTGCCTTTATCGCACTCAACTTGGCACACACAAAATTTTTACCTAGTATCAGTCACCAGCAGCTAATAAGTGTTCAAAGGGAGGACACGACAATCAGTCAGCTCATAATGCTTAAAGAGACAAAGACAACACTAACTGACGAAGACAAAAGGGGAACAAGTGGTCCTTTGAAAAGGCTCATGTGTAAGTGGGAAAAACTGTTCATGGGGTGTGACCTACTGTACAGAAAAGCAAGTGGAAGACAACAGCTTGTCCTGCCAGCAGAATACAGGCCACTTGTATTGAAACACCTTCATAATGATATGGGTCACCTTGGGGCCGAACAGGTCATTAACCTTGCCTGAGACCGCTTTTACAGGCCCTATATCAAGGGTACTCAATAGGCAGACCGCGGTCCAGATCCGATTTCAACATGTTTAGCGTAGCCTGATAATGCGTTAGAAACAACTAAAATCTAAAAGTTGAGCCTTGGCAAAAAATAACGAAGATTCCCTTGCGTTATGGACGGAGAGGGAACGTTTATTTTAATCAGAAAATACACCTCCTCAGCTCCGTGTCAGTGTCAAAGCTGAACAACAGCACTTTTTCCTCTTGTCCCGGCTGCTGTGATAATCAGAGAATGAATCCAGAACTGAACCAGGACTGGACAGTTTTCATGTCAGGATTAAAAAGACTCAGAGGAAAGTGAGGACATCTAATAATGTGGTGAGTTGTACATTTGTCTGTCAACTTCTTAATTGTGTTGTAAGTGAGGTAGTATATTTGCATATTTGACCTCATATATGCATATTTGACCTCATTTACAAACAACGTTAGTTATTAGCTCACGCTATTCGTTTTCATTTTAACCTAATACACGTTCATATGGGTGATTAAAACAGAAAAGGTGTGAAAGGAGGATTTGGAGATGAGTGACACAGGTTAAGTTTTCCTTAAGTTGTGTTAATATTAGCTGTTGCTAATTATTAACAGTAACAGTTATTTTTTAGCAACAGCTAATGCTAAAGAAATGCTGAGTGCATTTTTCCTTGTTCTTGTTGTTTTCAGATGAATGACAATAGAAAGAGATCAATTATAACTTCATTTTTGTCATATTTATTTAAACACATATGTTTTGGCTTGATTTGATGATTTTGTATATAAAATGTTCTCACACATGTGTAAAGGAGTACTAGGCATTATATGCAGGATTCCAGGCTGTTGTCAATAAACCACCAGGTCCTGAGCCTTAGCTTTAGCCTCTTTTGATTTTGTAGTTTTTTCCTTTTGTCTGTGAGATGTGTTTGGTGAAAGCTAAACACTAAAACATCCTCCTCATGGAAACAAAGGAACAAATACAGAAAACAGTGGACATTCATCTCCATTTTGTTTAAGAGGCTGTAGGTGTGGAATAAATGAGACTTTACTTTAAAGAATTATATTCACATATCCTTTTATTTAAATTTTTTGGACCCCTCACTTGAGGAAAGTTAACTAAGCGGACCTCGACTGATTTTAATTGAGGACCCCTGCCCTATATGAAAAAGGACATTGAAGCCTATGTGACCAGGAAATGTCCTTGTTTAAAGCAGAAGAAACCAGCCACCCATGTGAGAGTACCAATGGGAAACATCAGCACCAGCACACCCATGGACCTACTTTCTATCGACTACATGCATCTGGAGAAGAGCCCAGGTGGTTATGAATATGTTCTTTTAGTTGTAGACCACTTCACACGGTTTGCCCAGGTTTACCCGACTCGGAACAAGTCTGGGAGCCGTGAAAATATTCAATAATTTCATCCCTCGCTTCGGTTATCCATCAAAACTACACCATGATCAAGGCTGTGAATTTTAGAATGCAATCTTCAGAGGTTTACAACAACTTGCATGTGTCAGCCACTCGAACAACACCATATCACCCACAAGGTAACCCGGCTGAGAGGTCAACAGGACTCTGCTACAAATGCTACAAACACTGGAGGAGAAGAAGAAAGAAAACTGGAAGAAGTTCTTGCCACAGGTAGTTTATGCTTATAATTGCACGAAACATGAGGCGACAGGCTTATCGCCTCACTTCCTCATGTTTGGGCGACACCCTCGCATTCCAGTCAACATGCTTTTTGGCCTACCTATCGAGAAAGAAAGTGAGACATTACAAGGTTATGTGCAGAAGTGGGCTGTGAGAATGAAAGAGACTTATTGCATTGCAGCCGAAAACAGCCGGCAATCCAGCGCCCGAGGGACAAGATACTATGACCAGTATGTTAAAGGGGTAGTCCTGCAGCCTGGCGACAGAGTTTTAGTATGCAACATGAGTGAGAAAGGGGGTCCAGGAAAGCTCAGATCTTACTGGGAGCAGACTATCTATATTATAAAAGAACAAGTACATGACAGCCCTATTTACAAAGTCTATCCCGAGAACAACAATAAGAAGATCAGAGTTCTACACAGAAGCCTTCTTCACCTTGTCAATGACTTACCTGTGAGTATGCCTACCATCCAAAGCCTAAGGAACAAAATGTCAGCAAAGAAAAAGGTCAGAGGTCAAGAAAACAGTCAAAGTGACAAGGAACAGTTTCAGAGTAGTGAGCCTGACTCTGATGACGATTCATCCAGGACACAATACTGGCTTAGAGTTCCAGTGTATACTGGACCAGTGGTGGGAAGACAGATCTGGGACCCAGCCCTTCAACTCATAGACACCAAGCATCTTGTGACATATCTATGGAGAGAGAACAAGTTAGACCTCAACCTTCATTCACAGCGAACAGAGTAACCCCAGTGGATAAGGAACAGCCAAATGAAAATCAGCATGAACCAGAAAGTGACATTAAACAACTAGAACAGCTTGAATGCGAAGAAACACTAGAACAAGATACCCAAGGTACCGGACAAGAACATAAAATGTGTGACCCGATTGGTGTGGAATCAGCTGGCCCACAAGAGGAGTCCCTCAGGAGGTCAGCACGGACCAGAAGGCCACCTCAGACTTTTACGTACAACTCTCTTGGCCAGCCACAGGAAGTCATAAACCAGATTGGACTATGTGGACTGCAAGCCCTGCCAGTGTGGAGGAGTCAGCCAGTGCATGTGACACCATACCAGACAGTGCGTTACACAGTAATGATGCCTTATGCTATGCCTAGTTTTTGTTTTTTATTTAATTAATTTCACTCATAATGACCTATATTGATAACTACCTATAGTCTATTTGATTTAAATCCACATATAGTATTTAAAGTATTTTTTAAGGTTTTAAGGTATTAAAAAGTTTATTGTTACCCTCATGCAAACATATGCTAGTAGTTAACTGCAACCAGAGCAGTGTTTCTTTTTTATTGCTAAATCTCATTTTAATAACTAATGGCATTAGTTATTAAAACTAATTGCCTTTCTTATATTTAGTTTTTACCTAAATTATGTATAGAATAAAATATTGATAAAACGAAGTGTATTATTAGGTTAGCATTATTTAATTTAATGATTATATATCCCTTTTACCCCTTCTACTCTTATTGGCTCTGACGGAGACCTGAGCGAAACTTAACATATCTGCTCCTTCACTGCGCCCTCTGCTGCTGCTCTACTTCTGGTGAATTTCACTTTTACACCAATATCTACGTTTTTTAAATATTCTCCTACTTTACTAAGCACCTTGTTTGTCATCTTTGTTCAAAAATACATCTACAGCTGTTGTGTAATTGTTATAAGAATTTTAATTCTTATGTTTAGAGTTACTGGGGGCTTATAGTTCTCTTCAGGTCATGTCAAATTCATGTCATGTCCTTCGTGCTAATCCAAGCATTAAGTAGACATAACTAGACTTAGACATGGCTTGTCACGGGACTCTTGCACCTGGACCATTGTGAACGCCTCTCACCAAGGACGTCACTGTGTTGTATATAATCCCATGTTATGTTTACATCTGCAAGCAAACCTGTCGCTGTACCCTTGTTACTGTGTCTGTTTTGCTTCTCCTTGCAAGGATTAAAACCTGACCATTGCTTGTTAAATTATAATCGGTCTCCGTGTCTCTCTGGTTAAATATATGGATATAAAATATTCTTATAACAGTAATATTTTTGATTTTGTGTGTTTCTATTTTTGTATACTTAATTAGTTATTCATTTATGCATGATGAGTTTATGTTATGTGTTTTATGGTTTATACTTATGCATGGTTTATAATCAAGTAGGATGTTATATGTAATACATCTAGAAACATATTAATAGAAAAGAAAAAATAATGTCAGAGTATATGTTTTTTTACCATATAAGTTTAATGAACACACACACACGCAGGGAAGATCTAAGTTACAGATAAGAGACATGTGCCTGGCACCAGAGGAGGTCAGAAAGTAACTGGAACATAGGTTACAGCAGAAAGGTGGGAGCCATTAGAAAGGAGGGGTCCTTTGCCCAGTGGAGAGGTTGTAAATTGTTAAAACTGTCATGTGGAAAAAGTATAAAAGTCTAGTTTGAAGGAACAATCTTTGGTAGAATTTGGGATGGTCTATCCGGGTGGTTTTGTTGTTGGGATTATGAACAATAAAGGACTCTATGGCATGGAGATGGTTGTGCATTTGTGAATTATTCCATATGATGGTGCGTCTGAAGACTGAGGGGTCAGTTTAATTTTACCACCACACAGCTAGCAATAGTAGTAAAACTGCTTATCATTAGATAGCCTCGTAATTATAAACTGTATGCTGTAAAAATATATAAAGTTGATCATTTAGAATTATATTTTCTGTATGGTATCTATCTTAGCATCTTTGGTTAATAATAGTTTTCTTCAAATTAAAATAGACGAAAAAAAAATGTTGCATACCTTTTTAAGACACTGGTTATATAGAAATTGTAGTCAAAGAAGCAAGTGCTGTATTTTTGAGACGGAGTAAATATGTGTTAAACCAGTTTTGATTTTTGTTTTTCAGTTTCCTTACCTGGGCAACTGCAGGTCAAAGACCTCAGGAGCAACCTGAAAGTTCAAGAAACCCTTCCATCTTTGCAGCACTACAATTTAATAATACATAAAACAATATGTTTTATGATTTTTATGATTCTTTTCCACAATAACTTCTATTGGTCATTGCATTCTAAAATAACACTAGTAATAAATGATTTAATGTTTTGTCTGTTTGCTTTTATCTACTTTCATGTTATTTAAGTTTTGTTATAAATGAATAAATAGCCTTTTTACAAGTTATTAACTCTGTGCACTTAAAAACAAAGTGTATAAATTGTCAGATTCAAGATCTTAAAAAAAATATGCCTTCAAACCTAGAAGCACATAAATAAACAGAGATTCTATTTTGGTTATGTTTATTTAAAAAACGCTGAAGTTGTAGATGGACCAGGATGTGGTGTCAGATGTGTAGGGAAGATATAGTCTCATTAATTAATAATTAATAAGAATATTAATTATGAAATTTTTATAATTAATATTTTGTTTGTCAAAAATATTAATTTCTTTTGCGGCACCACTCTAGTTTTGGACAGATCCAGAGAAACTGTTTAGTCTAGTCTCATTAATCTAAAGGATGTAAATTATAAATATCTCGTTTTTGAAAATTCTCAATTAAACAGAAAACATTAATTGTCTTTATGGGGTTTTATTAAAAATTATACAAGGTTAAACAGTGAATAATGACAGGGGAGATGACACAAAGGAATAATTATTGACACATGAATGGGTAAACCAAAGAACGATAAAACTTGCTTTCAGAGGATTTTGTGAAACAAAAGGAAGTATGGATTCTCAGATCTTAGCGACGAGAGGATCCAGAGGTTCTCCAGAACCCTGTCGCAGCCGATGACGTTTGTCACCTCCAGGATGGCCTGCCGTTTCCACTCTCCAGAGGGGCCGCCGTGGGCCCGGGAGATGTCCAAAAAGTGTCTCGTTACTGTCCCAACTAGCCAAGCCTTTTAGCATCAGCGTCGTACACGAGTAAAATTGAGTCTTTCAAAGTTATTAAGTCCACTGAAGGGGGTCTTAGCAACTGTGTTGCTGTCTTAAAACTTGCTTGAGAAAGCTTGATTTAGTCAAGCTAACTCTTAGCAGGCGAGAAATCCTTTTAAAATAAAAGTGAGGTAACTTCCTTTTGTTAGCAGGCTGGCAGGAAGTAGGCTACTTTGAGCAGCTGTGTGAAGAAGGAAAAACTTTAGCGGTAAGCTAAACTTGCAGGCTTTAAAGTACAAAGAAAATTTACTCGTTACATGAGGTCCAAGCTTGTAAGGGTTGCCCAGGCCGTCACGGCCCTTGAGCGGATGCGGAGGCAGGAAGCGAAGTAAAGACAAGAGAGAAGAGCAGAGCGCGTGTTCTTGGCTGTGCGCCAGTTTTAACACTTTCGGACGGGGTGTGTCTTACGGAGAAAGGCATTGCTTTGGGGGGAGTTTAACTAAAGTTTAAACTAAGTCTTTAAACATTCCTTTTGTTTCACCCTATTTTCCTTGGTTTTCGTAAAGCACACAAAAACATTCGTACTTGTAGAATTATAAAAGAAAATGCATTTGTCAGACTTATTATAAAAACATATATTCATTACATTTTATTAACATAAAACGTAACCCTGTAGAAATGGAATAAGGAATTAGTTGCCTTGTAAAACTCTGCGTCCTTGAAAAAAACAGTATGATTGTTAGTACATTCACAATAATTCTAAATAATAAAATAACAAAATATCCTTTAATGGAATAAACACGAAAATGTCCTTCTTGAG
This sequence comes from Neodontobutis hainanensis, assembly GCA_024349245.1. Lineage (NCBI taxonomy): Eukaryota > Metazoa > Chordata > Actinopteri > Gobiiformes > Odontobutidae > Neodontobutis > Neodontobutis hainanensis. Next base: position 334,870 of record JALDNG010000362.1, on the reverse strand, counting down.
TGAGCAGAGTCATTTGTCCATTTGACCAACAGGGGGTAGTGTTTGACCATGCCCGAACGACTATGATCAAAGACATTTTCAACTGTCAATTAGGATTAGAATAAAGTGTTCTTGGACACCTTATACACACGTATGGACACCTTATCTCGAGAATTTACGACTTTCTGACAGTGGTGCCTTGTGTCTGGATCTCTCCATGAGTCCTTTTGACCTGGTTGGTCTATGGTGCTGGTTGGACCTAGGTCCCGGCTTTTTATGAAAACAAACAAAATCGTTAATTATAAGTCCTGAAGACTGGTTCAGTCTTATCCAAGCAAGAAACATCTGTGAACAGTTAAAAGGACACGTTGCATCTCCTTTTGATAAGATTTAGGTGTTTAGGTGTTGCAAACTCCTGCTTGCATCTGGAAATGATAAGTGTGGGGTTTGAGGACCGATCTGCTACAGATGAAACTGAGGAAGATGAGGCTGGGCTATGTCAACTGTCCAGGAGCAGAGAAGAACAGAGCAGAAGACCGATAACTGGACTGGACTGATCCTGACTGGACTGGCCCGACAGCAAAGCAGCAGCAGACAGGTAACTGTAGAGGAGCTCTGCAAAACAGAGAACAAAGTAAAAACTTATGTTTAAAACAAGTCTTACTGTTGGGCCGGTCACCTCTGAACATGAGATGTCCTGTTAATCACAAAAAAAACCCCCACTTATCTTAGTTTTTATTCACCAGCTCACTGTACATTAATGTGTGTATAAGAACTGTTTCTCAGAAAGTTTGATTTGAACTTACATTTGCCTAAATATAATACTTTAGTTAATGTGAACTGTACTGGGTCAGAGGTCATGTCTGTCATGTTTAAAACCTGGCTTAAACATTTACCTGTGACTGTTGTCATGATTTACAGATGACAAATGTACAAATATAAAACTAACACATGCATTTTATGTGTTTAGGTGTAATGTTTAATGTGTAATGTTTAATGTAATGTGTAGTGTAATGTAACACCCACCTTTGTCTGAATATCCTCTTCAAAGTGCTCACACCACAACCAAGAGCCTTTCTTCTGATCAGCCTCAGCATCACCTTTAGGAAATCTGTGGAGAGAGAACACCATCTACTTTCATAAAACAGGCACGGGTCAAATGTATTTACCAAAATGACACAACCCAGATCTTTGTAAAAGAGTACATCAAGCCCACTTCTAATTTTTGCTTTTATTATTATGATTATATTATGGCATTTACTGGGTTTGCAAATTATACAGTAATTATTCAGTCAGAGAAATTTATCCTTATCTTACTAAAAACTATAAGTGCATTATGATTTATTCCTTCCAAATTGAAGATTAGATATGATAATATATCATATTATTAACCAAGTTTGGTCCAGTGTATCATAATAAGCTATCGTTAAAACGGTGGAGAGCCACCTTAGGGTCAGCTGACAAAAGTATAACAAATGTCTATATTCTGAGCAGTATTTTAAGAAATGCAAAAATGTACTCACCTAGAAACTGGAGCGTGGTTCATTTAGTGCAGTTGTACGATGAAAAAGTGATTTAAATCAGCTGAATTAAACCAAACACAGCTAGCATTAGCTTTTAGCTAACAGCAAGCGAGGTTTTCATTCATGATCTCCATTGATCTCCATCCAAGCAAGATCTCCATTCATGAACAGCAGCAACTAACAAACTAATTAACAAAAAAAGAACACATACTGGCTAAAAAGCTTCGGAAAACAAAGACTAACCAAAAACAATCTTTGGGTGTAGCAAAAAGCTTAAACTTCACTGATTTAAAATAGTTAGGCCTCCACGGGTCTCTCTTCTGTTCATAAATATCCAGCGGCTTCGTTCTTCTCCCAGACCAGCGTAAACAAGACGTGAGCGAGGTCAGCCACGCCCCCGCAAGACCTAAAATGTGCTACCACCATTGACGGTATAAGGGCTGGACATAGCAAGCCCGCTTCCGGGTCTGTGCCAAATAGGAAGTAGGGGTTGGCTCCATCAAGCATGACCCCTATTGACATCCATTGAAAAATCGGCGGCAATTACGAAGTGACTATTTTTCTCATAGTCATCATTCTAACGCTGCCGCCTTTCTTTGAACACAATCTTATTATTCCCGTAATTGCTATATTGATATTTGTCACATAACTCATACTATTAAGATTAATAACCTACCTATCAGATGCCTCTATTCTGCTATGTCGGATCGTGGGGCGTGGCTGATCTCGCTACCGGCATTTTGTAGTTTTAAGCTGCTCTCGGTAAAAAAGCAGCTGGAATATAGCGTTATATGAACAGAAGAGAGACTCGTGGAGACCTAACTATTTTAAATCAGTGAACTTCAAGCTTTTGCTACACCCAAAGATTGTTTTTAGTTAGTCTTTGTTTTCTGAAACTTTTTAGCCAGTAAGTCTTCGTTTTTTGTTAATTAGTTTGTTAGTTGCTGCTGTTCATGTATGGAGATCGCTTGCTTTTAGCTAAAAGCTAACGCTAGCTGTGTTTGATTTAACTCCGCTAATTTAAGTTACTTTTTCATCGTACAACTGCACTAAATGAAGCACGCTCCAGTTTCAAGGTGAGTACATTTTTGCATGTTTTAAAATACTGTCAGAATATATACATTTGTTATACGTTTTTAGCTGACCCAAGGTGGCTCTCCACCGCTTTAACGATAGCTTAATATGATACACTGGACCAAACTTGGTAATAATATGATATAAGGTCATATCTAACCTTCAATTTGGAAGGAATTAAGCATAATGTTTTTTTTTAGTTTTTAGTAAGATAATATTAAGGATAAATGTATCTGACTGAAAAATTACTGTGTAGTTTGCAAAGTCAGTAAATGCCATAATATAATCATAATAATATAATCAAAATTAGAAGTGGGCTTAATGTACTCTTTTACAAAGATCTGGGTTGTGTCATTTTGGTAAATACATTTGACACATGTCTGTTTTATTAAAATAGAAATTGTTCTCTCACAGATTTCCTAAATGTGATGCTGTCAAACTGAGGCTAAAGGTGATGCTGAGGCTGATCAGAAGAAAGGCTCTTGTTGTGGTGTGAGCACTTTGAAGAAGATATTCAGACAAAGGTGAGTGTTAGATTAAACTACACATTACATTAAACATTACACGTGCAGTGCCCACTAACCTCTGAGACTTTTTTACTCTAGAAAACACTTTCCTTACTCTACAGTCATACATCTCTTGAAAATTACTGTAGCTAAAGTGCATGTGTTAGTTTTATATTTGTACATTTATCATCTGTAAATCATGACAGTAGACAGGTAAATGTTTAAGCCAGGTTTTAAACATGACAGACATGACCTCTGACACTGTACATTTCACATTAACTGAAATGTACTGTACATTAATTATTATATTTAGGAAAATGTAAGTTCAAATCAAAGTCCAGGGTGCACGTAGCAAGAAGGTCGTAAGTTCAAAACCCGGCAGACTCAAACATTCTCTCGGCCGACTCCGGTCTTTCTGTGAGGAGTCTGCATGTCCTCCACGTGTTGCCGTGGGTTCTCTCCGGGTACTCCGGCTTCCTCCCACCGTCCAAACACATGCATGTACAGGTTAATTGACAACTCTAAAGTATCCCTAGTGAATGAAAGTGAGAGTGAATGGTTGTCTGTCAATGTTTGTCTCTATATGTTAGCCCTGCGACTAACTGGCCACTGTCCAGGGTGTACCCTGCCTCAGGCCCAAAGCTGCTGGGATAGGCTCCAGTCACCCGCGACCCCTAATGGGACAAAGCGGTAGAAAATGAATGAATGAAATCAAAGTCCACTATTTTCTTAAAAACAGTTCTTACACACACAGTAACACAGTGAGCTGGTGAAGTGTTTTTTTTTCCTGTGATTAACTGTGTTCAGAGGTGACCGGGCCCAACAGCAAGACTTGTTTTAAACATAACTTTTTACTTTGTTCTCTGTTTTCGCAGAGCTCCTCTACAGTTACCTGTCTGCTGCTGCTTTTCTGTTGGCCCAGTCCAGTCAGGTCCTCTGCTGCTCTGTTCTTCTCTGCTCCTCGACAGTTGACATAGCCCAGCCTCGGCTTCCTCAGCTTCATCCTACATCACATCCTGGTCCATCTACAACTTGAGCGTTTTTAAATAAACTTAAAACAAAATACAATCTCCATTCATTTATGTGCTTCTAGGTTTGAAAGCATATATAAACTGTTTTTAAGATCTTGAATCTGACATAATGTATACACTTTGTTTTTAAGTGCACAGAGTTAATAACTTGTAAAAGGCTTTTTAAAGAAACTTTTAAATAACGTGAAAGTAGATGAAAGCAAACAGACAAAACTTTAAATCATTTATTACTATAGTGTTATTTTAGAATGCCATAAGCAATAGAAGGTATTGTGGAAAAGAACCAGAAATCATAAAACATATTGTTTTGTGTATTATTAAATTGTAATGATAAAGTAGTGCTCAAAGATGGAAGGGTTTCTTGAACTTTCAGGTTGCTCCTGAGGTCTTTGACCTGCAGCTGCACAGGTAAGGAAACTGAAAAACAAAAATCAAAACTGGTTTAACTCATATTTACTCCATCTCAAAAATACAGCATATTTGTTTACAATTTCTAAATAACCAGTTTTTAAAAATGTATGCAATGTGTCTATTTTAAGAAAACTATCATTAAGCTAAGATATATATCATACAGAAACTATAATTCTAAATGATCTACTTTATATATTTTTACAACATACAGTTTATAACTACGAGGCTATCTATTGATAAGCAGGTTAGTACTATTGCTAGCTGTAGATGTATTTTAGAACAAAGATGACAACATGGTGCTTACTAAAGCAGGAGAATATTTAAAAACCGTAGATGTTGGTGTAAAAGTGAAATTCACCTGAAGTAGAGCAGCAGCAGAGGGCTCAGTGAAGGAGCAGAGATGTTTTAGCTCAGGTCTCTGTCGTAGCCAATAACCGTAGAAGGGGTAAATAATAGTGACCTGAAAGGGAGATATAATCATTAAATTAGATAATGCTTACCTAATAATACACTTCGTTTTACCCATATATTATTCTATACATAATTTGGGTAAAAACTAAATATAAGAAAGTCAATTAGTTTTAATAACTAATGCCATTAGTAATTAAAACGAGATTTAGCAATAAAAAAGGAAACTGCTCTGATTACAGTTAACTACTAGCATATGTTCGCATGCAAGTAACAATGTTTTTAACCTACTTTAAAAAAATCTTTCAATACTATATGTTGATTAAAATCAAGTTATTATGAGTGAAATTAAAGAAATTAAAAATGAATTACAATTAAATATAACATTTACCTCAAGTTAGCCAGCAGTCAAAATGCAGCAAAAACAGAGGATGAGATTGGTCAGCGCCTTCTACCGTCAATGGCTTTGCCGCTATCTGCAGGAATTTCACCTTTCAACTTTCAACTTTCAACAAGCCCGGTTCTGATTGGCTCGCTGGTTACCATGCTAACGCGCACTCAAACCTAGCTCATATGCCCAAATTAGGACTTCTGGCTCCAAAAAATCAACATGGCGGCCCCCACAACGGCTAAAAATGGCGACTGAAATGGGTTCATTTTCGAAGTTCGTAACGCTATGGGTGACGTCACACTCCTTATGTCCAGCCCTTCTACAGTCATTGGCTACCACATTGTTTTTATTTATCTTATTATTTTAGCAATTGGCCAGATTTATATTTTATTCATACAGGTTACCTGTATTGCAACACTTTATTAGCCAGACATTTTACAATGTAATTTTCCAGTGCTTTCCTGATTTTATTGTGGGCATAGTGTCAGGATCTGTGTTTGTCTGTCTGTGTGTCTCCCCCTCCCCTCTGTGCTCTCCTCTCTCCTCAGCTGGGCAGGGCAGTCGGCACACCTGCAACCACTTACACCTCATCAACCTCTGCTTAAAAGAACCAGTCTTCCCTTCACTCAGCGCCAGTTCGTTGTTAACACTACTCCCAGTCAGTGAAGACGGTGTGCCCCGCGTGTTTTGAATATTCGTGTTTTTTGGTATTTGAGAAAGTTACTCACCTGTCGTTTCGCACTCAGGTGCCACTGCAAGCTCCAGTCAAGATCCAGCCTCACCTGCTCTTCCCAAGTCTACTCGTCTGCTCCACTGGCGTCTCGCCGTGAGCCACCTTCCCGGACCTTCAGCTCGACTCACCTCCACTCCACGTCGGACAGTCCTATTAGTCCAATTGTGTTTTTGTGACAAATAAACCTGATTCACATTTTTACCAGTTCTGCGTTTGGGTCCTGCTTCGTCCCCCACCGTGACACATAGAGCATTAGATGGGAAGTGGAACCTTTGTTCAAGGGAGTAGTCACTCCATGTTGTACTTAGTGGACGGATTTCCTGTCTCCTCAAACGCAATCTGGACGTGAACGAAATGACTCCATGTGTTCATTGCTCTTGCTTCATCTGTTGTGTTTTCAGAAATCTTTACTGCTATGGCCACCCCACACTTGGGGCCGTAACAATTACTTAATCAAAAAAGGCATTAGCTGATACTCAAAATGTCCCAGTAGTGTGTTGGATTTGTATCAGGTAATAAGCATAGCATAGCATTGCGTTGATCCAACTTGGAAAAATGGTGGCAGTGTGCAGTGGGTGACATTATCAATGAGTCTGCCATCTATGGCCCGAATAGGTTTTGATTTTTTAATGGAGATGATGGGAATTGATGATGGAAATAATCAGCACGTTTAACTAGGTCTGCATCTATAAAATGATCACCCGCACCAGAGTCAATAAGGGTGATAACAGGAAAGGACTCACCATTAGACAGGTTGATGAGAGATGCGGCTGCTCCTGCATGTTTGCGCCGACCACCTCCACCAGCCAGAAACCACACCAAGAACAAAAAGGAAAGGTAGAAAAAAAATTATATATATATATATATATATATATATATATATATATATATATATATATATTACAGTGCATACCATTCCAAAGTAATATTTTAAAGAAATAAATTCATTAGTTCTATACTTAATCTGGGATGGTAACACTAAATCTTCACAACATGGAACTGTATTAAATTGCAGCTCAGATGTTCTATATTGACCGAACTATAAATAACACTAATGCCATAGAATCATGGGTAGATATTGAAAATCATCTGTTGCAACCAAATAGTTTATTGACTGCTGTTTTTTTAAATAAAAAAGGCTTAAATGTTATTATAATATGGAAAAAACAAAAAAGAAGCAAAGAAATTGGAATTCCTACACAACTCAAAATAAAACATTAAAATGGAAGACCTAGATGGATAGTGGTATTAAAGATAAATTAAATTCTTAAGACATCAAATTTTAAGTTACATTTCATGTATCTGTATTTAACAGCAAATTTTTATATTGAAAACGTCCCTCCAAAAATTAAGAAACTTTTTGACCAAAGTGGAAAGAAAATAAAACTTGTAAGCATGCTGACTTCCAGAGGACTCACTCTGGCGGTGAGCGGTGTGCAGGAAACACTGCACACCACTCCCTGGTGACCAAACCACATTCTGAGACACCACCGAGAGCTCTCCTGGGATGCACCCAGGAGAGCTCAAAGTTTAGGCGGGGGGATACCGAGGCGTTCCCAGGCCATCTCTAAGGGAGCGCCCCGCCACCCTGCGGAGAAAGCTCATTTCGGCCGCTTGTATCCGGAATCTTGTTCTTTCGGTCATAACCCAAAGCTCATGACCATAGGTGAGAGTAGGAACGTAGATTGACCGGTAAATCGAAAGCTTTGCCTTACAGCTCAGCTCCTTCTTCACCACAACAGACCGATCCGTCTGTCAATCTCACGTTCCCTCCTTCCCTCACTCATGAACAAGACCCCAAGATACTTGAACTCCTCCACTTGAGGCAGGATCTCTCCACCAACCTGAAGGGGACAAGCCACCCTTTTCCGACTGAGAACCATGGTCTCAGACTTGGAGGTGCCGATCCTCATCCCAGCCGCTTCACACTTGGCTGCAAACCGTCCCAGTGCACACTGAAGGTCCTGGCTTGATGGAGCCAACAGGACAACATCATCTGCAAAAAGCAGAGACGAGATCCTGTGGTCCCCAAACCACACTCCCTCTGGCCCCTGGCTGCGCCTAGAAATCCTGTCCATAAAGATAATGAACAGGACCAGTGACAGGGCAGCCCTGCCGGAGTCCAACATTCACCGGGAACAGGTCTGACTTACTGCTGGCAATGCGAACCAAGCTCCTGCTCCAGTCGTCCCATACTCCCAGAGCACCCCCCCACAGGGTGCCACGAGGGACACAGTCGAATGCCTTCTCCAGATCCACAAAACACATGTGGACTGGTTGGATAAACTCTCATAAACCCTGGAGAGGGTATAGAGCTGGTCCAGTGTTCCAGGACCGGGGCGAAAACCGCATTGTTCCTCCTGAATCCGAAGTTCAACTATCGGCCACATTCTCCTCTCCAGTACCCTGGCATAGACTTTCCGGGAGGCTGAGGAGTGTGATCCTCTGTAGTTGGAACACACCCTCCGGTCCCCTTTCTTGAAAAGAGGGACCACCACCCAGTCCCAGTCCAGAGGTACTGTCCCCAACCGCCACACGATGTTTAAGAGGCGTGTCAACCAAGACAGCCCTACAACATCCAGAGACTTGAGGTACTCAGGGCGTATCTCATCCACCCCTGGTGCCTTGCCACCAAGGAGCTTCCCAATTACCTCAGTGACTTCAGCTTGGATGATGGACGAGTCCACCTCTGAACCCTCGGCCTCTGCTTCCTCAGTGGAAGATGTGTCGGTTGGGTTGAGGAGATCCTCAAAGTATTCCTTCCACTCCCACAATATCCCCAGTTGAACTCAGCAGATTCCCACCTCCACTGTAAACAGTGTTGGCAGGGCACCCTTCTGAGGCGCCGGACGTTTTGCCAGAATTTCTTCGAGGCCGACCGATAGTCCTTTTACATGGCCTCACCGAACTCCTCCCAGACCCGAATTTTAGCCTCCACGACCACCCGGACTGCAGTTTGCTTGGCCTGCTGGTACCTATCAGCTGCTTCAGGAGTCCCACGAGCCAACCAGGCTCGGTATGTCTCCTTCTTCAGCTTGACGGCATCCCATACATTCGGTTCCACCACTGGGTTCAGGGGGTTGCCGCCACGACATGCACCGGAGGCTTTACAGCCACAGCTTCGAGTGGCCATATCGACAATGGAGGTGGAGAGCATGGTCCACTTGAACTCAATGTCTTCAACCTCCCTCGGGATCTGGTCGAAGCTCTGTCGGAGGTGGGAGTTAAAGATCTTTCTGACAGGGGGCTCTGCCAAACGTTCCCAACAGACTCTTACAGTATATTTGGGCTTGCCGAGTCTGTCCAGCTTTCTCCCCCGCCATTGGATCCAACTCACCACCAGGTGGTGATCAGTTGACAGCTCCGCCTTTCTCTTTACCCAAGAGTCCAAGACATACGGCCGGAGGTCAGATGAAACAACTACAAAGTCAATTATCCATCTCCGGCCTAGGGTGTCCTGGTGCCACGTGCACTGATGGACACCCTTATGCTTGAACATGGAGTTCGTTATGGACAAACTGTTGTTCAATAACAGAACACCACTCGGGTTCAGATCCGGGGGGCCGCTCCTCACAAGCCCTCCAGGTGTCACTGTCGCTGCCCACGTGAGCGTTGAAGTCCCCCAGTAGAACAGCGGAGTCCCGGTTGGAGCACTTTCCAGCACCCCTCCCAGAGACTCCAAGAAGGCCGGGTACTCTGCCATTTGGCCTGTAAACACAAACAACAGTGAGAGACCTATCCCGACCCAAAGGCGCAGGGAAGCGACCCTCTCGTTCACCGGGGTGAACTCCAACACATGGCGGCTGAGCTGTGGGGCTATGAGCAAGCCCACACCAGCCCGCCGCCTCTCACCGCAGGGAACTCCAGAGTAGTGGAGAGTCCAGCCTCTCTCGAGGATTTGGGTTCCAGAGCCCAAGCTGTGTGTGGAGGTGAGCCCGACTATCTCTCGTCGGTATCTCTCAACCTCCTGCACAAGCTCAGGCTTCTTCTCCGCCAGCTTGGTGACATTCCATGTCTCTAGCGCCAGATTCCGTGTCCGGGGATTGGGTCGTCAAGGCCTCCGCCTTCGACTACCACCCAATCCACTTTGCACCGGCCCCTTACAGTTCCTCCCGCAGGTGGTGGGCCCACGGGAGGTAGGCCCCACGCCGCTCCTTCGGGCTGAGCCCGGCCACAGACGCTTGCATGCGGGCCCCCAACCCCGGGCCTGGCCGACCTCACGGTCCTTGGTATTAACTTATCCATAAGGGGGATTTGTCTGGACCGTCACCTAGGACGTGTTTGCCTTGGGAAACCCTACCAGGGGCATATAGCCCCCGACAACGTAGCTCCTAGGATCATTTGGGCACTCAAACCCCTCCACCACAATAAGGTTGCAGTTCAAGGAGGGGCAATTAGAAATTTGAAATCTAATAATCCCTGACAGTGATGGATAAACAAATGAGTGGTATAAATTTTTTAAGGAAGAGCTTTCTCCCACTTTCCTATAATCTTTCAATTGTGGACTCTTAGCAAAGCGGAAATACCACCCTCATGGCGTGAGGCAATAAAATCTGTCCTCCCTAAAGAGGGTAAAAATAAAGAATATTTTGAATCATAGCACCCTATCTCTATTTTGAATGTAGATTATAAATTATTTACCTCTATATTGTCCAAAAGGTGGAAAATTTTCTTTTGGAACTGATCAAATCAAACAGGATTTATAAAAGTTCAGAAAAGGCCTTCGATTGCATTAGCTGGCCTTTTCTTTTCAAAGTATTGCATTGTCATCAATTCATCAATTGCATACGGTCTTTATGCAACCCGAGGGCCTGAATAAAAATTAATGTGGACTACTACCAGCTTTCAGCTGTATAGAGGCAGTCGTCAGGGCTGTTGTTTAAGCCTCTTACTGTTTGCGTTGTTTAGCTCAGGCAATAAAAAAAATGTGGGGCTTAAAGGCATCACTAAAGCAAACTCTGAACATAAAATTGCTTTTATTGCTGATGATAGTATTATTTATCTTTGGAATCCAGATGAAACTCTTCCAAAACTCACAAGTTGAGAGAGTTTGGCCAATTGTCTGGTTACCATCTTAACATTACCAAAACTCGCGTATTAACTATCAACTACGAGCCAAGCAGCTTAATAAGACAGGATTAACTATCTTAAATGAAATGTAAAAAATATTTAATATCTGGGAGTTTATATTTCACAAGGACTGTTTTTTCTTGAATTTTGATAAGATGTTGGATTAAGTTTAGAAAGATATAAACTGCTGGACTATATTGACACTTGATTTCAGTTCAAGGATAGAGAAAGTGAAGATTAATCTGCTACTGCTACCAAGATTTCTTTATCTTTTCATGTATTTACCCATTTGAATTCCTGACTCCATGGAATAAAGCATGGAATAAGTTAATATTGCGGTTTATTTGGGCACGGGACAGGCCGAGGATAAGATTTAAAACACTGCAAATTGACAAAGAACATGGAAGTCAACTGAGCCCGTCGGGATTTAAGTATCTGGGGGTTCATGTGTCCAGATACTATAAAACTCTTTATGATGTAAACTTCTCTCCTTATTAACTGAGATTAAGGCTGATTTCCAAAGATGGGGTTCTCTCCTCTCTCTGAGTGGTAGAATTAATGTGGTTAAAATTAATGTTCTGCCAAAATTTTTGTTTCTGTTCCAGTGCCTACCTATATTTTTATCTAAAAGTTTTTTCAAAAATAATGATTCAGTTATATCAAATTTTCAGTGGAACGGTAAAACACCTAGAGTTGGGCTAAGGTTGCTTCAGAATTGCAAATTTGATGGTGGCCTCTCTCTACCAAATTTCAAAGTTTATTATTGGGCTGCAAATATAACTAAAACTTTATTTTGGCTAAAACTGGTCAATATACCCTGGTGCCAGGAAATACAATCATGTCCCTCATCCTCTCTACTGGCAATACTGTCTGGTGGGGCTTCAGTCAACCCCACCTGCTTTACTAACAACCCAGTGGTTTCCTCTACATTAAAGATATGGTTTCAATTTAGAAAGCATTTTAAATTTCTTACTCCCACAATGTTAAGTCCACTGTTGAGGAATTATGCGTTCAAACCTGCATTTACTGATCCCATTTTCACTTTATGGCATGACAGGGGTCTGAAATGTTTTAAGGATTTTTATAAAGATGGGTTTTTTTGTTCTTTCACAGATCTAACTAACGAATTTGACCTCTCACCTTCACATCTTTTTAGATATTTTCAAATTAGGCACTGTGTAAAATGTTTATTTCCTAATTTTCCGCAAATCCCTCCTGAGCAGAAGTGGGACAGTCTTTTACAATTGAATTTTTCACAAAGATCTTTAATTTCTAAAGTCTATGGTACTATCCAGTCCTATGATGATCATTTAATCACTAGGACAAAGGAGGCTTGGGAGAAAGAATTGGGATTGTCCTTTGATGTTGACTGGTGGGACTATATTTTAAATGGTATTGATAAAGCCTCAATCTGTGCCCGCTTGACCTTAATACAATTTAAAGTAGTGTTCAGATGTCACTATTCTAAAACCCGACTATCGCAAATTTCCCCTACTACAATTGATATCTGTGACAGATGCTCTGGTTCACCTTGTAATCTCGCACATATGTTTTTCCATTGCCCGACTCTGGGAAATTTTTGGCAAACTTATTTTGACACCATGTCTAAAGTGCTCCTCAGGACCATCGATGTTTCTCCGCAAGTAGCCATTTTTGGTACCCCTCAAGAATACTACTGTTTTTCATCAGCGCAGTTAGAGGTCTTGGCTTTCACTTCCTTGATAGTGAGACGCCATCTTCTTCTTAATTGGAAAGCAACAAATGCTCCATCCAGTACACTTTGGACGACTGATGTCATGTCTTTTCTAAAACTGGAAAAAATAAGATGTTCTAAAAAGGGCAATCTCACTAAATTTTACAATATGTGGCAACCATTTATACAATTTTTCCAGGGTAACTAGGCCTAACTCTTAAAATGCACTCCCTTTTATATAATAAATAAATGTAATATAATATAATTTTTTTTTTTTTTTTTTTTTTTTTTTTACTCAATTACTGTGATAAATGCATAAATATATATCTTGTATTATTTAGTTGGTTATTCTTTTATTTATTTTTGGAGGAAGAGAAGGGGAAGGGGAGAGGGAAGGAGGGAGGGAAGGAAAAGAGGTAGGAGGAATAAATAAATAAAAAATGTTGTATACAAATATGTTTGTTATTGTTATTTAAATGCCTTTACTTTGTTTTTGTGTGCAAATCAATAAATATATAAAACAGAAAGAACATGGAAGTCTAGGTTAAGAAGTGTTCTCTGCTAATGCTCCCGAAAATTGGAAACAAAATAAAAACAAATTAAGTGAAATATTGGACAGTACTCTACTCAAAGTCAATTGGGGAAAAAAAAAAAAAAAAAAATATATATATATATATATATATATACAGTATATATTGATAGTGACAAGGAAAATTGTATTGTGGAGGATACTCTTCAATGCTTAATTTTTCACCTTACGGTCCAGATCCAGCCTTTTTGGTGAGGCTTGATGTCACATTAAAAAATTGTGGCAGAAAAAGACATCCATAGTTTATCTTTAAGAAATTGAAAAGTGAACTCTTGATGTTAAATCTAAACAAAAAAAGGAGCTGAATACAGTATTGTCAGAGAGTGATTGGCTCACACAACAAACAATTACTAGCTCCCAAAGATGGCAGAAATTTGGATAGAAGGACCTTAAATTTTTTATTACTCCTCATATTGTTGCTAGAGTTGGGGAGCTTCAACAACAATGTTGGAGGCAGTGTGGTCACTAAAATGCCAGATACTCTCACATTTTTTGGACGTATACAAAATTTAAATCATTCTGGGACTGCGTGTTTAAAACATCTGAGGATCCTAAGATTTTCTTGCTTGGACTATTATCAGGACATGCAGTTGAGAAACCGGACAAATATCTTCAAAAATTCAATCTATTATCTATGACGTCAAAGTCAAAAAGTCAAAGTAGAGTTTATTGTCATTTCAGCAATATACAGTACATATATATTGCTGAAATTAAACGTTCTCCAGGAACAAGGTGCTATAAAAACAAGAACTTATATACATAAAATGCACAAGGTGCAAACAAACAGCACAATACAGTAACACAGATTAAGTACAAAGAATAAAGATAAAAATTCTATATAGATAAAAATGCACAGAAAAAAATGCGTCAGTAACGCAGACCAGTATACAGTTCAATGTGAAAGTGACTGTAGACAAATATTAAAAAAATAAATAATTGAAATTGAATAATAGTAAAAACAGTCCGATGGTAACAGTCCAAAGTAGTGCAGTTTGTGAGTTATTTTGATTTAGCAGCCTGATGGCATGGGGGAAGAAACTGTTGCAAAGTCTGGTTGTGAGAGAACAAATACTTCAATAACGTTTTTCGTCAGGAGAGTGAAAAGTGTGTGTGACGGGTGTTCGGGGTCGTCCACAATGCTGGTAGCTTTTCAGATGCAGCGTGATGTGTAGTCTGTGATAGAGGGAAGAGAGACTCCGATGATCTTTTCAGCTATTCTCACTGTCCGCTGCAGGGACTTGCGGTCCGAGCCAGTGCAGTTCCCAAACCAGGCAGTAATGCAGCTGCTCAGGATACTTTCAATTGTCCCTCTGTAAAACACTGTGAGGATGGGGGTGGGAGGTGTGCTTTCCACAGCCTTCTCAGATAGTACAGGCGCTGCTGGGATTTCTTTGCTGTGTGACTGGTGTTGAGCCACCAGGGGAGGTTCTCTGTCAGGTGAAAGCCAAGAAACTTGGTGCTTTGTACAATCTCTACAGGGGAGCCGTCGATGTTCAACGGAGAGTGGCCTCTCTGTGCTCTTCTGAAGTCAACGACCATTTCTTTGGTTTTGTCCACAGTCAGAGACAGGTTGTTGGCTCTACACCAGTCTGTTAGCTGTTTCACCTCTTATCTGTAAGCCGACTCATCGTTCTTGCTGATGACTGATCAGCTGATACTGTTGTTGTGTCCTTGGGCAAGACACTTAACCCACCTTGCCTCCAGTGGCTGTAACACTGGTAATTACTGTAGAACAATGTAAGTCGCTTTGGACAAAAGCGTCAGCTAAATAAATAATAAATAAATAATAAATAAATAAAATAAATGTAAATGTAAATGTAATGCTCAGTGAGATGCTGTTCCCGATCCGACTGACTGAGGTCTCCCAGTCAGGAAGTCCTGGATCCAGTTGCAAAGAGAGGTGTTCAGATCCAGCAGGTTCAGCTCATCAGTCAGGTGCTGAGGAATGATGGTGTTGAATGCTGAACTGAAATCAATGAAGAGCATTCGAACATAGGTGTTTTTTCTCTTGTCCAGGTGGGTGAGGGCTAGCTGGAGAGTGGTACTGATGCTGTCATCTGTTGAGCGGTTGGGGCGATGGCGGTGCAGGGGTCTAGTGAGAGGGGCAGCAGGGTCTTAATGTGCCTTAAGACGAGCCTCTCGAACACTTCATGATGACAGGTAAGTGCAACATGACAGTAATCGTTGAGGCAGGACACAGTGGACTTCTTTGGCATGGGGACGATGGTGGTGGTCTTGAAGCACGTTGGAACTACGGTGCTGCTCAGAGAGATGTTGAAGATGTCTATGAAAACATCTGCCAGTTGGTTTGCACATCGTCTGAGCACCCTACCAGGGATGTTGTCTGATCCAGCCGCTTTCCGTGGGTTGACTCTGTAGAGGGTCTTCCTTACAGCTGTGGTTAGACACAGCACCTGTTCATTGGGGGCGGGGGTGGTCTTCCTCGCCACTACACCGTTTTGTGCCTCAAACCGAGCATAGAAGTCATTCAGCACATCTGGGAGGGAGACATCACTGTCATACTCTGAATGCCCTTCCATATGTGCCACGTGTCTCTTTCATATCTTTTTAAAGAAATGGTCCAAATGGTTAATCTACAATCAAAGCGAAAGATAATTTTTACAGTACCCCAAGCTGTTTGTCTGGTCGTTTCTGTTCATTGTAAATGTAAAATTAATAAAGAGTAAAAAAATACATGCTATACCATATTCACAATACAGCTAAAAGTAATGATGAACTATTGAATAATATATACAAATGCTGGAACAAAGCCCCAAAGGAATTTGATGCTAAAACCAAATGGAAAGAGTGCTTGCAGCTTACATAAGGCTAGGGCCAACAAAAACCTGTGTATGATTCAGAACAAACATATGACACGACTTTGTATAGCAGGTTTAAAATTCATAAGTTTGACTCTGCCTGTATACATTGTGTGCCCAATTATTAGGCAAGTGATTATTTTGACCATATAATTTTATCCATAATTTCCAACTCCATGCTGTATAAACTTGAATCCTTATTTATTTTATGCATATCAGGTGATGTGTACTTGTGTAAAGAGGAGGGTGTGGCCTAAGGAGAACAACACCCTATATTAAAGTGTGCATAATTATTAGGCAGATTCTTCTCCTCAGGAAAAATGGGCCAAAAGAGATTTAACTGACTCTGAAAAGTCAAAAATTGTAAAATGCGTTTCACAGGGGTCCAACACTAGTATCTAAGATATAAGATATGTAAGAAATAGTCAACAGCACCCCACCCCACAGGGGTGCACGTGGCAGAGTGGTTAGCACTCCTGCCTTACAGCAAGAAGGTTGTGAGTTCAAAACCCGGCCGACTCCGGTCTTTCTGTGAGGAGTCTGCATGTCCTCCACGTGTTACCGTGGGTTCTCTCCGGTTACTCCGGCTTCTTCCCACCGACCAAAGACATGTATGTATAGGTTAATTGGCAAATCTAAAGTGTCCCTAGTGAAGAATGTGAAGGCCTGTTCACACTGGGAAGAATTTCGCCGACGTTTAACGCCTCGCGACTAAACAATGGGCGCCAATGTGAGCGTTCACACCAAAGCGAAAAACGCCACGCGTAAAAGCGTCAGTTTTTTAAGAACGTCTCGGGTTCGTCTTTTTGGTTTGACGCGCAGCGTCAAAAACTATACGACCAATGAGATTGGCGCTTTTGTTCACGTGTCTGGAGCTTCTGAAGTTACAGTTAAACACAACTTGGGGGCGCTCAAACACAAAATGGTCTTGCAGAGCACACATACGCAACGGCGAAGAAGATATACGCCAAGTAGCGTCTACACTTCCGGGAAAAAATAAACGACGAAAGACCCTGACGTACAGTCTTCGGTGAAATTAAAAATTTATCAACTGTTGCATGATGCTAAGTTTGGCCATGCCTCTTTTTTTCCACAGCCGTACCATCAGGTCACACCGCAGACCCCAACTAACTATGGACGATCTCCAACTCCTTGGCAACCCTTATAGATGTTTGATTTATACATTTTATTTCTGTTTTTAGTGTTTAGTTTTATTTATTTTTTTTACATTTATGCACTAATTTGCTCTATTGTATACTTGCACTACAGTCGTGACTTAATAACACTGTCTTTTGTGACTCCCTTTTTTACTTTGTGATTGTTTTAGCAAGTTGTACTATTAAAAGTTAAATTTCTCCAAAAAAAGATTGTGCATAAATGATTTTAAAGTAATGTAACATATTTTGGTATTTTGCATACATTTCCACTTAAGTATTCTTGAAATAGCTATGTGCCTAATTATGGAGTCATCACATTTATAGGCAACAGTTATCATTCTACAGGAACATGACCATTTTGCACAGCATTGTGCAGGGAATGACATTTTAAAGAAAATGCTAGCAAATATGTTTATTAAAAATACACATTTACCCAAATACAATTTAGCTGTTTGGGACAAACCAAATACTTTACATTTTGCAAAAAGCTAGGCTTTAGCATAGAACATGTTATATTATATATGAAATTTGATGTGGTGAGTGCTGCCATATTGAAACAATCAGATGCAATAGATTGGATAGTGTAATCAAGTTCACAGATATATACACATATAGTAAATTTTCGAACTCACTGACGGACATTCTAAAATACCACCACGCTCATGATACATTTTCAGCTCTTGCACCAGTCGATAAAACTCCCCATGTTCTTCTCTTCTCGTAACTATGGAATGTATCCAATATCGGCGTCTTTTACGGCGTCTTTCCTCATTCAACAGAACAATAATTTCTTCATCGCTGGAACTGGAGCTGGAGCTACTGGTGCTTGAAATATTCATGTTTTCTTTGTATGATTTTTAGACAAGCAAATACTTGCTCTCTTCTTCGGAGTGAAAAGCGAGGGTCAGAAGTGTAAAGTTGCGCTGTGCCACCTTGTGTACCGGGATATTTCTTTACATTAAGTGCCCCCTAATGTCAGGAAATGAAGTTGAATGTTCACTCGGCTCATCGTCAGCGCAAATCGCTTGGGTGTGAACACAGAAAACGTGTTGAAAACGCTGGCGAATAACGCTGGCGAATATTCGCCCCGTGTGTACGAGCCTTGAGTGAATGGTTGTCTGTCAATGTTTGTCTCTATATGTCAGCCCTGCGACTAACTGGCCACTGTCCAGGGTGTACCCGCCTCAGGCCCAAAGCTGCTGGGATAGGCTCCCGTCACCCGCGAGCCCTAACGGGACAAAGCGGTAGAAAATGGATGAATGAATGGTCAACAGGGTTGCAAGAAACATGTAGAGTAGAAAAGACGCAAATTAACCGCCAAAGATTTGCAAAGAATCCAACGTGAAGCTACCTGGAACCCATTATTATCCTGTGCTGCCATATTTTATACTATATACTATATACTGCAACCTACCTGGAGTGTCAAGAAGTACGAGATGTTCAGTTCTCAGAGACATGGCCAAGGTAAGAAAGGCTGAAACCTGACTACCTCTGAAAAAGACACGTTGAAAGTTGAAACATCAAGAAGAAATATCTGAAGAAAGATTTTTCAAAGGTTTTTTGGACTGATGAGATGAGAGTGATTCTTGACGGACCAGATGGATGGGCCTGTGGTTGGATCAGTAACGGACACAGAGCTCCACTTCGACTCAGACGCCAGCAAGGTGGAGGTTTGGTATTGGTATGGGTAGGTATTATTAAAGATGAGCTAGTTGGACCTTTTTGGGTTGAAAATGGACTCAACTCAACCTACTGCCAATTTTAGAAGACACTTTATTCAAGCAGTGGTCCAGGAAAAAGTCTGCATCTTTCAAGAAGACTTTAATTTTTGTTAATTTTGAGTTTGTTGAAAATAAACAAGTGAGATGGGAAAATCTTTGTTTCTCATTTAGTTGCATAATAATTCTGCACACTAATAGTTGCCTAATAATGTTGTACATGTAGATATTCTCTTAAGTAAGCCAAAACCTCACTTTTACTACTTAAATGTTCAGGTTTAAGGGTTTGTTTGCATTTTGGATTGACCAAGAGCACTGTAGTTGTACAATAACAAAATTAATCCTCAAAAATACAACTTGCCTAATAATTGTGCACACAGTGTAATATGCAGCAAAGATTACTCCCTCATACATTCCTTCTGATATTGTAGAGGAGGACATTGAAAGATGGTTTTCAGGCATCTGTAAATACATTTAATTTTTTACCAGAGGTTGCTTACTTCAAAATGTAAGCAAAATTAAATGCCTTCTTGGATGGCAGATAATATTCTCATCAATATGCACTATAAATAAAGATAAAGCTGCACCAGGACTAGAAAATTTTAATTAATTGATAAAAGATTATATTAACATTGAGAAAGCTGTATTAGAAGACAATAACAAGAAAATAAAAATAAAATTCCAAACATGACCCTACATATGTATAGATACCCCCTGGAGAGGGTGGAAGCATTTAAATATTTAGATATGTGGATGGATGAAAAGCAATCATAGAATATTCCCACAGAGACATTAGTTTATAAATGTGAAAAGATTAACAACACACTTTGTAATTTGTCAGGCAGACTGGCAGTGACTTGGGAGCAGATAGAGCAACATTACTCATGATCCACAGAGCAATTATTGATTTTATATTTGATGCTGTGGCCAACTCAGTTCTTCTGAAGCTTGATAGGGTCCAGGGAAAAGCCCTAAGGGTCTGCTGCAGAGCATCCAGAGTTATAAGTCCAAAATCGGGAGTCTATCTTTAAATATCAGGAGAGAGAAGCTGAGGCTCTAATACTGGGCAGCTCAGCTGCGAAATGTCTTGGAAAGGTAAAATAAATTAAAATACTAAGATAAGAAAGAATGATTCTCTCTTTAAATTAACAAATCTACATTAAAATCTAAAATAAAATATGCAAAAGGCGCCACCTGGATCAGAGCTCGGTACGTAACAGGTCTTGGTGTTACACCGGAAGTTGGCTTGATTGCGGAAGGGAAGTGAAGATGTAGGCGCCGACGCTCGCTGATGCTGACAGCGGAATTTGGTCGTGTTTTGGTCCAGTTTTATGTAGAACTTTACTTCCATTGTAAATTTATACCAGGTACGTATCAAATAAGAATAGTTCACAGTATATTACTATTATCGAGGTTATACAGCTAAGACAAGGAGGTAAAGAGTCCAAGTTAGCTAACGTTAAGTTAGCATAAAGTGTGGTTTGGCCTATAGAGTTTCAACACACTGACACACTAGAAAGAAGCTTACACAAATGGAAACAACAACGTCTTACAATTTGTTTATACTGAAATTTTTACAATAACTGTCAAACTAGTTTCAGTGTCAGTGGATTAGTGACTGTTGCACTATGTATGCAATATATGAGATTGTTCTTTACCATGTAGCAACGTCCCCTACATCTTGAACGTGTAAGCTACCATAATAAGATTTTGCAGCCCGTGCGTTTTTGTGATTTAGATTTTTACTATTTATGAGTGACAACACCAAGCCAGAAGCATTACGTTGGTGCTGTACATTGATGAGGATCAGTAACAGTCTGTATGCTGTTGTACATGGCATACATAACATATGCCACAACACTGACACTTATGCATGGTTTAACAATAAGTATATCTCTGACCAAACGCATTTGCTTTTTGTGGTATTTTAGGTTCGGCTGTGCATTATGGCAGACCCTAATGACATCAGCCTGACCCCAGAAGAACGTGTCAGGGCTCTGACCAAGAAAGGCAGCTCGGTTGAAGTTAATGATGACGTTCCTCCTCGACGGTATTTTCGCTCAGGCATGGAGATTATCCGCATGGCAAATGTGTACACGGATGAGGGAAACATTGAGCATGCCTTCATCCTCTACAATAAGTACATCACGTAAGTGGTCAGTGCGCAGTGGCTCAGTGGTAGACCCGTCATCCTATATCCGGAAGGTTGGCGTTTTTTTGTGTTTGTTTATATATATATATATATATATATATATATATATATATATATATATATATATATATATATATATATATATATATATATATATATATATATATATATATATATATATATATATATATATATATATATATATATAAACAACATATATATATATATATGAGGCTCTTAAAGCAACTCTTAGTAAGAGGTAAGCACAAATCAACAACCAAACCAAAATTATGTGGGCCAAAAGCCAACATTCACTACTATTTCCATAGTATTTAGCGGGTAAGTTGCTGCTAATCGTCAGGCTTTGATTAATTAATCTTCTGCAGATGCGCAGCCAAATGCTCGAGCCAGCTCTACTCTGAGCTCTACTCTTGAGTAGCCGAGTTCCTCACCTCATCTCTAAGGAAGCGCCCAGCCACCCTCTGGAGGAAACTCATTAAAGCTGCTTGTATTCGAGACCTTGTCCTTTCGGTCATGAACAGAGCTTCGTGAGAGTAGGAGCGTAGAATGACCCATATATCAAGACGGAAATCTCTAACATTTTTATTATTTTTTTTAATGTTTTGAGGGGGAGGGAAAATTTTTGCCATAATTTCTATAAAATAAATTGAGGTATTGTGAAATATTTTGTTGCTTAGTGGACCTGGCACTATCTGTATAATTAGTTATTATCTCAACTGGAAACACAGATTGTATGACATCCTTCTTTACATAGTTGAACTTATACTGCACTGTAAGCTTTATCAGGCATTACCTTTACTTTATAGGCTTGAAACCAAAGAGGTCTGTTAATAAACTTCTCTTTCAGACTCTTTATAGAGAAACTTCCTAAGCACCGGGAATACAAGACAGCCAACATTCCGGAGAAGAAGGACACACTTAAGGTGCTTATATTGCAATTTATATTTTTTGCACATTATTATATATTAAGTAAAACTAACGTGCAAACAAATTATGTGTTTTCCTTCTCTAGAAACTGAAAGATGTGGCATTTCCTCAAGCAGAAATTCTGAAAAAAGCTCTTTTGAAGAGATTTGAATCAGAATATTCACAATATCTGCTCAAGAAGGTGACATGTTGTCTCCAGTTACAAATTCAAACACATGATAGGTGGTAAATTAAGCTTGTATCCTGAAACATTACTAATGAATGACAAATCTATATATATTTTTTTCAACCACAAGTCACAAAAACACTAGTTTGCTTTAAAAAAAAATCAAAACTATTTTTGGGCCCCCTTTGGAAATGGGAGTTTGGAGGGCTCTACTAATAGTTATATTTTTTAAAATAATTTTCTGATCTAAAAATGTTATTACACTTTCTCTGAGTAAATGAGGCTGAGGCAGAACAGAATATTCTTAGTTCTTTTTTAAGAATTGCCTAAATTATTTAATAGATCTTGCTGGTTGTGGCCCGGTGGCCAAGGGCATAAAAATAATTAATTCATGTTATTTTCACATTCAACAAAGTGAATTAAAATGTTTGTTAAACTACAGAAAGTACTGTAATGGGATTCCAGTATGTTTTAGTGACAATTCCAAACTGTAAGCATAATTTCTTAATTATTCTGATAATATCGTTAATCACATTTTTTGTGGCCAGGATAATTGTGAGACAAAATTCTAATATCGTCCCATGTTTAGTGACATCACAGAGTTGAGGGATCTACACCCTTTACTGGCTAAAATTTAGCACTGTACTAGGTGCTGTACTGTAGAGTACTCTGCTTTTCTGAGCAAGGTTTATAGAGCAGCCGCTTTAAATTCTTTCTAGTGTCTCAAATGTCATTTGGCAACTTTATTGTGAATTTTTTACTGCTTGTATCTGATTATTTGCGTTATATGAACATAACGGGGTGTTGTGATTATTGGTGTGTTCACAGTGAGGACCAGGCAAAGCTGCTGTAGTGAGCGGGGCCTATTCCGGTGCAGACATTTGTGTTCACACAGAACAATATTATACTTGTAAATTTGTCTAGGGCTTGCAAAATTTTACAATACTTGGTAAGCACTTATTATATTTTAGTAGCTCTAAATAAAATCCAAAATCCAAATTAAATACAATTAGGATTTTTTTATGTATATGGTACATAATTTTTATTTTAATTATATATATATATATATATATATATATATATATATATATATATATTTATATATATATATATATATATATATATATATATATATATATATATATATATATATTTATATATATATATATATATATATATACACATTAGCATTATTTATGTGAATTAATTTAACAGAGGACCTGATTTGGCCCCCGGACCTTTGTTTGGACACAATTGGTCTTTACTCTTATTGGCTACAGCAAAGAAATTAAACCGAATCATGAATAAACCAATGTCTCTCAGACAGTTTGACTTGTTCTTAACTAATAACTCATCGGTCACAGAGGGTTTAGACACTGATTAAAACAGCACATTGTTTGCAGTTTAGCCACTTTGGTAACTTTAATTATTCATGGATTTCCTTTTTTTTTCCAAAGGTTAACAGAAACATTTAGTTATTTTTGTGAGCATTGGACAGCCAAGGAGGCAACGCTCCTAAACTCCGCTCTGAACCCACCCCAACAGCGGCCTGTGCGCAAATGTAGATAGACCAACCGGCTGAACTGTATCACTATTTTTATGCTACTTGAGAAACTCAAACGTTTAAAGGATAGGCTCAGAAGTAAAAGCTGAGAAGTAAAGCCAGTGTTTACAGTGGGACAGAAAACGGAGTTGGCTTCTCTTAATCGCAGAGGTCTGACAAGCGCCGTCTCTTTCCGCGGACTAGTTTGCATTATCAGTAACTTCCACCGTCGTTTTCCACATTTTGGTAGCCCTAATTGAAAAAGCTATAGCCCTGTGACATCGGGCTAGCAATTCTGCAAGCCCTGAATTGGCTTAAGAGTAGTTTGACAGAACATGATGATTTTTCTTTTGTTGCTGATTTGCTACTTTGACCTTGTTCCCTGCTGGAATTTTAGAAAGCAGAAGAGGAGGCACTTGCTCAGGAGCAGTCCCGACAGCGAGCTCTGGATGCAGAGCGTGAGCGTGTAGCTGAGATGCAGCGACGACAGCGAGAGCAGGAGCAGTTCACTGCCTTTGAAGAGATGATCCGTCGCCAGGAGTTGGAGAAGGAACGCCAGCGAGTCCTCCTTGAGTTTGGCACACCAGTGACCCCTTCCCCCAGTGTTCCACTCCTTCCTGGCATAAGGGGCCCCCCAGTAGTGGCCCCCAGCCTTCCACAGAGGCCTGGGGATCTCTCTAGCAACACTAACCACCAGTACAGCCACCCTTCACCCATCAGCTCACCTTCACCAATGCCACCTGCTTTTGACCGCTCTCTGAAACCTGGCTCTCTGGTTAGCCCTGTGAACAACGGTGAGTTATTTAGGGATGTCATCTTTCCCCAATGTTTTTATGTCAGTTGTAGTTCAACTCTTGTTCTGTTTGTAGACACAATGGTGGATGCACTCAGGCAGCTGTTTGTTCCTGCTGAGCTTTGCCAGAGCTTTTTGCAATTGGCTGAGGCCAACACCTTTCGAGCTGTAGAAACATGTGGCATCCTCTGTGGCAAACTGGTAAGTCTCTGAAAACAATATAGTACTGAAAAATAAAATGGAGACAACCTACACTAACACCTGGGGGACTTGTGAACTCCACATAAAAGGCTTGTTGGCGGGTGGGGCAGGGCCAGAACCACAAACGTCTTGCTGTGAAGCAGGAGCTCTAACCACTCTGTGAATTCCCAATGACTTTGTTATACTATTCATTTCCATTATCTCTTGTGTGTCCAGTTTGTGTAAGTTGTGTCCAGGCTGTGATTTTGGAGTCTGGAATTTTATCACCTGTCTTCCCTCCATAATGTGAATGTCGCTGAATCAGACCACAACTGACTGGTCTTGTGGAGGTTTTCTTTTAACTCTGTAACAGGCTTTGAATAGCAATGTATTATCATTGCTCAGTACGCTTGTCACGTAATACATTGCGGCTAAAATTAAACCCCCAAGCTAACTTTAGCAAAATGAGTAAAAAACAAACGTCTTTGGAAAGTTTTCACAAAGGGGAAAAAAACCCAGTGAGGAGACAAAAGAAGAGCATACAACTTCCAAGACAAAGTAAGCTGCATTTAACAGACAATACCAAAAGTCCTACTTAAAATATGAATTTATAGCAACAGTGCACCAAGCCCGCTCTGCAGAATCTGCAGCGGCCGGCTCTAATGATGCAAGGAAGCCTTCAAAACTGCTTCGCCTCTTGGAGACCAAGCACCCTGCATTTGAACACGTTTATTAAAATATTACAGTTTTTATGCTGCTTGTATCATTTTATTTTGTGTATTTATCCGCCACACCTTAAAGGCCGGTTCGTGAAAATATTGTCTGACATTAAACCAGTCTGTGTGGCACATAAAAGGTTGGGGTCCGCTGCTCTAGACTACTATCTTTTCTCTATATTATACATAGATCTAAATAATGACATCTATTCTTCTCTTCTTTGCAGACCAGAAATGCTTTCACGGTGACCCATGTCATTGTTCCAAAGCAATGTGGAGGGCCCGACTACTGCGACACAGAAAACGAAGAGGAGCTGTTCCTCATACAGGACCAGTATGATCTAATCACTCTGGGCTGGATACATGTGAGTTCTGTTCTGAAAATGCACTACAGACGATTTGCTGCAGTATTTTTCGAAAGCTAACAAGGATCTCCTTTAAAACCAGTGCTTAATTTATTGGGGAACACGGGGGACTATATTCCCCCACTACCTAAATTGGGACTGGAACCTATTTGACTGACACCGGCACATCTTTTTTTCAGGAGAGGTTTCTTAAAGTAAAAGTTAATGTGGCCTGTTTTTAAACATTTTTAATTCTGATGTACACTCACCATACTAATACTGTGTTTAACCCTCTTTCGCCTTCAAAACTGCCTTAATTCTACGTGGCATTGATTCAACAAGGTGCTGAAAGCATTTTTTAGAAATGTTGGCTCATATTGATAGGATAGTATCTTGCAGTTGATGGAGATTTGTGGGATGCACATCCAGGGCACGAAGCTCCCGTTCCACCACATCCCAAAGATGCTCTATTGGGTTGAAATCTGGTGACTGGGGGGCCATTTTAGTTCATTGAACTCATTGTCATGTTCAAGTAACAAATTTGAAATGATTTGAGCTTTGTGACATGGTGCATTATCCTGCTGGAAGTAGCCATCAGAGGATGGGTACATGGTGGTCATAAAGAGATGGACATGGTCAGAAACAATGCTCAGGTAGGCCGTGGCATTTAAACAATGCCCAATTGGCGCTAAGGGGCCTAAAGTGTGCCAAGAAAACATTCCCCACACCATTACACCCCCACCACCAGCCTGCACAGTGGTAACAAGGCATGATGGATCCATGTTCTCATTCTGTTTACGCCAAATTCTGACTCTACCATCTGAACGTCTCAACAGAAATCGAGACTCATCAGACCAGGCAACCTTTTTCCAGTCTTCAACTGTCCAATTTTGGTGAGCTTGTGCAAACTGTAGCCTCTTTTTCCTTATTGTAGTGGAGATGAGTGGTACCCGGTGGGGTCTTCTGCTGTTGTAGCCCGGCTGCCTCAAGGTTATGCGTGTTGTGGCTTCACAAATGCTTTGCTGCATACCTTGATTGTAACAAGTGGTTATTTCGGTCGAAGTTACTCTTCTATCAGCTTGAATCAGTCAGCCCATTCTCCTCTGACCTCTAGCAGCAACAAGTCATTTTCGCCCACAGGACTGCCACACACATACTGGATGTTTTTCCCTTTTCACACCATTCTTTGTAAACCCTAGAAATGGTTATGCGTGAAAATCACAGTAACTGAGCAGATTGTGAAATACTCAGACCCGCCCGTCTGGCTACAGCAAAGAAATTAAACCGAATCATGAATAAACCAATGTCTCTCAGACAGTTTGACTTGTTCTTAACTAATAACTCATCGGTCACAGAGGGTTTAGACACTGATTAAAACAGCACATTGTTTGCAGTTTAGCCACTTTGGTAACTTTAATTATTCATGGATTTCCTTTTTTTTTCCAAAGGTTAACAGAAACATTTAGTTATTTTTGTGAGCATTGGACAGCCAAGGAGGCAACGCTCCTAAACTCCGCTCTGAACCCACCCCAACAGCGGCCTGTGCGCAAATGTAGATAGACCAACCGGCTGAACTGTATCACTATTTTTATGCTACTTGAGAAACTCAAACGTTTAAAGGATAGGCTCAGAAGTAAAAGCTGAGAAGTAAAGCCAGTGTTTACAGTGGGACAGAAAACGGAGTTGGCTTCTCTTTAATCGCAGAGGTCTGACAAGCGCCGTCTCTTTCCGCGGACTAGTTTGCATTATCAGTAACTTCCACCGTCGTTTTCCACATTTTGGTAGCCCTA
Organism: Neodontobutis hainanensis; assembly: GCA_024349245.1. Taxonomy (NCBI): domain Eukaryota; kingdom Metazoa; phylum Chordata; class Actinopteri; order Gobiiformes; family Odontobutidae; genus Neodontobutis; species Neodontobutis hainanensis. The sequence continues at coordinate 307,136 of JALDNG010000362.1, read as the reverse complement.
ATTGAAAAAGCTATAGCCCTGTGACATCGGGCTAGCAATTCTGCAAGCCCTGAATTGGCTTAAGAGTAGTTTGACAGAACATGATGATTTTTCTTTTGTTGCTGATTTGCTACTTTGACCTTGTTCCCTGCTGGAATTTTAGAAAGCAGAAGAGGAGGCACTTGCTCAGGAGCAGTCCCGACAGCGAGCTCTGGATGCAGAGCGTGAGCGTGTAGCTGAGATGCAGCGACGACAGCGAGAGCAGGAGCAGTTCACTGCCTTTGAAGAGATGATCCGTCGCCAGGAGTTGGAGAAGGAACGCCAGCGAGTCCTCCTTGAGTTTGGCACACCAGTGACCCCTTCCCCCAGTGTTCCACTCCTTCCTGGCATAAGGGGCCCCCCAGTAGTGGCCCCCAGCCTTCCACAGAGGCCTGGGGATCTCTCTAGCAACACTAACCACCAGTACAGCCACCCTTCACCCATCAGCTCACCTTCACCAATGCCACCTGCTTTTGACCGCTCTCTGAAACCTGGCTCTCTGGTTAGCCCTGTGAACAACGGTGAGTTATTTAGGGATGTCATCTTTCCCCAATGTTTTTATGTCAGTTGTAGTTCAACTCTTGTTCTGTTTGTAGACACAATGGTGGATGCACTCAGGCAGCTGTTTGTTCCTGCTGAGCTTTGCCAGAGCTTTTTGCAATTGGCTGAGGCCAACACCTTTCGAGCTGTAGAAACATGTGGCATCCTCTGTGGCAAACTGGTAAGTCTCTGAAAACAATATAGTACTGAAAAATAAAATGGAGACAACCTACACTAACACCTGGGGGACTTGTGAACTCCACATAAAAGGCTTGTTGGCGGGTGGGGCAGGGCCAGAACCACAAACGTCTTGCTGTGAAGCAGGAGCTCTAACCACTCTGTGAATTCCCAATGACTTTGTTATACTATTCATTTCCATTATCTCTTGTGTGTCCAGTTTGTGTAAGTTGTGTCCAGGCTGTGATTTTGGAGTCTGGAATTTTATCACCTGTCTTCCCTCCATAATGTGAATGTCGCTGAATCAGACCACAACTGACTGGTCTTGTGGAGGTTTTCTTTTAACTCTGTAACAGGCTTTGAATAGCAATGTATTATCATTGCTCAGTACGCTTGTCACGTAATACATTGCGGCTAAAATTAAACCCCCAAGCTAACTTTAGCAAAATGAGTAAAAAACAAACGTCTTTGGAAAGTTTTCACAAAGGGAAAAAACCCAGTGAGGAGACAAAAGAAGAGCATACAACTTCCAAGACAAAGTAAGCTGCATTTAACAGACAATACCAAAAGTCCTACTTAAAATATGAATTTATAGCAACAGTGCACCAAGCCCGCTCTGCAGAATCTGCAGCGGCCGGCTCTAATGATGCAAGGAAGCCTTCAAAACTGCTTCGCCTCTTGGAGACCAAGCACCCTGCATTTGAACACGTTTATTAAAATATTACAGTTTTTATGCTGCTTGTATCATTTTATTTTGTGTATTTATCCGCCACACCTTAAAGGCCGGTTCGTGAAAATATTGTCTGACATTAAACCAGTCTGTGTGGCACATAAAAGGTTGGGGTCCGCTGCTCTAGACTACTATCTTTTCTCTATATTATACATAGATCTAAATAATGACATCTATTCTTCTCTTCTTTGCAGACCAGAAATGCTTTCACGGTGACCCATGTCATTGTTCCAAAGCAATGTGGAGGGCCCGACTACTGCGACACAGAAAACGAAGAGGAGCTGTTCCTCATACAGGACCAGTATGATCTAATCACTCTGGGCTGGATACATGTGAGTTCTGTTCTGAAAATGCACTACAGACGATTTGCTGCAGTATTTTTCGAAAGCTAACAAGGATCTCCTTTAAAACCAGTGCTTAATTTATTGGGGAACACGGGGGACTATATTCCCCCACTACCTAAATTGGGACTGGAACCTATTTGACTGACACCGGCACATCTTTTTTTCAGGAGAGGTTTCTTAAAGTAAAAGTTAATGTGGCCTGTTTTTAAACATTTTTAATTCTGATGTACACTCACCATACTAATACTGTGTTTAACCCTCTTTCGCCTTCAAAACTGCCTTAATTCTACGTGGCATTGATTCAACAAGGTGCTGAAAGCATTTTTTAGAAATGTTGGCTCATATTGAGTGGATAGCACCTTGCAGTTGATGGAGATTTGTGGGATGCACATCCAGGGCACGAAGCTCCCGTTCCACCACATCCCAAAGATGCTCTATTGGGTTGAAATCTGGTGACTGGGGGGCCATTTTAGTTCATTGAACTCATTGTCATGTTCAAGTAACAAATTTGAAATGATTTGAGCTTTGTGACATGGTGCATTATCCTGCTGGAAGTAGCCATCAGAGGATGGGTACATGGTGGTCATAAAGAGATGGACATGGTCAGAAACAATGCTCAGGTAGGCCGTGGCATTTAAACAATGCCCAATTGGCGCTAAGGGGCCTAAAGTGTGCCAAGAAAACATTCCCCACACCATTACACCCCCACCACCAGCCTGCACAGTGGTAACAAGGCATGATGGATCCATGTTCTCATTCTGTTTACGCCAAATTCTGACTCTACCATCTGAACGTCTCAACAGAAATCGAGACTCATCAGACCAGGCAACCTTTTTCCAGTCTTCAACTGTCCAATTTTGGTGAGCTTGTGCAAACTGTAGCCTCTTTTTCCTTATTGTAGTGGAGATGAGTGGTACCCGGTGGGGTCTTCTGCTGTTGTAGCCCGGCTGCCTCAAGGTTATGCGTGTTGTGGCTTCACAAATGCTTTGCTGCATACCTTGATTGTAACAAGTGGTTATTTCGGTCGAAGTTACTCTTCTATCAGCTTGAATCAGTCAGCCCATTCTCCTCTGACCTCTAGCAGCAACAAGTCATTTTCGCCCACAGGACTGCCACACACATACTGGATGTTTTTCCCTTTTCACACCATTCTTTGTAAACCCTAGAAATGGTTATGCGTGAAAATCACAGTAACTGAGCAGATTGTGAAATACTCAGACCCGCCCGTCTGGCACCAACAACCATGCCACACTCAAAATTGCTTAAACCACCTTTCTTTCCCATTCTAACATTCAGTTTGGAGTTCAGGAGATTGCATTGTGTGTGTGTGCGTGCGTGATTTCCTGCTTAAGAAGAGCCATTCACGCAGTGGAGAACTTTGATGCATGTGACGGAGTGTTGTCTTGCATAAAAATCAAAGTCTTCTTGAAAGATGCAAACTTTTTCCTGTACCACTGCTTGAAGAAAGTGTCTTCTAAAAATTGGGAGTAGGGCTGAGAGTTGATTTTGAGTCCAGTTTCACTCTGAAAAGGTCCAACCAGCTCATCTTTAATAATAACTGCCCGTACCAGTACCCAACCTCCACCTTGCTGGCGTCTGAATCAAAGTGGAGCTTTGTGTCCTTTACTGATCCAACCACGGACCATCCATCTGGTCCGTCAAGAGTCACTCTCATCTCATCAGTCCACACAACCTTTGAAAAATCTGTGTTCAGATATTTCTTGGCCCATTCTTGATGTTTCAACTTACTTGTCTTGTTCAGAGGTGGTCTGGTTTAAAATATTTGACTTTTCAAAGTAAGTTAAAAGTCTTTTTTTTGTCCCATTTTTCCTGAGGAGAAGAATCTGCCTAATAGGTATGCACACCTTGATATATATGGTGTTGATCTCCTTAAGCCACACCCTCCATTTTTACACAAATACACATCACCTAATTAAATTAAAGTACATTAAATCCAATAAGGATTCAAGTTTATGCAGCTTGGAGTTGGAAACTATGGATAAAATGATGATATGGTCAAAATAATCACTTGCCTAATAATTGTGCACACAGTTTATATAAACGAGAAATATAAATAACAAGAAATGTGACAGAGTTAGCTTTAAATGGGCTGTGTTAACAATTACATTCTGACTCAATTTATAAAGTTGTCATGGCTCACGTTATCTCAGGTGAAGGTTAGTGTAACCCCAAAATGCCACAGAGTTAGCATAAGCTGCTTTGTAAAGACATGTGAAAAAAATGTTTTAGACTCATAAGCCTCTGAAGTCAGGGTCAGAATTTACTCAGATTTTTCAGAATTCACAAGAAAGTAACTTATGAGTCGTCATTCCTGTTAGCTGCTAAGCATCAATGTTTTACAGGCATACTATTGGTATTTAGCATTAGACAACTTGAAACAAAACACCACATTATATTATATGTCAGGGGTCTTCAACTAAAATCAGCCTTGGTCCGCTTGGTTAACTTTCCTCACTGTGAGGAGTTTTGAAATTTTTAATAAAAAGATACGCGTTTCAATGCATTTCTTTAAAGTAAAGTCTAATTTATTCTAAACCTCTTAAACAATATGGAGATGAATGTAGGTAACCCACTGTTTTCTGTATTTTTTCCTTTGTTTACATGAGGAGGATGTTTACCTTTCAACAAACACAGCTCAAAGACAAAAGGAAAATTCTTTCTCTGATTTTCACAGCTGCCTGGACTGGAGGATAAAGTGCATTCATTCAGCTTTGACACTGACACAGAGCTTAGAGGCTGTATTTTCAGATTAAAATAAACGTTCCCTCCAGTGTTAATTTTGACACAAAATTTTAATTTAGTTTTAGTCTTTTAGTCTTACTTTTGACAATAATTCTTTTTAGTTTTAGTCAAGTTTTAGTCATCTAATTTGTTTTAATTTTAGTCTTATTTTAGTCGACTAAAATTGCTTGGTATTTAGTCGACTAAAATTGCTTGTTATTTTAACTAACTATGTCAACTAAAATAAGACTAAAATCAATAACAGATTTACTAGACAATTTTTTTACAATATTTTATAAGTTTGGTATAGAAAATAAACTTAACCAAAATATATAAAACACAAATTCAACTTTATGTCAACACAACAGTCTCTTTATTTCAATTCAATAGCTTTTATGCAGCAACAAACACTGTTATGGTAATGTAAACAATAACTAGCTGCCAATTCACCATCAATAAAAGAAAAATAAAGTTAGGTCCAGGACCTTAAAGCTTACAGCTGAGCTGAACAATAAGTGCAAACATTTTTAATTTCGAACCTAAAGTGCACTGAACGACATTTTCTTCTTGCTACCACAATGCTGGCAATTCAACCACAGAATAGTAACACTTATTTACCTCTATTCATTTTCAAGAAAGCACGTCATGCTAAAGTGACTTCTCTCTTCTTCTCATGCAGTTTCGCCTGTTCTGTTCTTCTTCTTCTTCTCTAGTATTATTAATGGCGGGTCGCAACCAATTTTTTCGGTGCATCGACTGTTCCGTTTTGCGGCTTGGTTCTTATGTTCATCTATCCCGTCTGCTAATTGGATTTTCATCAGAGTCTATTTTCGTCTCGTCCTTTATTCGTTGACGATAATGTCAATCAATTTAGTTATAGTTTTAGTCTCCATCAGTGACTTTTTTTAGTTTTTGTTTCGTTTCGTTTTCGTCCGCAAAAAAATATTTGTGACGAAAATAATGCCGAAATTATTTCGTCAACGAAATTAACACTGGTTCCCTCTCTGTCCATTAGATCAACTTTTAGATTTTAGTTGTTTTTAAGTCATTATCGGGATACGCTAAACATGTTGAATTTGCCGCTGCTCTGTCCATACCCATAGGTCCCGTAAATTTACATTTACACATACTCAGTTAGCAGACGCTTTTATCCAAAGCAACATACAAGTGAGAAAAACAATGGAAGCAATTTTAAATACACATAACAAAAAGCACAAGTGCACCAAAAACTAGTTGGTTAAAACCCAGCACTGTATACAAAGCTAAGGATAGGAGAATATTTTATTTTATTTATTTATTTATTTTTTGGAAGAAAAGGAATAGATGGAAAGGAAATGTATTGTTTGTCAGTTAGGGGTTGATGGAAGAGTTGTGTTTTCAGGCATTTTTATTTTTTTATTTTAAAGATGGCTACAGAATCTGCTGATCTTGCAGGTAGATCATTCCACCAATGTGGAACCATTCAGAAAGTGTTTTATTAGGCCCGAGCCGGTGATAGCCGGGAGGGCCTATTGTTTTTGCTCGGATTATTATTTTTTTTTTTTATTTTTTTTTTTTTCTGCAAAATGATCCTCAATTTGACCCAGTGAACATGCGCGAAAAGTCATTTTTATTTGGCCCAAAGTTCAAGATCGCGAAAAATTTATGTATTTGAAGTCCCGAAAAAAATATGAAAAATGACTCAGTGGCGACCCCTAGAAAAGTCAAAATACATTGGGCCTATGGAAAGTGAAAGTACATTTTTTCCAATGTAGAAATACAAAACTTGGTACATCCATAGGACACCTCAGGGCAAACAGAAAAGTCTATGACAGCCACAGCCTAAACTCAACAGGAAGTCCACCATGTGGGGTGAAAGGCGCGACCAACTAAATCGCACCCCTCGGGTCAAAAGATTAAACCCAATGTGTTTTCATCTAAATGGCCCCAAATTTGGTGAGTATCATCTAGACACTTGTGCCAACCAAAGTTGTCATTTTGTTTTTGATATCTTATCGGGTGTGGGTGTGGCAAACCTGTAACGAGGCAGCCGTTTTTGTGAAAATAAAATATACCTTAACTCTCAAACGCCTTCTCGGATCAAGTTGGACCCAAAAAGGCGTTTGTGCACATTCATGACCTGAACACAAAGATATGCAAATAAAAGGGTTAGCTTTAGAAATGGCCCTCTAGCGCCACCTACAAACTTATAATGGGACCCAAGAATTTAGTTTGTAATAGAGACATAAAATTTGGTACACACATCACTTATGTTATGACGAACATAAAAGCCAATGACAACCACCCCCTATTTATAAATTTGTTGCCATAGCAACGGCGCAAATATGTGGAAAAAGTCAATGGGAAGGGAAAATTTTAGTTTGTCCTAGGCAAATGAAACTTGGTACACACATCCAGCATGGGCTTATGAACATAAAAGCCAATAAGGACCACACCCTATCACACACGAGAAGGCGGCCATTTTGAATTGAAAATGTGAACCGCCTTAGAATACACCTCACTTTTAAAAATTGACAGAAAATAGCTGCTTCATTCAAGAAACACCAAACTTAGGCAAAATGAGCTAAACACTTGTGTGGTAAATAGACAATGCCTTTTCTTGTTGTTTTTGCTCAATTTATATTTTTATTTAATTTTTATTTTTCTGCAAATTTTTCTGCAAAATTGTCCTTAATTTTGACCCAGTAAATGTGCGCAAAAAGTTAATTTTATTGGCCACTAAATTTAAGCCTGGCAAAATATTGATGTATCTTAAATATTTGAAAAAATAATAAAAGAAATGACTCAGTGGCGACCCTGGGAAATGAAAATACATTCGGCCTATGGAAAGTGAAAGTAATTTTTTCCAACGTAGAAAAATGAAACTTGGTACATCCATAGGACACCTCAGGCCAAACAGAAAAGTCTATGACAGCCACAGCCTAAACTCAACAGGAAGTCCGCCAGGTGAGGTGGAACACGGGACCACCTAAATTGCACCTCGGGTCAAAAGATTAAACCCAATGTGTTTTTTTCTAAAAGGCCCCAAATTTGTTGAGTATTATCTAGACACGAGTGCCAACCAAAGTTGTCATTTTGTTTTTGATACATTTACGGCTGTGGTTGTAATGAGCCTGTGAAGAGGCAGCCATTACTTTGGGAAATAAATGCCATTTACAAAATGCCAGGATCCTTCCTTTAAAGGGCGCTCCTCCAGAGCCAAGACTAGAGCCTTGGAAAGCTCTTCAGAATCTTTTGGAACTTGTAAACTTGTTTTTTAGACAAGTAATATTTACATTTTTACTTTTTAACAGGCGGGTGCAGCGATTTCTGAGCAAATCTCCAGTCAGTATTTTGTTTTTCGCCTTAGCCCAAACATAATCTATTATTTTTATAAGTTCAGACAGATCCCAGGAAAACCAGGGAATGTGGAGACCTTTAACTCTAAATACAAGGTGGTGTAGCAGGCCCCAGCAGTAGCACAGGCCCGAGATGATGAAGCAGGCTCCAGCCAGAAGAAGATTCAAGCAGAGGCACAGGCCCAGTTATTTGACATTACTGTGAAGTTTACGCTTTAAAGCACGAAATGCATTCCTCCGAGTACATGTGTCCGCGGTCGCAAGGGAGGCGAGGACCTTTATCGCCGCTTGCGGCTTTAATTATTATTATTATTATTATTTCCATCTGTAGTCCTATATTGTACACACATGGACAAAATTGTTTGTACACTTCCGTCAGAATTGTGAGGAAAAACTCACAATGGTCACAGAAAAAACTTTATTCTGACAAAAGTAATAATAAATTAAAGCTGCAAGCGGCGATAAAGGCCCTCGCCTCCCTTGCGACCGCGGGGACACATGTACTCGGAGGATTGCATTTCGTGCTTTAAAGTGTTAACTTCACGATAATGTCAAATAACCGGGCCTGTGCCGCTGCTTGAATCTTCTTCTGGCTGGAACCTGCTTCATCATCTCGGGCCTATGCTACTGCTGGGGCCTGCTACACCACCTTGTAATTTAGAGTTAAAGGTCTCCACATTCCCTGGTTTTCCTGGGATCTGTCTGAACTTTTGAAAATAAGAGTTTATCCTTGGGCTGAGGCGAGAAAAACAAATTACTGGCTGGAGATTTGCAATGTTATAAAAAGTAAAAATGTAAATATTAGTTGTCTAAAATAACAAGTTTACCAGTTCCAAAAGATTCTGAGGAGTTTTCCAAAACTCTAGTCTTGGCTCTGGAGGAGCCTCCTCCAAAGGAAGCATCCTGGCATTTGGTGAATGCCATTTATTTCCCAAAGAAATGGCTGCCTCTTCACAGGCTCATTACGACCACAGCCACAAATGTATCAAAAAACAAACTGATAACTTTTATTGGCACTCTTGTCTAGATAATACTCACCAAATTTGGGGCCTTTTAGAAGAAAACACATTGGTTTAATCTTTTGATGCAAGGGGTGCGATTTAGGTGGTCGCGCATTTCACCCCACATGGCGTACTTTCTGTTGAGTTTAGGGTGTTGCTGTCATAGACTTTTCTGTTTGCCCTGAGGTGTCCTATGGATGTACCAAGTTTCATTTTTCTACGTTGGAAAAATTACTTTCACTTTCTATAGGCCGAATGGATTTTCATTTTCCAGGGGTCATCACTGAGTCATTTCTTTTAATTATTTTTTCAAATACTTAAAATACATCAATTTTTCACCAGGCTTGAGTTTAGTGGCCAATAAAATTAACTTTTTGCGCAAATTTACTGGGTCAAAATTAAGGATATTTTTGCAGAAAAATTTGCAGAAAAATAAAAATTAAATAAAAATATAAATTGATCAAAAACAACAAGAAAAGGCATTGTCTATTTACCACATAAATGTTTAGCTCATTTTGCCTAAGTTTGGTGTTTGTGGAATGAAGCAGCTATTTTCTGGGCGGCAATAGCTCAGTGGGTAGGGCGGTTGTACTTCAACCAGAAGGTACGGGTTTGATTACCACTCTCCCCACAGTTCATACTGTCAGTGTGTCCTTGGGCAAGACAGTTAACCCACCTTGCCTCCAGTGACTGTAACACTGGTAATTACTGTAGAACAATGTAAGTCGCTTTGGATAAAAGCGTCAGCTAAATGAATAAATGTAAATGTTCTGTCAATTTTTAAAAGTGAGGTGTATTCTAAGCCGGTTCACATTTTAATTCAAAATGGTCGCCTTCTCGTGTGTGATAGGGTGTGGTCCCCAATGGCTTTTTTGTTCATAAGCCCATGCTGAATGTGTGTACCAAGTTTCATTTCCCTATGACAAACTAAAATTTTCCATTTAGATGAAAACACATTGGGTTTAATCTTTTGACGAGAGGGGTGCGATTTAGTTGGTTGCGCCTTTCACCCCACATGGTGGACTGTCTGTTGAGTTTAGGGTGTGTCTGTCATAGACTTTTCTGTTTGGCCTGAGGTGTCCTATGGATGTACCAAGTTTCATTTTTCTACGTTGGAAAAAATTACTTTCACTTTCTTTAGACCGAATGGATTTTCATTTTCCAAGGGTCGCCACTGAGTCATTTCTTTTAATTATTTTTTCAAATACTTAAAATACATACATTTTTTGCTAGGCTTGAGTTTAGTGACCAATAAAATTTACTTTTTGCGCAAATTTACTGGGTCAAAATTAAGGATAATTTTGCAGAAAAATTTGCAGAAAAATAAAAATTAAATAAAAATATAAAGTGAGCAAAAACAACAAGAAAAGGCATTGTCTATTTTGCACACAAGTGTTTAGCTCATTTTGCCTAAGTTTGGTGTTTGTGGAATGAAGCAGCTATTTTCTGTAAATTTTTAAAAGTGAGGTGTATTCTAAGGCGGTTCACATTTTTAATTCAAAATGGATGCCTTCTCGTGTGTGTGATAGGGTGTGGTCCCCATTGGATTTTATGTTCATAAGCTCATGCTGTGTGTGTGTACCAAGTTTCATTTGCCTAGGACATACTAAAATTTTCCCTTCCCATTGACTTTTTCCACATATTTGCTCCGTTGCTATGGCAACACATTTATAGATAGGGGGTTGTTGTCATTGGCTTTTATGTTCGTCATGACATAAGTGATGTGTGTACCAAATTTCATGTCTCTATGACAAACTAAATTCTTTGGTCCCATTATAAGTTTGTAGGTGGCGCTAGAGGGCCATTTCTAAAGCTAACCCTTTTATTTACATATCTTTGTGTTCAGGTCATGAATGTGCACAAACGCCTTTTTGGGTCCAACTTGATCCGAGAAGGCGTTTGAGAGTAAAGGGATATTTAATTTTCACAAAAACGACTGCCTCGTTACAGGCTTGCCACACCCACACCTGATAAGATATCAAAAACAAAATGACAAGTTTTGTTGGCACATGTGTCTACCACATAGTGTGTACCACACTCAACATGGACCAGAGGAAGCGAAGGAAAGAGTTGTCAAAAGTCAAAAAGTCAAAGTCAGCTTTATTGTCAAATCTGCCATATATACAGTACATACATACAGAGAATTGAAATTCTATGACTCTCAGACCCTAGGTGCCTACAGGTAACAACAACAACAAAAGTTTAACAGTAACAACAACAGATGAATAATTTGAATTATGGAGATAAAGTGGCAATGGCAAATGGTGCAAACAATAGTAACAATAGTGCAATTTCGGATTTAGTCAGTGCAGTTATAAATTATAAGAGTGAATGCAAAAAAAAAAAGTCTTTAATTCCTTTAAGAGACAACATAATGAGGTAGATGAAAATGGAGGAGAACTGAAGGGGGTGATTCAGAGATCACGTGCGTGGGGCAGAAGAGGGGACAGGGGCAGAATCGGGAGGGAGTTTAATGCCCTGACAGCTTGGGGTATGCTGCTGCTATCACTATGTGCTGAAGTGCTATCCGGCAGGATGCGTAGCAGGCGCCATACCACACAGTGATGCAGCTGGTCAGAATGCTCTCGATGGTGCCTCTGTAGAAGGTGCACATGATGGGGGCTGGGGCTACGGCTCTTCTCAGCTTACGGAGGAAGTAGAGTCTGCTGCTGTGATTTCTTGGTCAGTGCTGTGGTGTTGGCGGTCCAGGAGAGGTCTTCCGTGATATGTACACCCAGAAATTTTGTGCTCCTCACCCTTTCCACGGTCGCATCGTTGATGATCAGAGGAGCGTGCTGGGTGGGTCTCCTGAAGTCAACAACAATCTCCTTCGTCTTCTCCACGTTCAGAGAGAGATTGTTGTCACCGCACCACCTGGCCAGGCGGCTCACCTCGCTCCTGAAGTTTGTCTCATCATCGTTGCTACTGAGACCAACTACAGTCGTGTCGTCCGCAAACTTGATGATTTGAATGCCATTGAGTATGGGTGTGCAGGCATATGTTAGCAGAGTGAAGAGGAGGGGGCTCAACACATATCCCTGAGAGGCTCCTGTGTAGTGTTGTCACAATACTGAAATTTCTAACTTCGATACCTTCAAAAATATTGATATTCGATACCAACAAGAAAACTAGCGTTTTGATCAGATTACGAAATCCCTTCTTTTCCACTGTGTAAACTGGTGATGCTCCGATTGATCGGCCACCGATCATGATCGGCCGATATTGACTAAAAATAGTCAATAGCAACAAAATAGTCCATCCATCCATCCATCTTCTTCCGCTTATCCGGGGCCGGGTCGTGGGGGCAGCAGTCTAAGCAGAGAAGCCCAGACTTCCCTCTCCCCAGACACTTCCTCCAGCTCTTCCGGGGGGATACCGAGGCGTTCCCAGGCCAGCCGAGAGACATAGTCCCTCCAGCGTGTCCTAGGTCTTCCCGAGGTCTCCTCCCGGTGGGACATGCCCGAACACCTCCCTAGGAGGCGTCCGGGAGGCATCGAAACAGATGCCCGAGCCACCTCAGCTGGCTCCTCTCGATGTGAAGGAGCAGCGGCTCTACTTTGAGCTCCTCCCGAGTGACCGAGCTCCTCACCCTATCTCTAAGGGAGCGCCCGCCACTCTGCGGAGAAAGCTCATTTCGCCGCCTGTATCCGGGATCTTGTTCTTTCGGTCATGACCCAAACTTCATGACCATAGGTGAGAGTAGGAACGTAGATTGACCGGTAAATCGAGAGCTTTGCCTTACAGCTCAGCTCCTTCTTCACCACGACAGACCGGTACATCGACCGCATTACTGCAGAAGCTGCACCGATCCGTCTGTCAATCTCACGCTCCTTCCTTCCCTCACTCGTGAACAAGACCCCGAGATACTCCTCCACTTGAGGCAGGAGCTCTCCAGCAACCTGAAGGGGGCAAGCCACCCTTTTCCGACCGAGAACCATGGTCTCAGACTTGGAGGTGCTGATCCTCATCCCAGCCGCTTCACACTCGGCTGCAAACCGCCCCAGTGAACATTGAAGGTCCTGGCTTGATAGAGCCAACAGGACAACATCATCTGCAAAAAGCAGAGACGAAATCCTGTGGTCCCCAAGCCAGACTCCCTCCGGCCCCTGGCTGCGCCTAGAAATCCTGTCCATAAAGATAATGAACAGGACCGGTGACAAAGGGCACCCCTGCCGGAGTCCAACATTCACCGGGAACAGGTCTGACTTACTGCCGGCAATGCGAACCAAGCTCCTGCTCCGGTCGTACAGGGACCGGATAGCCCTTAGCAAAGGGCCCCGGACCCCATACTCCCAGAGCACCCCCCACAGGGCACCACGAGGGACACAGTCGAATGCCTTTTCCAGATCCACAAAGCACATGTGGACTGGTTGGGCAAACTCCCATAAACCCTCCAGCACCCTGGAGAGGGTATAGAGCTGGTCCAGTGTTCCACGACCGGGACGAAACCGCATTGTTCCTCCTGGATCTGAGGTTCGACTATCGGCCGCATTCTCCTCTCCAGTACCCTGGCATAGACTTTCCCGGGGAGGCTGAGGAGTGTGATCCCTCTGTAGTTGGAACACACCCTCCGGTCCCCCTTCTTAAAAAGAGGGACCACCACCCCGGTCTGCCAGTCCAGAGGTACTGTCCCCAAACGCCACGCGATGTTGCAGAGGCGTGTCAACCAAGACAGCCCCACAACATCCAGAGACTTGAGGTACTCAGGCGTATCTCATCCACCCCCGGTGCCTTGCCACCGAGGAGTTTACCAACTACCTCAGTGACTTCAGCCTGAGTGACGGACGAGTCCACCTCTGAGCCCTCGGCCTCTGCTTCCTCAGTGGAAGACGTGACTCTGGGGTTGAGGAGATCCTCAAGTATTCCTTCCACCGTCCAACAATATCCCCAGTTGAGGTCAGCAGATTCCCACCTCCACTGTAAACAGTGTTGGCAGGGCACTGCTTCCCCTCCTGAGGCGCCGGACGGTTTGCCAGAATTTCTTCGAGGCCGACCGATAGTCTTTTTCCATGGCCTCACCGAACTCCTCCCAGACCCGAGTTTTTGCCTCCACAACCACCCGTGCTGCAGCCCGCTTGGCCTGCCGATACCTATCAGCTGCCTCAGGAGTCCCACAAGCCAACCAGGCTCGATAGGTCTCCTTCTTCTGCTTGACGGCATCCCTTACTTCCGGTGTCCACCACCGGGTTCGGGGATTGCCGCCACGACAGGCACCGGAGACTTTGCGGCCACAGCTTCGAGTGGCTGCGTCGACAATGGAGGTGGAAAACATGGTCCACTCAGACTCAATGTCTCCAGTCTCCCTCGGGATCTGGTCAAAGCTCTGTCGGAGGTGGGAGTTGAAGATCTCTCTGACAGGGGACTCGGCCAAACGTTCCCAACAGACCCTCACAGTACGTTTGGGTCTGCCAAGTCTGTCCCGCCTTCTCCCCCGCCATCGGATCCAACTCACCACCAGGTGGTGATCAGTTGACAGCTCCGCCCCTCTCTTCACCCGAGTGTCCAAGACATCCGGTCGGAGGTCAGATGAAACAACTACAAAGTCGATCATCGACCTCCGGCCAAGGGTGTCCTGGTGCCACGTGCACTGATGGACACCCTTATGCTTGAACATGGTGTTTGTTATGGACAAACTGTTGCTAGCACAGAAGTCCAATAACAGAACACCACTCGGGTTCAGATCAGGGGGGCCGTTCCTCCCAATCACGCCCCTCCAGGTGTCACTGTCGCTACCCACGTGAGCGTTGAAGTCCCCCAGTAGAATGATGGAGTCCCCGGTTGGAGCGCTTTCCAGCACCCCTCCCAGAGACTCCAAGAAGGCCGGGTACTCTGCACTGCCATTTGGCCCATAAGCACAAACAATAGTGAGAGACCTATCCCCGACCCGAAGGCGCAGGGAAGCGACCCTCTCGTTCACCGGGGTGAACTCCAACACATGGCCACTGAGCCGGGGGGCAATTAGCAAACCCACACCGGCCCGCCGCCTCTCACCGCAGGCAACTCCAGAGTAGTGGAGAGTCCAGCCTCTCTCGAGGATTTGGGTTCCAGAGCCCAAGCTGTGCGTGGAGGTGAGCCCGACTATCTCTAGTCGGTATCTCTCAACCTCCCGCACAAGCTCAGGCTCCTTACCCGCCAGCGAGGTGACATTCCATGTCCCTAGAGCTAGATTCTGTGTCCGGGATTGGGTCGCGAGGCTCCCGCCGACTGCCACCCAATCCACATTGCACCGGCCCCCACGGTTCCTCCTGCAGGTGGTGGGCCCACAGGAGGTCGGTCCCACGTCGCTCTTTCGGGCTGAGCCCGGCCGGGCCCCGTGGGGAAAGACCCGGCCACCAGACGCTCGCATGCGAGCCCCAACCCCGGGCCTGGCTCCAGGGTGGGGCCCCGGTTGCGCCATACCGGGCGACGTCACGGTCCTTGGTGTGAACTTCTCCATAAAGGGTTCTGAACCGCACTTTGTCTGGCCCGTCACCTAGGACCTGTTTGCCTTGGGAGACCCTACCAGGGGCATAAAGCCCCCGACAACATAGCTCCTAGGATCATCCGGGCACTCAAACCCCTCCACCACGATAAGGTGGCGGTTCAAGGAGGGGACAAAATAGTCAATTAGCAACAAATCTAACGACTTTTTCTGGAGACTTTTGGAGACTCTCTGAAGTGAAAGCACACATCGTTCTTACTCTTCTCAACGAGCAGTGGATGCTGCCGCTGGCCCCTCCCCCATCCCAATGCACTCACAGGCGCAGCAGCCCCTCCCAGCTGCAGTCAGAGCAGGAGTTGTTCTCCCCTCCACGTCCAGACTGAAAATGAATCGCGCATGTGCGGCAGCTTAGCAAGCCGCCACTGGCAACACAGCCGTGACTCAATTTAAAGAATTTAGTTTGACTGTTTTGATTTCCATTCTTCTCGTGTGCTTATTACTTAATTGAGATGAGAAATGAGAAGAGCTTTATTGGGACATTCGGCTATATCATAATAAAATACAGTAGAGACTATGTGAATAAATAGTTGGCAACACTGCGTGCTTGCACGGCACGCAGCACAGGTAGCCTACACAACAGCAGGACGGAGCTTGTCAGTGGCAACATGAGCTCTCCCATCTGTAAAGTTTGCAATGTATGTCATGATGACATCCCTAGAGGTGGAAGCAAGCAACGTCATTTTAACACCACTAACATGATTAGGCATCTTAGAACACGCCATACAACTGAATATGCAGAGTATGAGAAACTAAACCATTTGGGAAAGATGGCCTACAGTAGCCTTATCTCATTTTCTAAAATAAACATTTGGTGGTTCTTCAAGATCTTGACTCTAGCCTATTTTTTGTCTACAGTTTTTTTTCTCAATACAGTTAATTTAGAATTAGTTTCATTTCTACAAATGGTGCAAACTCTGCATGATTATAGATAAAAGATTCCCATTCCCCTGCCATTCTGTGATCGGCAGTGATCGGCATGATTTTGGTGATCGGTAATCGGTGATCGGCCCCAAAAATGCTGATCGGAGCATCTCTAGTGACATGTCTTTACAGATATGCATTAATGGCTTGTGTTATTTCTTTTCATCTGTGTGAAGTTTTGTCATATGGAGTGCCTCTGATAAATGATTCGGCCAAATTAGTTTGAGATTGTTTTTTGCTTTTAGCACCAGAGGTTGACTAAACACTTGATGTGGAGCGCATCGGTTGGCTTTCATTGTATTCTTTGACATGCTTCATCTTTAGATAATAAAACAAGTTACTCTGGCTAACGGTTACATTCGAGTGACACAGTTTGCAAATCACATTTTTCTGCTCTTTGTCAGCCTTTGTAAACCCTAACCACGTCCATACCACTGATGTCGCGCCTCGTTTCACAACAAGTTCCTCCTCCTGCTGCTTGGGATTGGTTTTATGGGTTTTCTTTATCAGCGTGCTTATCTTTCTCCATGTTTTTCTTCTTGTATACGCTTATGTGCAGCTTCTCAATTGTTCTCAAATTGCGCTACACGTGAGGTTAACCACGCCCACTAATTTAAACTTCACAGTATACACAGAATAGAAAAATCTATAAAACGGTAGACATTTTATTCCGTGGTCAAGGATTATGCCGTCATACTGCCCAGCCCTAATTTCCATTTTGCATTTCTTCCTGCCAAAACAAACCCGTCTCTATTGTGACTCTGTATATGCGTTAACTGACCAGAAATGACGCCGGGGAGGGGTGAAGGAAACCATTTTTGTGATAATGGAAAAGCCCTAGTTGAACAGAGGAGGGGGCCTCAGATTCATGTTGCTTAGTATTTATAACATTGTTTTGAAAACTTAAACCTAAAACAAAAGAGTTGCACCCAAGAACAAAAACCATAGCACCTTAATGGAGCAGTGTCATTAACGAGTCTCACATCAGGAGTCATACTTCCCTTTCATAGCAAACGACTATGAGACCAGAGCAGCCTGAAACATTAATAGAATTTTTTACCTCGGCTACCCAAACTTTCGATCCCCACTGTAAGCTCAGCACTCCTACTAGTTGATGTCAGAATTGATAAAGTCTCTTGGAATTGGAGACAAAATTTCTTCACCTTGAGAAATCCAGAGACCAGATGCTTTCACTTCAACCTTTGTTCAATATTAGGGGCATTTAGTATAATATTGAGACTACCTTTTGCACAGTTGTGTCTCACATAAAGCCTGTATATGAAACAAATGCTCCTCACCGTATAGTAACATCATACTTGCCCCTCTGCAAGCTGTAAGCTAAATGAATGTCACATTACAGTAGCTAAGCTATATCTTGAAGGACATAAAATAACAATAAATCTAATGGAAATAGGAAGAATATAAAGTTGTTTTAGTGAAAGTATCTTAAAAGTTCAACAACAGGGGTGCACAATACGTTGATCGTGATCTACCAGTTGATCGCAAAGGTAGTATTAGTAGATCGCAACACATATTTAAAAGAAAAAAAAAAAAGACGTCAGCCAATCATCAATAGGATTATTGGATATGGATCCCATAGGCTTTTTCTGACGCTTAGGTCATTGCCAAACAACAACTGCGCTAATTGCAGCAGGATGCTTCAGCGACTTACCTCGGATATTTTCCGTTAACTAAGTGCTGCAAAACTAACAAGCTTTAGCAAGTTACCTCCAATTTTTAAACTTTTTCTTCCTCTTAAACTTTCTTAAAGAAAGGGTATAAAAGTGAGTGGCGGAGCTAGACCAAGTTAGAAGACAAAAACGTATCACTTAATACAAAATAGATGGGGGGAGGACTTTTTTTTTTTCCACAATGACATTTTCGAAGTGCGTTTGCCTCATCTGTAAGCAGCTACTGTCCGGACTCTGCATCCCTGGCTGTTTCAATTTAGTGTAAACTAATCAGAGTAAACTCGGGTAAACACAAAAAAAAATGTTGTCTCAACAGGTGTATCTGTGCACCTGCAGTCACTGGTCCTGGGAGAGAATGTGTTATAGATACTCAAGGTATAAATATGAAATAAGACCAGTGTCAAATCCAGTTTATTACTTTATTACTTTATAACTTTAACCAAATCAAATATTAACATCACAAAAAAGTAGTAATAAACATTGTTTGATTCCACTTCCTGACTCCAGACAGTCCAGACGTGTTTCCCTCTGCTCCCTCTGGTCCTGCTGCTATCTGCATAAGCTTTTCTTGTCTCGTATCTTCTCGTGTATTGTGCCGTCACTTTTTCTCTCTTTTCCTGGATTCTACTGCCTGCGGGACTCCTAAGATTGATAAACTGTGCTTCTGTGGCGTGAGTGACAGTTTAAAAGGATTACATCAAAGAGTTGCACAACCCGAGAACTAATTCGACACCTTCAGCACGGACTGTGGATATACAGAAAGGACACCACCGGGAGTCAGACCTGGTAGCTACTACGCTGCTTAACGAATATCAAGGGGTTTTCATCTAGAGAAGAGTGGTAACATCGAGAAAATGGACCGTTTGTGCTGCGTTGTAGTGTATCACAGTTCTGACATGGAATAGAATAACATCGAGGTCACACAAAATGGACGCACGCCTTGTCCTTCTTGGAAGCCTAGCCGGCAGCTGGGTCTTATCTTGTCCTTTTGAGACTTCCCATCCCCAGCCAAGGTCGCTGTTTCTCACTCCAACAGACTGGCTTGTCATCGCCTCCAACAGTAGCCTCGGAATGCTACCCTAACATCAAGCCCAATCCAAGCGTCTGCCATCTTTACATCTATCTGACCCTGCACTATACCCACACTCCCCCACTCCCTCATGTCAGCCATTTTAAAAATCCACCATGTGACCGTGTGCAGGCACGTGCAGACATAGACATCAAAGGGGGCTTGAGCACCTGCCCTTTTTATTCCTGGAGAGAAAGTGCCCTTTTTTCTGGGGTGCTTTTTATTTTATTTTATTTTTTAAAAAATAATATATATTCCAGTTTGCGCACAGCTTCCCTGTCAGACAAATATATTTATTGAAGAATAGTATATCTAATAATCAGGTCAGGAGTTCTGAAGCGCTCATTGACCATTCCCCCCTTCCCCACTTGCGCGCAGCGGCGCACATCAGATACACAGACACACACCTGCAGGCAGCAGCAGCCCCTCCCAGCAGTGTTTTTTTTGTCTTGTGCTGAGGTGAGTGGAGCTGGTGATGAACAAAAGATTAAAATACCAGTACCTCGGATAATGCTCGAATTTACTGCTGATTAGCCAGTAAAAACCTAGCAAAACCTGTGTTTTGCTAGCATGCATGCCTCATGAGCTACTAGACTAGAGCTGTGTAAGGGATAATCGCTATACATTATCCTCCTGCTTATTACATGGCTACCTACCAAATAAATAAATAATTTGACACAAAATATTAAAAGGGAGTTTATTGATTTAAACCCGATTGTATTGCTTCCGCTGAAGAAAATAGTACGCTCCGTCTCTACGGTTAGAATCCTGTAAGTCCATAGCAACGCTCTGTTTTTCATGGCAACGATCTGTTATACTCCGCACATTCTACATTGGAGATCAACCAAGCCATGTAATAAAATAAGTTAATAAAATAAGAACGTCCCCAGTTAGTTAATGACTTACATCAATAGTCTTTTTTACTGAAATTTAGAAATCTAAATTGATGAATCTAGAAGAAATCTACAGATGCAAACAGATAGAGGATAGGCTACACTCTAAAAAATGTAGTAAAACTGCATCTGTACATTAATAAATAAAACTTTAAAAATAAATAAATAAAGTGCCCTTTATTTCACTTGAGCCCCTGCCCCTCAAAATGTCTGTGCACGTCCCTGACCGCGTGTACTGTTTGATGTTTAGTTTTGATGTTTTAACTGCATCTGTAGTTATGTTTTTGTTGTTTGATGTCTGATGTCTGCTTTGTTTGTAATATGCCTCATTTCATTTTCCGGATAATCATTTGCGCTTCACTGCGGCTGCATTTGAAGGTCTTCCTCCTTGTGTGTCTATCTATGAAAAAATGTTATATGTTGATCGTCAACACCGTACAAAATTTTGTTGCATGTTACACGTGTAATGACAAAGTTCAACTCAACTCAAAACTTTGTAAATCCTGCTCAGTCAGGACAGAGGCTTTTTACTTTGTGTTTGAAAGTCACTGTCAGTTGCACTTATTGTGAGCGAAGATGGTGAAATGCAAGAGCCAGTGTTACACAGGCTGATTAACTTCATGAGCTGTTCCAAAATTTTAATGAATCTTGCGTGTGTTCAACAGTGTATTAGTGTTTACATTAGTCTGAATGTAGTCAGCAAAATAAAGTCTCAAAGTATAGTGCTAACTGCAGTTTTCAGAGACTGAATCTAAGTTGATTGACAGCAGCAAACTTGAAGGATGAAGTGACACAGGAACAGTAACCAGGTCCTGAAAATAAAATAAACATAAAAATGATTTTATTTCTTAAAATTAGACTATGTTAATGACCTCATTGTTCTTGTTAGAGTATTTAAAACAAGTTAATCCACTAAAACAGTAAAAAAACTGAAACTGGACTAAACACATTACCTTGTACAGTCCATAATGCTCTCACTTCCATTGGATGTTAGCTGGAGTCAGCAGTGGACACACTTTTCCCTTTATTGGTGTAAAGCTAGTCCTTGGACATCTGTCACATGACACACTCCTATTAGGTGTTCTGGTCTGGGGGGCTGCAAAAACAAGACTTTAACAAATGATTTGTTATCTTGAGTACATGATGAGACCCAAACATCTCAGTCTGCAACTTACAAAAACTGCACAATCCCTAAAAGATACTCTGCCTTTGCACAACCAGCCTTTTCATTTCAACCATCAAACAATGGAATCAACTCCTAGACAGCCTAAAGTTCTAAATCTGGTACAAAGCATATCTTTTCTTGTGAGATTAAAGTATTTTTACACGGTACCTGAAAAATAAAGAATAAAACTAAACATACAAAAGCTTTACAGTATTCAAACTCACCTTTGCTTCTCCTGATAGGCTTCACAGTTGTCTGCACACCTGCAGATCTGGTTCAGACTGGCACCCACCTTCTCTGGTCATCTTAGGCAAAACAAAATATCTGTTATTGTTTACAATTACAGTATTATAATAAATTTTAGAGATTTTAAAATGTTTATAATTATATTAGTGACACAAATATTCTCACAAAGCAAAGAATCTAAAAGAAGACATCTAAACACAAACACTCCCTGTTGCCACAGCCTACATGTTAGCACCTACTGGAGTCTGAGTCAGCACTTTTCTGTGGATCTCCTTTTTATTTAAATTTTTACTCTAAACAATTATTACAGTATATGCCACTGACACTCTGTGCTCCACTCTTACATCCTGCCTGGACAACTTATGCCCTCTTACATCCAGACCAGCCCGTACATCCTCGTCTGCCCCCTGGTTATCCGATGTTCTACGCGAGCATCGCACCAGCCTCCGGTCAGCTGAGAGAAAATGGCGCAAGTCAAAAGATCTCACTGACCTTTCTATCTACCAGTCTCTCCTCTCTAATTTCTCTGCTGATGTCACTTCTGCATTTATTTATATATATATTTTTTTTATTTATTTATTTTCTGCAAAAACTGACTACTACCATTCTAAGTTAATCAACTCACCTGACTCACGCACTCTCTTTAAAACCTTCTCTGCCCTCCTTTGTCCGCCTGCTCCCCCTCCTTCATCAGAGTTAACAGCTGATGATTTTGCGTCTTTCTTTGTAAAGAAAACAACTGCCATCAGCAGTCAGTTTTCTGCGCCAGCACCTGTTGAACTCTTTCACACCCCTGATACGTGTTTGCTCCCTTCTTTTTCTCCTCTAACTGAAGCGGACGTTTCCAAGGTCATTAGTTCTAACCACCCTACCACCTGTCCGCTAGATCCCATCCCCACACATCTCCTTCAGGCTATCTCTCCATCTGTCGTGCCTGCTCTCACCCACATCATCAACTCATCTCTCTCCACTGGGTCATTCCCCACAGCTTTCAAAGAGGCCCGCATCACACCACTACTTACGAAACCCACTCTCAACCCTTCACTATTAGAAAACTACAGACCGGTTTCTCTCCTTCCCTTTACTGCCAAAGCTCTGGAGCGAGTTGTGTTTAACCAGCTCTCCTCCTTTCTCACACGGAACAACCTCCTGGACCAGAACCAGTCTGGGTTCAAGAGCGGACATTCCACCGAAACTGCACTGCTCTCAGTCATCGAAGCCCTGAGACTGGCAAAGGCAACATCCAAGTCATCTGTCATCATCTTACTGGATCTGTCTGCTGCCTTTGACACCATTAACCATCACATCCTCTTGTCTTCTCTCAGTGCGATGGGTATCTCTGGAATGGCGTTGCAATGGTTCAAGTCTTACCTCTCGGGTAGGTCATTCAGAGTATCCTGGAGAGATGAGGTCTCTGAGTCCCAACATCTTAATACAGGGGTGCCACAGGGCTCAGTGCTTGGACCGCTACTCTTTTCCATATACATGACATCTCTTGGCTCTGTCATTCAGAAGCATGGCTTTTCCTATCACTGCTATGCAGATGACACTCAACTCCACTTGTCATTTCAACCTGATGATCCGACGGTCTCTGCTCGTGTCTCGGCGTGCCTGAGTGACATCTCACTTTGGATGCAGGACCATCACCTGCAGCTGAACCTTGGAAAAACAGAACTGCTAGTGATTCCTGCCAACCCAAAGACCCACCACAACCTCTCCATTCAACTAGGCTCATCAATCATTACACCATCCAGCACTGCCAGAAATCTGGGAGTGGTAATTGATGATCAACTAAACTTCACAAGTCATGTTGCCAGCACCACCAGGTCCTGTAGATTCTTCCTCTACAACATTAGGAAAATTAGACCTTTCCTATCGGAGCACTCGACGCAAATCCTAGTTCAGGCTCTTGTCTTGTCCAAACTGGATTATTGCAATGCTCTTCTGGCTGGACTCCCTGCCTGCACAACCAAACCTCTGCAGCTCATCCAGAATGCAGCAGCAAGAGTGGTCTTTAAAGAACCGAAGAGAGCGCACGTAACTCCTCTCCTCATTAGGTTACATTGGCTCCCGGTTGAGGCACGTATTAAGTTCAAAGCTATGCTCTTGGCCTACAAGACCACCACTGGCTCCGCCCCCTCATATCTTCACTCACTGATACAGACCTATGTTCCTACCAGATCCCTGCGATCTGCAAATGAACAACGTCTGGTTGCACCATCCCAAAAAGGAAAAAAATCCCTCTCACATACTTTCTCTGGATCTGTTCCACATTAGTGGAATGATCTACCTGCTGCTACTAGATCAGCAGATTCTGTAGACATCTTTAAAAAACGCTTGAAAACATATCTCTTTTGTCAACACCTGACTGACAAACACTGAATTCTTAACTTCCTTCTATCAATTCCTTCTTTTAAAAAAAAATAAATAAATAAAAATCTTTCCTATCCTTAGCTTTGTATGCTGTGCTAGGTTTTAACTGACTAGTTTTTGGTGCACTTATGGTTTTTGTTACCTTGTGTTGTTGAAATTGCTTCCATTGTTTTCCTCACTTGTAAGTCGCTTTGGATAAAAGCGTCTGCTAAATGACTAAATGTAAATGTAATGTAAATGTAAATGTAAATGTATATCCTCTGTGAAAGCGCTAGTCTTTTGATCCATGTGTACTGTCACAACACAGGTCTTTAATGCTAAATGCTGCATCTATGCTAAAATAAGCAGAGTGCAGCCCATGTAGGAGATATAACAAACAGAATATTGAGTGATAGAGTAAATCTAGATGTCTTTGTGTACTGGGCCACACGTATAAACACCGCAGCAGCCCTCATTAGCGTGTTAGCCCGGTATCAGAAGCAGCTGAAGCTAACGTTTAACATACTTTACCTAACTAGCAACATGACAAAATTGATTAATTAACTTTAGCTTTACTGGGAAGAAACATAAATTGTGTTTAAAAATATATGTTCACGAACCTCAAGACGCTGCTGCGGTGGTGGGAGTCCATGCAGGAGCAGCGTTTGGTGCTATGTTACTTTTCAGTGGGCGCTGTTTGGAGAAGCACATTTCCACCTCTATTGCGTTGAAGAAGCAATCCCGCTTAAAATACCTGCTGCAAACTCCAACTCTCAGCGGGAACTCACGGTGTTACAGGCCAAGTGCATGCAACCACTGGCGCCTAATTTCCAACTCAACTGGAAATCAGTGCAGTCCAGCAGGGCTGTTGCAAGCAGCAACACTATGAGTACAGGCTAATATAGCTAGCCTGATGTTTTCAACACCTGCTGCTTGGGAACAAGAGACTATGCCAAGGGTGTGGTGGGCTCGTGCCAGGGGCGTGGGTAGTGAGCTGTTAGTCGAGCCAGTATACGTCACACAAGTAAACAACTATAAATGGAAAAATTCAACTGCAATAACCACCGTTCAACCTGAAGAGGGCAACAGAGGGTTTTACACCATATATTTTAAATGTAATATACTTTATACTCAAATGTCAAAACTTTTACTCAGATCAGTGTACAGCACTAATAAGGCCCCATTCTTAAATATCATTAACTAAAAATAGTTGTTTTAGAGTTTAGTTACTCTTTAAAAGCGAAAGGACAGCAACTGGAATGAGTATACAGAAAAACTGTACTCACTGTGCACAAGGACATTAGCCTGGCTCCGCCCTCCTACGTACTTACGCTCAATTTCATTTCGCTTTAGTACTAGTCTGGGATTGCTGTATATTCTTAGGTTTCCAGAAATCATTTTTTTGTAGGACCAATCAGCTAACAGAGGGAGTGGCTGAGAACGATGATGTTGATGTAGTGTCGTTAGCGATTGGCTATGGCAGATCCTGAGTGACTCTGGGCAGATCCAATAGTTTTAAACTTCAACAGAGTTCCCGCATACAAGGAAGTAAACGCTTGTCAATGGAGCGAGGCCAGACTCTCTGTACAAATGAAATGTACGAGAGTCTGGTAGAACCAGGCTACAAGGACATGTCCTTAAACCTCACTCTCCACTACAAAGACTGCATTTCCAAAGTCAAATCCACACACTACTCCAGTTTAATAAATTCCAATCAAGGCTCTCTTGTCACTTATTACTAAAATTACAAAGCCTCCTGACTCACTTCCCCTCACCTTTACTCTTAAGATTTATGTAATACACTTGCCTAGTTTTTGCCTACCCCTATCCTATCTGCCTCTATCCATTCATTTTCCACATTCTCCCTTCCCTCAAATTTCAACTCAAATTCAAAAATTGAAATCCTCCTCCTGCAAATTGGACCCACTCCCAACTGTCCTGGTCAAAGCCACATTACCTTCTCTGTCCCCTCTCATCACTAACGTTATTTACACCTTCCTCTCCTTTGGATCTGTTCCCTCCTCTCTCAAGACTGCTGCTGTCACACTATTGTCACTGTCACTACTACTACTGTCACTATTTCTAATCTTCCTTTCATTGCCAAAATTCTGGAAAAAACAGTTGCTGCTCAAATTCACACCCAATTATTCTCCAATAATCTTTAGAAAAAATTCCAATCTGGCTTCCCCCTCCACAGCACTGAAACGGTCCTCCTTAAAATAACTAATGATCTTCTCCTCTCTGTTGACTCTGGCTCAGTCTCCATCCTCCTTGTGCTCAATCTAACTGCAGCCTTTGATACCATCTCAGACTCCATCCTTCTGCACAGACTCTCCTCTGTTGGCGTCACAGACACAGTCCTCACTTGGTTCCACTCCTACCTCTCAGAATGCACTCAGTTCATCCAGCTCAAATCCTTCACCTCCCATCCTGTCTCCGTCACCACAGGTGTACCTCAGGGCTTGGTACTAGGGCCTCTACTGTTAATTATCTACCTTCTCCCCTTAGTAACATCCGAAAACATAACATTGATTTCCACTGCTACGCTGATGGCACCCAGCTCTACCTCTCTAACAAACCAAATTCTCCACTCTTACCCTCCTCCCTTATCAGCTGTCTCTCTGAAATTAAATCCTGGTTCACCATAAACTTCCTCAAACTAAACAATGATAAAACTGAACTGCTCCTAATAGGCACCAAAACCACCCTTCACAAAATCAATAACTTCTCCATTCACCAATCACATCACACCTGTCCTGCAACAGCTCCACTGGCCCCCCATCACATAACTATAAAATACTGCTCCTCACTTTTAAGGTCATACACAACCTCGCACCTCCATATCTCTTTGAGCTCCTCCACATTTCCACCCCCGCTCCCTCCGCTCCTCCTCCTCTCTACGGCTCTCTTGCCCGTCTTGTTACTATGGGGAGTTGAGCCTTCAGCCGCTCTGCTCCCCAGCTTTGGAACACTCTCCCTTCTGACGTCCACAACACAGACAAACATTTCATATCCAAACTGAAAACACATCTGTTCAGACTGGCCTACTCACTCCCTCCATAACTGCACTGTCCTGTCATCAATATATGTAATTGTTGTTTTGTTGTTTTTAAATTTTGCTTTTAATTGTTAATTTTTATTATGTGCCATTGTGTTTTTACTAATGCTGTAAGGTGACCTTGAGTGTCCGGAAAGGTGCGTTATAAATAAAATGTATTAGTAAATGTGTATTATTATTATTATTATTATTATTATTATTATTGATGACCGGGAGAGCCTATTGTTTTTGCTCGAGTTATTATTTTTTTTATTGTTCTCTTTTTTTTTTTCTCCAAAATGATCCTCAATTTGACCCAGTAAACATGCGTGAAAATGTCAATTTTATTGGCCCCAATATTCAAGCCCCGCAAAAAATTTATATATTTGAAGTCCCCCCCAAAAAAATCTGAAAATCCGAGCATAAATTGGTTTTAACATTGCAAAAATATTGTTTATTGCGAATTAATTCTGGTGCAAAATTTGTCATTGTGACAGTTCTAGTAAGTCCATGTTTATTGATAAGACTTTCTTCTTTGTACCTGTTGTGTTATGCTGGTGGTGGTGGTTGTAGTAGTACATGTTGTTGAATCGTTCTAAGACCATTATAGTATTAAGGTGCGTTCACACCAAACACGAATGAAGCGTTAAACACGAATAATTTGAAAAGCACGTGAAAATCCTGCGGTGCGTCCCACGCTTCATTCGCCCGAGTTGAAAAATCTGAACTTTGGCGAAAATTTGCGCTGCGTTAACCAATCAAGAGCTTGCTCTAGTAGTGACGTGATACGATCGGAGGCGGACCATAGAGGCAGAAATCCCAAACACCAATGGAGGATGAAGTTATCGGTGCAGCCTGTGGGATACGAAACCTTTTTGTAATTTTACAGAGCCAGGAATGCTTATGAAATGTTCGTGCTCAAAGGAAAGTGTGTGGGGGTCAAAAAACTGTGGTAAGTTGCAAAAAACGACTTTTAATTTAGTAGAGTCGTATATATTGAGCCAGCTAGCTAAAGCCAAAGCTAATTTGCCGTACTTTACAACTAGTTTATGTGTTTATCCAGAGAAAGTGTGCAGAAAAAGCCTGAGAAACATGTATTTAAAGGAGATGGAGAAGAGAAGTGGGTTAGGGACAAAAGTGAAAGTAGTCTGCTGTTCTGTCTTTCCTCGACCACTAGTCTTCTCACGAGAGACCAGCGGGACTGTGGAGAGGGGTCTGAGTAGTATGGCCACCCCGAGGAACAGGGCGAGACAGAAGCAACAGGGCAT
The DNA here is from genome assembly GCA_024349245.1 of Neodontobutis hainanensis. NCBI lineage: Eukaryota > Metazoa > Chordata > Actinopteri > Gobiiformes > Odontobutidae > Neodontobutis > Neodontobutis hainanensis. The sequence continues at coordinate 279,123 of JALDNG010000362.1, read as the reverse complement.
TCAGAGACAGGAGTCTCTGAACGCCCTGTCATACAGGGGATACGTGTTGTTTGTGACTGGTGTAATGTTCAAATGTTAACTTGTATAAATATTTAATAATATAATTTATATATATTGTCATGACATAACTGACTTTTGATGCCAGTGAGCCCTGGTCCCCCACTGCTGCTTCAGCTTCCTCTGCCCCATCCACATCTGCTGCTGTCTCCACAGGTGTGTACAGGCAATTTATACATATCATACAATCTTTTACAGTAAGCCCTCATAGTCTCTTACAGTCACATACAAACACAACCATTGTGGTTTGTTAATCAGTTGATAATGTTTTTCTGCTTTTTCATACAGTGCAACCCCCAGAGAATAGCCCAGAGAAGACCCACAGAGAAGAGCCCAGGAGAAGACCCAGTTCAGAAGCTCTCCGAACACATGCTGTATAGTGACGGGCTTTATGGCTCTTTGAGGGGGTCCGGACCTTCGCGATCCGTTCCTTTCAAAGAGCCGTTCAAAAGAACAAAAGAAGAAAGAGCTCTTTTCTTTTGGCTCTTTTTAAATATTTTGTCAGTTTTAAGAAGCCAGCTTTGGGGCATCTCAGTTTATCCTGGAAATAATCACTAGGAGGAATGATGAGGTGAGATTTGTAGTCAAATAATTAAAACTTAGATATCACACACCAATATCTGAGTTTGAATTATTCTGAAATATTGATTATTAGGCTACCTCATTTGTCATGTGTGGACTATATTCCATAGGGTTCCACAAATCTCTCTGCTTAGACAGTGACATCACTATTTTGGATTTACATTTAGTACAAAGTGTGTGTGTGTGTAAAGCTACATTGACTTATTATTCATAAAATATCTACTCACAAATAAACAAAAAAACAAAGCCGGCTGCAATGAATTTCTGTGCAAAAAAGCTTTTACTACAAACACTTCCACACAAGAACATTATCACACAAGAATATTTTGATAGAAAACAAAAATATATAAAGTTGATAAAATTAGAATAAATAAAATGAAAATGTCAGTCATGGCTCCGCTCCTACCCAATGACAGAGGCACTCAGGGTTTTTTTTCCACTGGAGTACTCACGTGAAGGATGCGTGCACAACTAATAACTAATATCATCCTGAAATAAAAGGGTCGGCCTGCACTGGGTGCGCCCCTCCCCCTATAACTGTTTTGTCTCGCTAAGGAGTTCATTTGTGTGCATCTGTGTGAGACATGCATAGGAAAAAAGAACGACAGAAAGAACGGCTCCCCTCCAGCCGCGACTCGGCTCCCGTCGTTCATGTTTATGAGACGTTCAAAAGAATCAGTTTGTTCGCGAACGTCACAACTCTAATGCTGTAGCCCCAGCTCCAGGTTCAGAGGATGAGCTCTTCTCTTGAGTCTGGTCCCTTCTCTGCAGAGGTTACTGTCTTGGACAAAAGAATTTGTCAAATACCAAATACATACATTAATTTATGAAAGCAGCACAGTTCTGCTTAATTTGTAACCAACCGTATAGTTTTTAAAATGATGCAGCTGTGACTGCAGGAAATAAACCTGACTCTCTTTGTTCTCTCCTTCACTTTAGGATTATTTATAGGATTTATAATGTTCAGTATTTAAGACTAGAATACTTATGATTAACATAAGTAAAGTAAGAAATCAGTTATGACTGGACCATTGTTGTGGTATTAATGAGAAACAATGAGTCAGATTCCTTTTGGAGACTGGCTCCATTTATTAAAGAATTAAAGACAAATAAGGGATGCAACACAATGTTATAAATACAATTCTAAATATAGCTGCGTGCAGCCATTACGGGGCCAAGCGCAATGACATGCCAACATGGCTGTGAGTGTAATGCTGCGTTCACACCAAACACGAATTGCGCGAATATATCGCCCTATTCGCGCGTAGTTAGACGCTTGCACATTTTGAGTTTACTCGCTTCATTTGCGTGTAAAATTCGCTTCATTCGCGCGTGAAATTCACTTAACAACAGACGCGAATTCGCGTCATGGGAGGGGCTTCTGCCAGGCGGAGGTGTTGTCTTCCGGTCTTGTTGAAGAATGGTTTAGATGGATTTTGTCGAGAGAGAAGCGATGCTCTATTAACTTAGGAGGACTGAAAAATGGCGTGAACCTGTTCGGCGCTGTGCGGGGGTCTATTCGGATGCTTCAGAGGCGGACCCAGCTCCATGAGTTTCACAAACTCCTCCAGGAGCTGCGCCTGGATGACGGCCGGTTTAAGGGGGATTTCCGACTGAGCCAGGCCCTGTTCGATGACCTGTTGTCCCAAGTCGGTGCGAGGCTTTCCCGCAGGACAGCGACTACTGATTCTGTGTTCAAGTCTGTCCATCTGTGTCCAGTCAATATTTGGTGTGATTATAAGTAATTAATCAGTGGTCAACTACAGTCTTCTGAACAGTTATCAGTAGTCAATATAGTATTGTCTCTAAAACTGTAAATCGTATTTACAATTGTATTTACAACGTTGTGTTGCATCCCTTTTTGGCTTTAATTCTTTAATAAATGGAGCTAGCCTCAAAAAGGAATCTGACTCATCTCATTCTCATTATTCCACACACTGGTCCAGCCATAAATAACTGTTTTCTTACTGTTCTGTTGTAGATGTGTTAGCAATAGAATATAATAAAAATGAACAAATGTTAATTTGTAATTGTAATAAGTACAATAATAATAATAATAATATAATTTGTTCATAAATATTCTAAAATTTGTTCATAAGTATTCTAAACACTGAACATCATAAATTTTCTTCTATTTCATTATAAATAAATCACTCTGAAATATTTAAATGTTTTTGTGACATAGAAATCATGACAACTATGTGCACAAACAAGTCATAACCTTTGGTCATTATATAAAACATTTATTTTAAAAAATATATATGGAAATATGAAACTATACATACTATACATAAAATAATCCTAAAGTGAAGGAGAGAACAAAGAGAGTCAGGTTTATTTCCTGCTGTGACAGCTGCATCATTTTAAAAACTATACGGTGGGTTACAAATGAAGCAGAACTGTGCTGCTATCATAGATTAATGTATGTATTTGATATTTGACAAATTCTTTCGTCCAAGACAGTAGAGAAGGGACCAGACTCAAGACAAGAGCTCATCCTCTGAACATGGAGAAGGAGCTACAGCATGTGTTTCAGGGAGCTTCTGAACTGGGTCTTCTCCTGGGCTCTTCTTTGGGGGTTGCACTGTATGAAATGACACATAAAAAAGGCAGAAAAACATTATCAACTCATTAACAAACCGCCAGGGTTGTGTTTGTATGTTAATGTAAGAGACTATGAGGGCTAACTGTAAATGATTGTATGATTATGTATATATTACCTGTACTCACCTATGGAGACAGCAGCAGATGTGGATGGAGCAGAGGAAGCAGAAGCAGCAGTGGGGGACCAGGGCTCACTGGCATCAAAATTCAGCTCTGTCATGAATATATATAAATTATATTATTAAATATTTATACAAGTTAACGTTTGAACATTACACCAGTCACAAACAACACATATCCCTGTGTGGCTTGTCCACACTCCTTCTGTCTCTGAATGCCCTGCAGTTGCTACTGTCTCGCCCTGGTCCTCGGGGGGGTCATAATCCTCGGACCAGTCCCGCTGGTCTCTCGTGAGAAGACTAGGGGTCGAGGAAAGAGAGAACGGCAGAGTACTTCCACTTTTGTCCCTAACCCACTTCTCTTCTCCATCTCCTTTAAATACATGTTCCTCAGGCTCTTTCTGCACACTTTCTCTGGATAAACACAAACTCGTCAGTGGAAAACTAGTTGTAAAGTACGGCAAATTAGCTCCGGCTTTAGCTAGCTAGTTGGCTCAATATATACGACTCTAATAAATTAAAAGTTGTTTTTTGCAACTTACCAGAGTTTTTCGACCCCCCACACACTTTCCTTTGAGCAAGAACCTTTAAGATTCCCGGCTTAGTAAAATTACAAAAATGTTTCGTATCCCACAGGCTGCACCGATAACTTCGTTCTCCATTGTTGTTTTGGATTTCTGCCTCTATGGCCCGCCTCCGTCGTTGCACGTCACTACTAGAGCAAGCTCCTGATTGGTTAACGTGGCGCAAATGTTTGCCAAAGTTCAGATTTTTCAACTCGGGCGAATGAAGCGTCAATTCGCGCTGCGTGATTCGCGCGAATCGCGTCATTCGCGCCGCCTAATTCGCGCAAAACGCCCCGCAGGATTTTCACGCGCGTCAATTCGCGTCTTTGCATTGACTTAACATGTAAATCACTCGCGCTTAACGCTTAATTCACGTTTGGTGTGAACGCACCTTTAGACCAAGTGCAACAAAGAGCAATTAAAGGCATTTTAAGATGATTTTAGTTTTATGACAATAGACAAACTTAAGTTATTAACATTATTTGAAAATTCATTATAACTTTTGTCCACAAGGTGGTGCTGCCCCGAAACATTTTGAGTACCTTTAGGGCATGGTGCCGAAGACTCATACCAAGTTTTGTAATGATACGGCAATACGTTCAAAAAATATAGCACTTTTTGACAAAATTTAAAATGGCCGACTGCCAAAATGGTTGATATGGGGAAATTGACTATGGCTATAGCTCGGCATGATGCCACAAATCTAAAGAGACCAGTTTTGTGATTTTTGGCTAAAGAATTAATAATGAAAAAAATGGCACATTTTTGTATCTCTGGACCACTAGGTGGCGCTGCCCCAAAACTCTGCACGCAGCCTCAAGTCATGGTTGTCATAACACATACTAAGTTTGGTTAGAATATGTTAAAGCATTGCAGAGATATAGCCTGACTTTTATTTTTGTGCGCATTAAGTCTATTTCATTTGCGCGTTATTCGAAAACGGTTTGACTAATCATTTAAATTCTAAATTCATAGTCTGAAGATGATCTGGTTGAATTTTCATGAAAATCGGGGCCACGGCCTAGGAGGAGTTCGCAAAAGTACGTTTTTTAGAAAATTCAAAATGGCAGGAAAATTTTAATGACAGAAAATGACGTCGTAGGGTGCAATTGAATTGTCATGAGCTAAGGAATCAGAGGAAAAAAAAAAAGAATTTTCATTCTAGGCTTTAAGGTTCAAAAGTTATTAGCATAAACATAAGTCCAGCTTTGGACAGGTGGTGGCGCTACAGGGATTAAGTTAGAGACTTCAGATGTGTTATGATGACAGATCAGACTGTTCTCTTTGAGTGTGCCAAATTTCTCAACTTTTTATCAAACGGTTCTATGGGCTGCCATAGACTTCCATTGCAGGATAATAATAATAATAAATATAGCTGCAAGCAGCCATGACGGGGCCAAGCACAAGGCCGGCATTAAAGCTCATGCCGACATAGCCGGCAGCATCAGACCAACGGCAGTGAGCATCTAAAGACATTTCAATAAGACTTCATTCTAAATGGCCGGAAAATCACCAATACGGTCTTTAGCACTTTGATTGAATGGTTTATCACGTCCAATCCAGAGGCAGTGCTGTAACCAAACTGATGTGTGAAACAACTAAGGTCCTCAAACTCTGCAGGCAGACTCAAGTCATGGTTGCCATAACAATTACTAAGTTTGGTTAGAATATATTAAAGCATTGCAGAGATATAGCCCGACTTTTATTTTTGTGCGCACTAAGTTGATTTCATTTGCGCAGTATTCGACAACGGTTTGACGAATCAACTTTCTTTTAATAACTTTTTGTCATCATACTCTGAAGAAGATCTGGTTAAATTTTGGTGAAAATCGGACAAACGGTGTGGGAGGATTTTGAAAAAGTAGGTTTTTGGAAAAAAACAACATGGCAAACAGGATGTTTGTCCGAATAGGACATATTTGGTATCTGTGCTCTCGGCTTGATCCAGTGAACACATTAAGACCATTTGTTTTACAATAGGTTAACGTAATAAAAAGTTATTAGCATATTTATTGATTTGGGTTATAACTTTTGACCACAAGGTGGCGCTGCCCCAAAACTTTTTGAGTACCTTCAGGGCTTGGTCCCGAAGACACATACCAAGTTTCGTAATGATGCAGCAATGCGTTCAAAAAATATAGCACTTTTTGACAATATTCATAATGGCCGACGCTCAATATGGCCGATATGGGAAAATTTGGTATCGCAGGACTCGGCATGATGCACTGAATCTAAAGAGACCAGTTTTATGATTTTTGGCAAAAGCGTTCAGAAGATATAAGCAAATAATTCACTTTTTCATATCTCCTGACCACTAGGAGGCGCTGCGCCAAAACTCTGCAGGCATCCTCAAATCTTAGTTGCAATAACATGTACTAAGTTTGGTGAGAATATGTTAAAGCATTGCAGAGATATAGCCTGACTTTCATTTTTATGCGCATTAAGTCAATTTTATTTGCGCGGTATTCAAAAACGGTTTGACAAATCAACTTTCTTTTAATAACTTTTTGTCAGCATAGCCGGAAGATGATTTGTTTCAATTTTCGTGATAATCGGACAAACGGCCTAGGAGGAGTTCACAAAAGTACATTTTTTAGAAAATTCAAAATGGCGGAAAAACTATCATGGCGGAAAATGTCATAGGGTGCAATCGAATCGTCATGAGCTAAGGAATCAGAGGAAAAAAGAATTTTAATTCTAGGCCTTACGGTTCAAAAGTTATTAACATAAACTTAAGTCCAACTTTGGACAGTTGGTGGCGCTAGAGGGATTAAGGTAGACACTTCAGATTGGTTAGGATGACAGCTCACACTGTCCACTATTAGTGTACCAAATTTCACAACTTTTTAGCATACGGTTCTATGGGCTGCCATAGACTTACATTGCAGGATAATAATAATAAGAAGAAATCTAACGATTTCAATAGGGTCTACGCACCTTCGGTGCTTGGCCCCTAATAATAATAAGAAGAAATCAAATCTAATGATTTCAATAGGTCCTTGGTCCCTAAATACAATTTACAGTTTTATAGACATAATACTATATTGACTGTACTGATAACTGTTCAGAAGATTGTAGTTGACCACTGATTAATTACTCATAATCACACCAAATATTGACTGGACACATATGGGCAGACTTGAATAGAGCATCAGTAGCTAGTGTCCTGCGGGAATGCCTCGCACCGACTCGGGACAACAGGTCATCGAACAGGGCCTGGCTCAGTGTGAAATACCCCTTAAACCGACCGTCATCCAGGCGCAGCTCCTGGAGAAGTTTGTGAAACTCCAGGAGCTTGGTCCGCCTCTGAAGCATCTAATAGACTCCCGCACAGCGCCAAACGGGGTTCACGCCGTTTTTCAGTCCTCCAAAGTTAATAGAGCACTCTCTTGACAAAATCCATCTCAACCATTCTTCATCAAGACCGGAAGACAACCTGCCTGGCAGAAACCCCTCCCATGACGCGAATTCGCGTCTGTTAAGTGAATTTCACGCGCGAATGAAGCAAATTTCACGCGCGAATGAAGCGAGTAAACTCAAAATGTGCAAGCATCCAACTACTGGCGAATACCGCGATTTATTTGTGGAATTTGCGTTTGGTGTGAACGTATCATAAGTTGGTAAAGTTACCTCTGAGAAGATGTCGTGTCTAAAACTGACCTCTCAGTCTTCAGCACGATTGTATGCAACACACAACCAGTTCAGATGCAGAGTCTTTATTGTAACAACAAAAAACGACCCGAGTAGACTTTCCCAAGCTCTACTAAAAATTGTACATCGATCTTGAGCTTTTATAGTTTTCACATGCCAGTTTAGAATTTACAACCATTTCTTTAGGGGGCAGACAACCCCCTCCTTCTAGTGGAGCCTCCTTCCCTTGTCCTAGTTCCTCTGTGAACTTTTGGGTACCGTCACCAACTAATCATGTTTTAAACCTTTTTTAAACCTCTTTTCTATTAATATGTATTTAGATGTATTATAATAATATACAATAACATCCCTTACTTCAGGGGTGCTCACACTTTTTCAGCATGCAAGCTACTTATAAACTAACCAAGTCAAAATCATCTACCCACTACAAAAATGCTAAATATAATAATAATGCAACATATTTATTTACAAATATATTGCAGATTCTTTATACGTACAATGTATGTTGATGTACCTTGCATAACCGTATGAGCCAATTTTGCACAACCCAACATAATCTACTATGTACATTTTTTGTCATTACTTGAGTTTACTCTGATGACTTGCATAGTACGGACAGTAGCTGCTGACAAATTAGGTAAACGCACTTCAAAAACATCATTCTGTATGAAAGAGATACGTTTTTGTCTTCTTCTGCTTTTTAAAACATGTTACATTCTAAATGTATTCAGTGCGCTAGAAGTGCACAATAAATTGCAACTATATAAACTTTATATACATTTAAACTGCACCACACCGTGCCTGGACTGCACACAGAACAACATTTGCCTGTAAAATTAAAGCTCACCTGCCCAAATGACTCGTGAGCTTTTATTTTACAAATTAAATTGTCCAAAAATAAATTAACTAATAAACTTGCAGCCATATGCTCAAATTGCAATTGCTTTGCAATTAGTTGCACAGTCCTACATATGAGCCTACAAGAACTCTGTTTCTCAGCACTTGGTCTCCTTGTAGTACCTCGTTTTCAGTCCATTCGCTCATTATGCTCCCAAAAAATGGAACTCACTTCCAGACAGTTTCAAAAACAATAACCTCTTTCAAAAGGCGACTCAAAACAAACCTTTTCTCACTTGTTTTTTAACAACTGTAATACACCTGTTCATGCTGTACATACAATAATTTATTTATTTTTTAACTATAATACTTTTGTATTTACTTTTTTCTTTTCTTTCACAAATTTGTTTGCTTTGACTTGTTTTTCCCTTTTTCTGTCACTTTTGACAGCACATTAAGTTACTTTTGTACAAAAGATCTTACATATTTTCTTTCCTTTCAAACATTAAGATTGTGGTGCTGACAACATATGCAGACACTCAAGGTTCTTAATGATGGGAACAGAGGTCGCATTAACCGAATATTTTCCGTCATTGGCGGGTTTTTTTTGTTTTTTTTGAGCAGGAACGGAAAAATCTGAATGCCATTCGTCATTTTGACGGATTATTCTGAGGGTGATCTATTGTAATTCCTACTCCTGACCAGTTGGTGGCGAATGTACATATCAGTCAGCAATTATCTTAAATTGGACGGGAATAACATAAATGTTCAATGTAGCTGTATACAAACTGGTTTAATTTGAGGATTGTCAAATTGAGCTCAGACTGTTTGATGTTTTCAGACCCACCCCACACAAACGGCCTTTCTGTCAAGCGTCGACCTCCACACACACTGCTCCTACCAGATGATGATGCCAGAAGCCATCGCCATTGTCTGCTCGCCCAAATTCAACGAGTGAGTTCAACCAGCTAAAATCTCAAGTCAACAATGTGACCTAAAATCACAAAACGGCTCGCTACCACAGCAGCTGGACAATTACTTTAGTCACACAGCTCGGAGCTCCTCTATGGAGTCAATTCAATCTCACATCTATGTGCAAAAAAAATAATGTTTTGCAAAACAATTAAAGTTTTGAAAAACAAGAAGTTTTTGAGAAAAAAAAAAAATTCCAAGCAAAACAATTAAGGATTATGGATCCTTAAGGATCCTGTGTGTCAGTCTGCTTTGGTTTTGCGTGGCAATTTTGTCAGAATGTGGCAAATGTTTTTTTTTTTTTTTTTTTTTACTTTATTTTGTTTTGCAGATAGATGAATTGACTCCATACTCCTTTTTTACAAATTAATGAATCGATCCTAAAAAAACATCAGTCACGCTAAACAAAGGTTTGAGTACAGACCAACCAGTTAATGCAACATCAGGGAAAGTTCAATGGTCCACTTTTAAAAAGTGTAGTGTCAAACCAAAAGTCACGGGTTTAGAACCAGTATTATACTTTTACAGTTAACACAAATGGTTTACCCATAAATGGAAATATGAATTTACATGGCTGGTGCAAAAAGTATGGTGTAGTGCTACATAAAAATGTCCCAAATGCATACAGTGTGTCCTCCTATTCATGAGGAATTGTGGAGCCAGGACTATACATTGCTCCTACAGTACCTACAGTAAAATACATGTTGTTTACATCTGGTCGCTTTTTGACTGTGCTCCAGGATTGGCTACTTTCGTCTGACAGACCGAGGAACAGAGGAGATCTCCACTTGTAAGCAGAAAGGCTTTCACCCACACAGTAAAGAGCCCCCACTGTTTGTGGTGAGTAAAACTTCAAACATTTTATTAAAACATTTTTGGAGAGACAATTGAAACATACACAGATTTTAGAGCCATGCTGATTAATCTTAATATTCTTAATATTAAATTCTTTCTACTTTTTAAAAATGTATTTATTAGGGCATTTATTTATTTTTTTGCCTGACCCGGGACCTTTCTAAGTGGAGTTTGTGTGTTCTCCATATTTATTAAAAATATTAGTAAAACTATATAATTGTAAACTGCCCTATCTGCAAAATATAAAGAAAAAACAAAGATTAACCAGATCAGAAAGTTGGGTCATGATTCTCATGGTCTTTTGCTATAAGGGTCCCATGAAAAAAGTTTGGAGATATCTGTGCAGCCATCTGTCCCACTGATAATACTTGGAACATGTAAGACGATAGTGATCAGAAACACTGCAGCAAATTTACATTACAATCAAGCTTGTGAAGCATGTGAGTGTTCAAAATCTTTTGAGGGACCAGTCTGTAAGGCAACAGGAAAGGATTGTAAATCACAAAACCTAGGTTTTATATGTCATTATAACAAAATGTAAAAATCAAACCAAACCCATAAGCCATAACCCATAACTCTAACATAAGAGCTAGGCCTTTTAAAAAGTTACAATAAGCTGATCTAACTTAAAAAAAAAAAACATGAAGACAACTAAAATGGGAAAAGATACTCAGTCAATATCATATTGTAAAAGTAATCATCTGTGGGGGAAAAAACAAGACCTGAAGACAACATCTAGGCATTATCATCAAGGACTTTAATAGATTAGATAGAATTTTAAACTAAAAATGAGTGAGGGAGCTGGACCAAGTAAAAAGACAAAAACTTATCGCTTTCATACAGAATCCTCAATATATTTATAAATAAATATGTTTTCCATTTTTGTAGTGGGTAGATCATTTTGACCTGGTCATTTTATGTTAAGTATTTTGCATGCTTAAAAGGTGTAAGCACCCCTGGTCTAGTCAATTGTCAAAACTGAAGTACTGACTGCCCTATAAAACAAAGAAAGTAAATATTCAGCGATGAGTATGTCTTTTATTTTTTTATTTAAGAAACTTAGGAAAAGGCGGCACCATATAACATAACAGGAATAAATATTACCAATTCACAACACAATGTTTAGCGAGGCAGAGATAATTGTCAGCTGTTTCAGTCAGACACTTAAGTTATTGCTATACGTTTAGAGTAAGTTCTAAACTACAGTGTGAAGTATTAGTATTCTGCAGCAAAAACCTTGGTCCAGTTTTACTTTTTTAATAAAAAGAAAAGAAGGAGAGGTTCCAAGGCTGCTGTTTGGGGATGAGTTGTGGAGGTGAGACAAGGACAGCAAAATAAGGTCAGGTGGTAGATCTTTAAATTGATGGGGCCATACCAACAGACACAATGGTGAAACCAGTGTCATCTAACAATCAAACTGTTGTAATGTAAGCTAGTGTTGTCACAATACTTGAATTCGAAACTTCAATACAACACCTTTTAAAAACATCAATATTTTGATCTGATTTCGGAAATAAAGTGCCAAAAAAGCGAAGCTGTGTTGTTTTGTTTTTTAATCTTTTAATTAAAATGTATTTATAATGAGTAAAGAATAGAACAATAGGGCTTTTTCACATAAACAAAAACTTCTGCTCTGTCAAGTCTCTTAGCATCCTGTGTATGGCCCAAGACAATCCATGATATCTCTATTGGGTTGAGGTCTGGTGTCAAAGTAATTGTATTATATATTATATGCTCTCACTCCAGTTCCATTTCATATTAGAGCTGCAACTAACAATAACTTTTTCTATGGACTAATCTAACAATTAATTTTTTCGATTAGTCGACTAATCTAACCATTATTTTTTTATTTTATTTTTATTTATTTTTTTATCTAGTGTTTTTTATAAACTATAAAAAACACTAGATTAATGTATTTTAAAGAGGGTAGTAAATATGCATATCTTTAAGTGAACTGAATGTGATTATTACAATGTTTAATGTGATTACTTTGATTACAATCCTAATTGTATTTTAGAGTGTCAATAGAATTTGTCATTTATTATATAATTAAAAAAAATCATTTTAAACTCTTTTTAACTAAGGAGTTAATTTGTTATTAATCACATACTTATGATTGTTTTATTTAAATGGTTTGTCCCAAAAGTAAACAAAAATGCATCTAATTTGCATCTTATCTGCCTGCCATGGAATTATATATTGGCGGTTATGTATTTACAGTACATACAGACTAATAAAGATATAATAGTTTTTTTTCTTTTTCTGAAATTGAATTATTAATAACAGTAACTTGTAAAGCAAAATTAGTAATAATTAGTACAACAACAACTTCTAATATACCATAACTATAGTAAAATAGTCACTTTCATTACTATCACTGCTTTGATTAGTGCATTTGTGCTGACTATGTTTACCCCCTGCCTCTCCCTCCTCGACTGGGTAAAGTGTCAGGATGAACAACACGTATATGTCCCACACGGTTGTCACTGAAAGCTGCATTACTCCCGACCTCCCTGTCACTACCGCGGCCATGGCGATTACACACGTGTTAAAGGTAAAGCAGCAGGTGCTACGCGCACATGGCTTCCCTTCCCAACCTCTCCGTCACTACCTCGGCAAGAGCGACTAATTTCCTCCTGTTTCTTTCACTGACTGTTGGGCAAAGTGTGGGAAAAACAGTGTGCGCTTTATGTAGCTCCAGAGAGGCACGAGCAGCGGCGCTGCTGTCCAAGTCACACTCTCACTCTCGCTCATTCTCACTTTCACTCGGGTGAAAAGACTCTAAAGGTAGATGTTCTCCATCAGAACCAGAGTCAGCCATTACTAAAGCCAAAGCTTCATCACAGGTGTGTTTTTTATTTGTCATTTTCGCGTTTACCATCTCGCGTGTAGAGAAGGATGCTTCTACTGGCTTCCTGACACGGCCACTGACGCGTCGACGCATTTTACACTCTTGTAGTCGACCCGTCGTTGAAGCACTATTTTATATGCTTAACCACATACACTTATAACTTAATGTCGTAACGTATCTCCTATTGGCGCCATGCTGGTGTAACCCTGTTAATTTTGCCCCAATAGAACTCTAACATGTAATCTAATGTAAGCACTGGTTAAAACAATTTTAAGTGTAATTATTAGTTTCGCCACTAGATGGCAGTGCACAAAACGACTCTGGAAAGTTCTTCTTCAGTGTATTATTTTTTTTTTTGGCATCCATCTTGTTAAGTGAGCACAAGCAGGAAAAACGTGCTGTGAATGTTGAACTACATTCAAACTAAGAAGCAAACGTTTTAAAACGTGGTTATCTTGGTGAGTAATGACCACCATTCTTTGTGTATTAGCTTACTGTAGTCACTTAAAAAACGGAGACTGGAAACCTATAGAATTATTTGTGAATCTTACTGTTATAAAAACCAGTTGGGATAATGTTTTATGCTATCACTGTTAATTACTGGCAAAGTAATTTGGAGATATTTTGTAAAAGTCATGTTTAATGAAAAAATGCAAGTCATTGCAAGTGGTTGAATCTTTTAGAATTATAATTCAGTTGCATTGTATCATTCAGTTATGTTGGTTATTATATTATACTATGTAATTGAAGCCAATTATCCAAATGATTTATTCTTTTAAAGGGGAAATATTTTATTTTGTAACATAAATGTCAATTTGAGTTAAAATTATTACAAATGCATTTTGTTTTGATCATCTGAGTCTACAAGTTGCATTAAGTTGGAAGGTAACTAAAAGACACAAAGACTGATTTATAGTTAATTGTATGCATTTCTTGTAGACTGGTTTTTTTCATAGAGGATTCTTCTGGATCTGATCCCTGGCTCCATTAATGCTGGATCCCTCTTGTTTTTCGCCCTGGTGCCTGGTTCCACTGGATGTCATTCATATGGACTACATGGAGTATTAAGGGGCGGTAGGACAATTTCTGGGTTGAGTGCACTCAGGGGTAACTAAGTTTTATGTTGGACTGAACAATTTATCCTTGTCCTTTGTTTTCCTGAAATCTTTTGGATATCCTTGGCCAATTGGTTAACCCTGTTATTGTAAATGCTTGAATGTGTGAAAAAGAGTCAACATTGTGTAACAAATACTAACTCACACTTAAGCTTACACCTTTGGTTCTGTGTTTCTTTTGGCGGTGAAATTTATCAGTCATTTAACGGGTTGATCCGTATGCAACCAACCTCCTCATTGAATCTAGATTTAGATAACCCTAATCATTAGATTTTATTGCTGTTATAAAGAAGCAATCCCCCATAAAGGGTTACACTAATCCAAAACAAGACGAAAGACATCATTTTGCAATGCATCTAATTAGGGCTGCAACTAACGATTATTTTAATAATCAATTAATCTGTCGATTATTTTTTTGATAATCGATGAATCGGATAAAAAACAAGAAAAGCATTCATTTCCAACCCTTTATTCAAAAACAGAACTAGAATCTTTAGAAAGTGCACAAACATGTTGCTCCTTGAACATCCCTGAGCTGTTATAATAATAATAAAATAAAAATGGACTAACACAAAAAACATACACGTGTATGCTTTACATCTGCCAAATATATAGACTTTTTTTGCCACCTGAGCTGCCAGAACAATAAATAATTTATAAAAATAAAAGAACAATTCAAATCAGAAAATTTAACAGGATTTGTTTGAATGTCAGAAGTTGTTCTCTACACTACACTGTAGACACACACACACTCTCACACTGACACACACACACTTACTCACTCTCGCTTTCTTTGTTCAGACACTTTGCATTGCAATGCAAAAATGTGAGCATGTCCATTACTACTGTTATTAACGAGCTAACACTAACTTGTCATGCTTGTCAAGCTGCATAACGAGTAAACACCAGCAACAGGGACATTGCGTTCCTCATCACTTCAATACGGAACAGAAGTAGGATTCTGTAGTGATTACCCTGCTGTTGAACTCCCTTCCTCCTCTTCAAAAACTCCAACATGTTTGCATTTCAGATGCTGGATCATTGCGTGATCCATGTTATGCCATGTCGCTTTTGCAGTTTATTTTGCAGTTAACACACTTTTTCTGTTTATTTAGTGTGAAATGCTCCCACACAACTTGGGGCGCACAGATACGGATTACTCTGCCTCTGCCATGTATCTTTCATTTTACCGCCGCTCTTTTTTTTTTTTTTGCTCCGCCCTGGCGTCGAACTCTGCTAGCACTAGCATCAGTGCGCGAGAGAGACCGAGTGTATTCATTCCGCTCCGCGATCAACTAAAATTTTTATTTTGTACATAATAATCAAACGGCTCTGCGTAGCGCGACACAACAAATCAATTATGAAATTCGTTGCCAACTCTTTTAGTAATTGATTAAATCGATTTTAATCAATTTAATTGATTTGTTTATCTAATCACTCTACATCTAATCACTGTTCAGGAAAACTCTGTCTTGTACACATACAATGGGGATCGAAAGTTTAGGCACTCCAATTAAAAATTTGTATTAATGTGCCAAGAAAAGATGGATAAATCTCCAAAAGGCATCAAATTACAGATTAGACATCCTTATAATAAGTCAAGAAAAGTTTGATTTTATTTCCATCATTTACAATTTCAAAATAACAGAAAACAAAAAAATGGTGTCTGCAAAAGTTTGGGCAGAGTTAATACTTTGTACTGCCCCCTTTGGCAAGTATCACAGCTTGTAAACACTTTTTGTAGCTAGCCAAGAGTCTTTCAATTCTTGTTTGAGGTATCTTTGCCCATTCTTCCTTACAAAAGTCTTCCAGTTCTTTGAGATTTCTGGGATGTCTGTCACACAATGCTCTTTTAAGGTCTATCCATAGAATTTCAATTATGTTGAGGTCAGGAGATTGTGAAGGCCATGACAAAACCTTTAGTTTATGCCTCTTGATGTAATCCACCGTGGATTTTGAGGTGTGTTTAGGATCATTATCCATTTGTAGAAGACATCCTCTTTTTAACTTCAGCTTTTTCACAGATGGCATCACGTTAGCGTCCAAAATTTGCTGAAATTTTATTGAATCCATTTTTCCTTCTACTCTTGAAATATTCCCTGTGCCACTGGCTGCAATACAACCCCAAAACATGATCGATCCACCCCCATGCTTAACAGTTGGACAAAGGTTCTTTTCATTAAATTCTGTGCCCTTTCTTCTCCAAACATATTTTTGCTCATTCCGGCCAAAAAGTTCTATTTTAACCTCATCGGTCCACAGAACTTGTTTCCAAAATGCATCAGGCTTGTCTATATGTTCATTTGCAAACTTCAAACGCTGATTTTTGTGTTGAGGATGTAGAAGAGGTTTTCTTCTGATGAGTCTTCCATGAAGTCCATATTTGTGCAAGTATCTCTTTATAGTGGAATAGTGTAACACAACTCTAGTGTCTGCCAGATCTTTCTGGAGGGATCGTGCAGTCAAACGTGGGTTTTGACTTACTTTTCTCACAATCCTGCGAGCCGTTCTGTCTGATATTTTTCTTGGTCTTCCAGATCTTGCTTTAACTTCCACTGTTCCAGATGACTGCCATTTCTTTATTACATTCCGAACAGAGGATATTGGCATCTGAAAATGCTTTGCTATTTTTTTAGAGCCTTCTCCTGCTTTGTGAGCGTCAACTATTTTCAGTTTCAGTTTTCTAGACAACTGCTTAGAAGAACCCATGGTGCTGATTGTTGGGGCAAGGTCAGATGAGTCTGGGCATTTAAAACCTTTGAGATTGACATCACCTGGTCTATCCAGATGATGATTGAGAACAATCCATGGCACTGTCAGGTCTTAGCTTGCCAAAGGGGGCAGTACAAGGTATTAACTCTGCAGGGTGCCCAAAATTTAGCAGACATATTTTTTTTGTTTTCTGTTCTTTTGAAAGTGTAAATGATGGAAAGAAATGATAGAAAATCTAACTTTTTTGACTTATTATAAGGATGTCTAATCTGTCATTTGATGCCTTTTGGAGATTTTTTCATCTTTTCTTGGCATCTTTATGCACATTAATAACATTTTTTACCTGGGTTGCCCAAACTTTCGATCCCCACTGTAGTGACATATACACGTAAACTTATTCACATCTATGACTGCTCATTATATGTCAATCCACGACCCTGGAGGTGAGAGGCGGACATAATGTACACCTTTAAAAGCTTCATATGCTGTAAACATATTAAGCAAATCACTATGTACCATTGTTGAATGTGTCTGATTTGTTTCATTTTTGCAAAAATTAAACTGGTCTGGAATTTCTAAATTTACCAAGTACGGTCATTTAGTTTGTAATCCAAACCCAATAATTATTTTAACATCTGGGTTTTGACCTTTCCACTTCAAAAGGTGGATTTTCATCTTATCCTCAATGACTGAAGCTGGCCACGCCCTGATGCAGCAAAACAGGCCCAAATCATGATGTTTCCTCCACCAGACTTTACAGTTACAGGGATAATGTTTTCTTGATGATATGCCCTGCCCTTTCTACACCAGATGTAGCGCTGTGTGTTTTTTCCAAAAAGTTCAATCTTAGTTTCATCAGTCAACAAAACATTTTGCCAATTTTGCTGTGGAGTGTCAATGGGCTCTTTTTCAAACTTCAGGCGTGCATCTATGTTCTTTTTAGTAAACAGTGGCTTCCTTTGTGGTGTCCTGCTGTAGATAACCTGCTTGTTCAGTGTTTTACGTATTATAAACTCATGAACAAAGATGTTAGCAAGTTCAAATGATGCATTCAAATCTTTGGCTGTCATTTGGGGTTGTTTCTTGTTATAAGAATTTTCCTTTACAGATTATATGAGCAGACGATGGAGTTAGTATATGATTTGAAAAGAATGGTTAGGTTTTAATCCTTGCAAGAATGAAGCAAATACATGTCTTTTGTGATACATGTTTTTGCTTAACCAGGTTAACATAACCAGAGGTCAGGTGGGTGGTAATATGTCATGACATGAACAGAAAGAACAGTACTACTAATAATAATTATTAAAGCCGCAAGCGGCGATAAAGACCCTCGCCTCCCATGCAACCGCGAAGACACATGTATTCGGAGGATTGCATTTCGTGCTTTAAAGCAGAAACTTTACGGTAATGTCAAATAACCGGGCCTGTGCTACTGCTTGAATCTTCTTTTGGCTGGAGCCTGCTTCATCATCTCGGGCCTGTGCTACTGCTGGGACCTGCTACACCACCTTGTATTTAGAGTTAAAAGGTCTCCACAATCCCTGGTTTTCCTGTGATCTGTCTGAACTTTTGATAATAATAAAAAATTATGCTTGGGCTAAGGCGAGTAAAACAAAGTACTGGCTGAGATTTGAGATGACTCAGAAATTCAAAATGGCCGCCTTCTTGTGTGTGTGTGATAGGGTGTGGTCACCATTGGCTTTTATGTTCATAAGCCTATGCTGGATGTGTGTACCAAGTTTAATTTGCTTACGACAAACTAAAATTTTCACTTCCCATTGACTTTGTTCACATATTTGGAGCTTTGCTATGGCAACACAGTTAGAGTACCAAGTTTTGTATTTCTACATTGGAAAAAAGTTACTTTCACTTTGCATTGGCCCAATGTATTTTGACTTTTCTAGGGGTCGCCACTGAGTCATTTTTCATAATTGTTTTTTTGGAGACTTCAAATACATAAATTTTTCACCGACCTTAAACTTTGGGCCTAATAAAAATTACTTTTCGCGCATGTTCACTGGGTCAAATTGAGGATCATTTTGCAGAAAAAAAATAATACAAAAAAATAAAAAAAATAACTCAAGCAAAAACAATAGTCCCTCCCGGTTATCACCGGCTCGGGCCTAAAAATTAAATCATAACAAAATGGTCAGTGCCATTTACCATTTTAAAATGTTAGTCCATCAATTATCATTTCTAATTATTCTTTTTTATGTTTTACTGTTGTTTCTGTTATATTTAAAACTTAATTTTGTTCATTTCAGTTTTAATTTAGGTTACCATTAGTTGTAGGTCTTTACCTGTAACTGTAAGTGGTATCATTCGTAATCATGATAAACTCTAACTCATTTGATGCAAACATAAATAATTTAAATAAATCAGAACTAGTTTCTCATGATCTATCGTCACAAACTTTTAGCCACAAACTTTAAATTCACAATCTAATTAGAAAATTCTCAGAATATTGTTCAATCAGTTCAAATTACTACATCAGAAATAAATTCCATTTTAAAACCTCTTGGGTCAGACCCCTCCCTCTGGGGTTAACCTTCTAACCGGGCAGCCTCTCTCAGGTCCTTGAACACGCCACAAAGCCTCTGTTCACATTGCTTTCCTCCAAAACACCATCACCATTGTGACTGTCGTTTAAAAGGAAAGACTGTTACATAAACTCAACAAAGCTCTGTGTAATTTTTTTCTGTAATTACTTTTATAATAAACAATTTCTTTAGGGTTTTGTTCAGAATAGATTTGTTCCATACTGTCTCTGTAAACTCAGTTTTACCACCAGGTGTTTAATAAATACAATAAACTATTTTGTTTTTGCATCTTTTCCATATTATTTTAACCGCAGCATATTTAAAACTTTTATCCATTCCTAGTTTTACGTTTCCACTAATTTTGCATTCAGACTCTACAAAAAGAATTCCTTTCACTCAATGTTTAACAGAAACTTAAACCATTAAGTGTAAAATCAAATCAACATGTCTCTTTTTAATTATACAGATTCACAAACATTGCACTCAGTAATAGTAATTAATGTTAATTTAAAACAATGCTAAAATTTTACCTTTTAACTTTTTATCTTTAGGTTCCAAAGATTTTACTTACTTACTTACTCTCCATGAACAACTCTAAAGTTCAGCCAAAAAAAATATTCAATACAAAAAGATTGTGTTAGTCTCTAGTTCTCACAATCAGCAATATTTCAAAACATTCCAGCATTCAAATCCATCAAAAGAATAATCAAAACTTTTAAAAATTACTTCAAGCAGTGATTAAACCCAGTGAGCACCTTGGCATATGCTCTTAAACTTTAACCATCTTTACAGCAGTGTTAATTTCGTTGACGAAATAATTTCGTCATTATTTTCGTCACAAATATTTTTTTGCGGACGGAAACGAAACGAAAACTAAAAAAGAAGTCACTGATGGAGACTAAAACTATAACTAAATTGATTGACATTATCGTCAACGAATAAAGGACGAGACGAAAATAGACTCTGACGAAAATCCAATTAGCAGACGGGATAGATGAACAAAAGAACCAATCCGCAAAACGGAACAGTCGAACACACTCCGGTACAGTAGGTGGCGGTATGCACCGAAAAAATTGGTTGCGACCCGCCATTAATACTAAAGAAGAAGAAGAACAGAACAGGCGAAACTGCATGAGAAGTAGAGAGAAGAGAGAAGTCACTTAAGCACGAAGTGCTTTCTTGAAAATGAATAGAGGTAAATAAGTGTTACTATTCTGAATTGCCAGCATTGTGGTAGCAAGAGGAAAATGTCGTTCAATGCACTTTAGATTCAAAATTAAAAATGTTTGCACTTATTGTTCAGCTCAGCTGTAAGCTTTAAGGTCCTGGACCTAACTTTATTTTTCTTTTATTGATGGTGAATTGGCAGCTAGTTATTGTTTACATTACCATGACAGTGTTTGTTGCTGCATAAAAGCTTTTGAATTGAAATAAAGAGACTGTTGTGTTGACATAAAGTTGAATTTGTGTTTTATATATTTTGGTTTATTTTCTATACCAAACTTATAAAATATTGTAAAAAATTGTCTAGTAAATCTGTTAATTATTTTAGTCTTATTTTAGTTGACATAGTTAGTTAAAATAACAAGCAATTTTAGTCTACTAAAATAACAAGCAATTTTAGTCGACTAAAATAACAAGCAATTTTAATCGACTAAAATAACAAGCAATTTTAGTCGACTAAAATAAGACTAAAATTAAAACAAATCAGATGACTAAAACTAAAAAGAATTATAGTCAAAAGACTAAGACTAAGACTAAATAAAAATTTTGTGTCAAAATTAACACTGCTTTACAGTTTAACTCTTTAACTTAAATTTTTTGAATAAACCACCTCTCCAATCCTCCAGAATAGTTTTGACCTGTTTCAACTGTTTAGATTACAAATTTACATTGCAGTTTAAAACTTTATTGTAAAGATGACACTTGTTAGCATCTATTTTAGTATTGGGTATTATACCTTTATTAGAAAGTACCATTTCAAAAACAATTGGTTATTCTCAACTGTCTTCATTTCAGTTTTTCTAATTACTCAGACAATATTTGTCCTCAAACAATATTTAAGGCCATTCATTTAATCGTTTTGTTTACTAACTCTAAAGAAAATCATATGGTCGTACCAGTGTAAACACATGGTAATACTATACAAAAACATTTTTACCATACCCCAGAGGCCAGGTTGAGTGGTAATATGTCATATGCTCAGTGATCGTCTTATAACCAGAAGTTTGGCGGTTTGATTCCCACTCTCCCCACAGTTCATACTGTCGTTGTGTCCTTGGGCAAGACACTTAACCCACCTTGCCTCCAGTGACTGTAACACTGGTAATTACTGTTGAACAATGTAAGTCGCTTTGGATAAAAGCGTCTGCCAAATGAATAAATGTAAATGTAGACTGAACAGTACTAATAATGAAATAATAATAATAAAGGAGATATTCTTTACCTCATTGATGAGTCTTTGTTGTGCTCTTGGTGTCATTTTTAACGAGCACTCACTTCTTGGTATAGTAGCAACAGTCTCAAAGCGTCTCCATTTGTAGATTGTTTGCCTAACTGTAGATTTGTGAATTTATAAAGTCTTTGAAATAACTTTGCAACCCTTTCCAGCTTTATGTAAAGCAACAATTTTTGATTGTAGCTCCTTTGAAAGCTGTTTTTGGTGAGGCATGGCTCACATGAGTGTGTTCTTCTTGTGCAGAGCAAACTCCAAACGTTTGATGGGTTTTTATCAGTCAAAGTAGCTTTAGTTCACACCTCCAAACGTATTATCTTAATGAGACTACATGTGTGCTAAAATCTGAGTCCAATTAATTTTTTTGAGTTCATTAACTGAAAGGTTTACATAGTTTTTCCACAAACACTGAGTTTTTTTGATTGTTCTCAATAAAGACATTACCTTACTTTCCGGACTATAAGACGCACCTGAATATAAGCCGCACCCACTGAATTTTAAAAGAAGAATTATTTTGAACATTAAATAAGCCGCACATGTCTATAAGCCGCAGGTGCCTACCGGTACATTGAAACAAATGAACTTTACACAGGCTTTAACGAAACACGGCTTGTAACAAAAATAAACTGGCTTAAAAAAAAATAAATTGCAGTAAACAGTAGCCTACCAAGAAAGTCATTGGTCACTATCTTCCTCCTCCTGTGCACTGAAACCACTGAAGTCATCTCCTTCGGTGTCGGAGTTGAATAACCTCAAAATTGCTTCATCCGATTTTGGATCGTTTTCATTGTCGCTCTCGTTACTTTCCGGAGGCAAATCCCCCATTCTTCAAGCTTCATTCCGCCGAAAAACTGAGCACGTCACAGAAAGTGTTTTAAAAAAATATATATAAAAATTTGAAAGCGGGAAAAATCCATATATTCGTTGTTTAAGCCGCGAGGTTCAAAGCGTGGGAAAAAAGTTGCGGCTTATAGTCCGGAAATTACGGTAGTTAGAATTTTTTTGTGTGTATTATATTTAGACACATTATGTCAATACCCTTGACTTAGATGAAGATCAGATCGCATTTTAAGACTAAGACTAATTATGATTTATTTAGAAAACCATAAATTTCCGAAATATTTTTTTCTTGTCACTGTTCTTGTGTTATTACATTTATTATATATGTAACATAAAAGACCTAATATGCAGGATTTCTAGAAATATAATTTTCATGATGCATTGTAATTACCTTTAGTGTCCTTTGGTACAAAAACATTAATCACAGCTCTCTTTATAAAGTGAGTGCTAAAAAAAGAGAACCGGAGACTGTGTCAGGTTTGTTCACAAACATTCAAATTCAGATAATACAGGACATTCTCAATTACAAAGCTCTATACTGAGTAGGCTACATTATGTCATTAGGCCAAAATAATACACAGTTTTGCTTATAAGTTGGCTTGGCAGAAATTGTGACTGGAGTCAGTCGTTACATCCCTAGTCTTGCATGAACTGCGCTTTTGAGATCTGCCCAGAGTGGCTCAATAATTTTGAGTTCAGGAGACTGAGATGGCCAGTCCAGAACCTTAACTGTATGCTGCTGTAGCCAATGACAGGTCAACTTAGCCTTGTGCTTTGGATTTTTGTCATGTTGGAACGTCCAAGTATGTCCCTTGTGCAGCTTCTGTTCTGATTCTGTACAAATTTTCCTTCAATATTTTCTAAAAACATGTTGCATTCATCTTTTCCTGCGCCTTTGTAGCTCACACATCCCCAAAACAGCAGCAATTCCACCTCCATGTTTCACAGTAGGACTGTACCTTTCATCATAGGCCTTGTTTTCTCCTCTCCAAATTTAACGTTTATGGTGGCCTGTTTGTGTAAACAGCACAGACACTGCTGATTGGCATTCTCAATTCCTTGGATATCTTATCTTGGATATCCCTTTCCTGTTTTATACAGCTCAATTACCTTTTCCCACAGTTCCTTTGACAATTATTTTGCCTTCCCAATTACTTACAGATACAGAAACATCAGGGGATAATTGAATGAGAGATGCAAGGTTCTGTCAGGTGGCCAGAAACTGACTGACCTTTTGTACACACACACTGATTTACAAGCAAACAGGTCACAGGTGAGATGGTGACCTTTAGTAGCCATTCAAACCTGTTTGTTACAACTTGTCTGTTTTCAGGTCAATACCAGGGTATGTGATCAGGGTCATTTGGGTAGTTTCTGTTGTCATTATAATTTAAAAAGAGTAAACACAGTTGTTTGACAATAAATGGCTTCACGCAACCAGTAACTAAGTGCAAGAAAAGTTGTTTTGTGTTATAATTCATATTCTCTGAAAAATGGCCCAAAAATCACAAATTCTGCCAGGGTATGTTTGCATAAATACCTGGCAATGTTTTTCATCATTTGCCTGAAATACAAGTCCCAAGAATGCTATTGTTCCTGTCTTTACCTTCTGCAACAACATTGTTTGTCTGAATTATTTAAGCACAACTGTAAATTATGAGTATATCATAGGGTGTAAGTGAAACAAAACAGTGTTTTATTTATTTGTCAAGTAATAAAGTGGAATACTGAGGAATATAATTGTATGGTTTACGTCATAGTCAACGTGTTTGTTTCTATAACCTGTTGTTATTATCAAGATTAGGCAGATGGCCATTTGCAAAGCAAAGGGTTGCGACAACGATGTGGTACTCAAAAAGACTTTCCTGATGCTACCATAATGCATGTTATATCACTGTCCATAACTGCCCCTTCTACCTTCCCAATAGGCTTGTGGAACACTTTCTCCCACAACTCTCGTCACAGGGAGGGGTGGAGGGACCGGCCTACTTATCAATATCAACTGGAAAGTCAAACAGCTAGCACCCTTGTGTGACAACAGCTCCTGTTACCATCACCCACCCTGTTAAAAGTAATTTTGCAGTTATCTATCAGCCCCCAGGTCAGCTTGGACATTTCTTGAAGGAGTTGGATGTGCTTCTTTTATCCTTCCCTGAGGATGGTACTCCTTTGGTGGTATTAGGAGACTTTCAACATCCACCTTGAAAATCCATAGGTTGCTAACTTTAATAAATTGCATCATTTGACCTCAAGGGGGTCTCCACATCAGTGACCCACAAGTCTGGTAACCAACTAGATCTTATCTACATAAGATCTTATCCACTCAACACACTCGGGTTATGCCACTTCACACATCTGATCTTCATAACTCTCGACTTCGACCTAACTTCTCCAGACACTGCAATTGTTTTACCGCTGGTTACTCTCCGATGCAACCTGCGTACACTCACTCTCTCCCGCTTTTCTTCTGCCGTCTCTTCTGCGCTCCCCCCTCTGAGGAGATCTCTCTTTTAAACACCAACACCGCCACCGACACACTGTGCTCCACGCTTACATCCTGCTTTGACAACTTATGCCCTCTTATATCTAGACCAGCCCGTACAGCCTTGTCTGCCCCCTGGTTATCCAATGTTCTACGTGAGCATCGCGCCAGCCTCCGGTCAGCTGAGAGAAAATGGCACAAGTCAAAAGATTCCACTAACCTCTATCCACAAGTCTCTCCTCTCTATTTTCTCTGCTGATGTCACCTCTGTAAAAACTGACTACTACCATTCTAAGTTAATCAACTCACCTGACTCATGCACTCTCTTTAAAACCTTCTCTGCCCTCCTTTGTCCGCCTGCTCCTCCTCCTTCATCAGAGTTAACAGCTGATGATTTTGCCTCTTTCTTTGTAAAGAAAACAACTGCCATCAGCAGTCAGTTTTCTGCACCAGCACCTGTTGAACTCGTCCACACTCCTGATATGTGTTTACTCCCCTCTTTTTCTCCTCTAACTGAAGCAGACATTTCTAAGGTCATTAGTTCTAACCACCCTACCACCTGCCCGCTGAACTTTATACGGGCGTCAACTGGGATCCAGTACATTTAAATTTTTTATTCATTTTATGTGATGTGGTCCAAGCACCCTGTGGCACCCTATATTGAGATGATGGGACTCAAAAACCTTGTTTCTCCAGGATACACTGACCTATCCGAGAGGTAAGACTTGAACCATTGCAACGCCGTTCCAGAGACACCCATCGCACAGAGAGAAGACAGGAGGATGTGATGATTAACAGTGTCAAAGGCAGTGTCAGAGGCCCGCATCACACCACTACTGAAGAAACCCACTCTCAACCCTTCACTGTTAGAAAACTACAGCCCGGTTTCCCTCCTTCCCTTTACTGCCAAAGCTCTGGAGCGAGTTGTTTACTCAGCTCTCATCCTTTCTCACACAAAACAACCTCCTGGACCAGAACCAGTCTGGGTTCAAGAGCGGACACCCCACTGAAACTGCACTGCTCTCAGTCATCGAAGCCCTGAGACTGGCAAAGGCAACATCCAAGTCATCTGTACCCATCTTACTGGATCAGTCTGCTGCCTTTGACACTGTTAATCATCACATCCTCCTTTCAACCTAATGATCCAACAATAATGATGACGATGATAATAATAATAATAATAATAATAATAATAATACATTTTATTTGTAATGCACTTTTTGTTTTAAACAAAACCTGCAACATAAAAGTTAATCAGCCTAAAATGAATAAAAAATTAAAATGTACTGGATCCCAGTTGACGCCCATATTAAGTTCAAAGCTATGCTCTTGGCCTACCAGACCACCACTGGTTCCGCCCCTTCATATCTTATATCTTCATATCACTCGCCAAACAGACCTATTTTCCTACCAGATCCTTGCGCTCTGCAATTGAACAACGTCTGGCCATCCCAAAAACAAAAAAAAAACCTCTCACGTACTTTCTTGGATCTGTTCCACATTGGTGGTATGATCTACCGGCTACAAGATCAGCAGATTCTGTAACCTTTCCTAATCTTTAGAAAATGCCTGAAAACACATCTCTTCCGTTAACACCTGACTGAAAAACACTGAATTCTATTTCCTTTCTATGGAGTCCTTCTCTTAAAAAAAATATTCTTTCCTATCCATAGCTTTGTATACAGTGCTAGGTTTTAACTGACTAGTTTTTGGTGCACTTACGCTTTTTGCTACCTTGTGTAGTTAAAATTGCTTCCATTGTTTTCCTCACTTGTAAGTTGCTTTGGATAAAAGCATCTGCTAAATGACTAAATGTTGTGATAACAGCTGTTAAATGTGAATCCCATTACAGTGCCCTCTAATTGGCTTTCCTTGGTATTGCAGTCAATCTTTAATATAAAGATTAATTCTACAAAATACACTGTGTGCACAATTATTAGGCAAGTGATTATTCTGACCATATCATAATTTTAACCATAATTTCCAACTCCAAGCTGTATAAACTTGAATCCTTATTGAATTTAATGCATATCAAGTGATGTATTTGTGTAATGAGGGAGGGTGTGGCCTAAGAAGATTAACACCCTATATTAAAGTGTGCATAATTATTAGGCAGAGAAAAAAGAGGTTTAACTGACACACTGAAAAGTCAAAAATTGTAAAAAAAAAAAATTGTACTCTTGAACTATCTAATATATTGGGTTGTGATCACAGAACCATCAAACGTTTTGTAGCAAATAGTCAACAGGGTCACAAGAAACATGTCAAGAAGAGAAGACGCAAATTAACCCGCCAATGATTTGCAAAGAATCAAATGTGAAGTTACCAGGAACACATTATCCTCCAGTGCTGCCATATTTCACAACTGAAAACTACCTGGAGTGTCAAGAAGTACGAAGTGTTCAGTTCTCAGAGACATGACCAAGGTAAGAAAGGCTGAAACAAGACACGTAAGTTGAAACGTCAACAATAGGCCAAGATTTTTTTAGGCAGATGAGATGAGAGTGATTCTTGACGGACCAGATGGATGGGCCCGTGGTTGGATCATTAAAGGACACAGAGCTCCACTTCGACTAAGACGCCAGCAAGGTGGAGGTGGTATTGGTATGGGCAGGTATTATTAAAGATGAGCTAGTTGGACCTTTTTGTGTTGAAAATGGACTCAAAATCCTACTGCCAATTTTTAGAAGACACTTTAGAAGACACTTTCTCCAAGCAGTGGTCCAGGAATAAGTCTTCATCTTTAAAGAAAACTTAAATTTTTATGCAAGACAATGCTCCGTCACATGCATCAAAGTTCTCTACTGCGTTGCTGGCCAGTAAAGGCCTTGAAGATGAAAAACTAAGAACATCGCCCCCTTCTTCACCTGACTTAAACCCTATTGAGAACTTTTAGGCCCTTGCTAAGTAGGATATTTACAGTGAAGGCAAACAGTACACCTCTGAACAGTGTCTGGGAGGCTGTGGTTGCAGCGGCACAAAAGTTGATTCTGACCAGATCAAGAAACTGACTGACTCCGTAAATTGAAGGCTTATGAAGGGTGGCTATATTGGTCACTGAGTTTTTTTTTTTTGTTTTTTGTTTTTTTTAAATCTCAAAAGATTTTATTTGTAAATTTTGAGTTTATTTTTCTCACTTTAACAGGTGAACATAAACAAGTGAGATGGGAAAATCTTTGTTTTTCATTTAGTTGTGTTGCGAAGGTCACTAATGGTCAAGCGGTTCGTTACAATTTTTGGGGGTCGTCCTTTCCGTGAGGACTAACTCCCTGCTATTTCCTATTTTTATGCGACTCTAACACAGTACACACTTCTACACATTAATGACTTTTGCGGCTGACAGTTCACTGTAGGTGGATGCCGGACCCGATTGCAAGTCCGTTGGTTAAAGTCCGGTCCTAAAACAGCCTGTCTATAAAATTGGGCCCCTAATGTGTGACTCCTCTAGTTGAGAGCTATCCCTCAAGACAGTCCCATCATTTTATAGAGGATTTTGGTAGAGGTCTTACCTTAGGCTTATGTACGGCGGTCGAATTATTGTTATTCTGATGTCCAGTGGACGATTTTGGACAGCCTGCCTGTTTGTGATTCTGAGTCAGACCTCTGTGCCAATGGGAGAGGCTGATAGGAGTTTAAAGAACGATCTGGAGAGTGAATATGTCTTTATCCTAGTTTAGAACTAGGTTTTTATTAAAATGATTAAACATAAGTTACCGTATGAAACTTACCATGTAAAATTAAATTTGTTTCTCACAATATAGCATCTTACACCTTACAATATAACATACTTATATGTCCTCAACTTGAGTACCACAATTGGTTTTGTCTGTGGGTTTAGGGTGTGGGTCAGTGTCTAGAGTGAGTTGTAGAAATTAGTTATAGAAATGAGAGAAATTAGTTGAAGAAATTAGTTTCTGTGGGGTAGTCTATCGTCTTCAGATTCAACCCAAACCAGAGTTTAGTCTCCGTGGGGAAGACTGTTTTACCCTCCCCGGAAACTATTCCTTCGTGGAAGACACCAGAAGTTCTTAGATACAGAGGTGAGGGTAAAAAGGAGGGTGTTCCCTTAGGCAGAGCCCAGAGAAGGGTGCAAAAGGGGATAGTACAGTAGAAGAGTGGGGTTAATTCTGTCCATACTTTGATACAGGGTTGCCCCTGAAACAAAGAGATCAGCAAGACCCATTTGCCGGAGTCTCAAGCCTCCTTTTCTATCATCTGGACAGGGTGTAGTCGTGACGTCAACACACATGTGCTCTGACAAATTTTTTACACCCTGTGAACTCTTGCATGTTGCACACTGGGTCACTCTTGTGCCCTGTCTTTTGTGAACCATGTGTGGATTTGTCGTACAAAACTGTGTGTGTGTGCCCCTGTCCTCTTACGAACTCTGAGTGGCACAGCCTTCTGTGAACTCTTGTGCCCTGTCTTTTGTGAGCTTTTTGTGTGCACTTGTCATACCTGACTCTGTGTGTGTCACTGTATGACTTCCTGTTCTCTGCTCAGACAAAATTTGACCTATATTTTAGTCTTCTGATTCTAGGCCTACTTAGATTTAAACTCTTGGTTCTCATTTACACTTAACACATTTTTCTTCACTTTTAACTAGAGTTGAGCCGGATACTCGGCTGAAAACGAGTATCCGGTACAGATAATGCACTTTTGCAGAGTAAGAGTATTATACAAGTAAAACAAGTCAATATCTGTGATCGTGTAACCCATGTCACATGAAAAATAGTTCCTTCTCATTCGCAAATGCCTTCCGCTGGGCAAAATAAGCGCAGGGATATTCCCAGAATCTGGTTCCTGCTGTGGCTGCAGTCTGCTAAGTGGACAAACACTTCATAAATAAATGTGAATTCTTATACTTGACATTTGACTCAGCGGTGAGTTTTATTTTACTTCTACCTTAGTACCTTTTTGGGTAATAGTAGCAAATTGGTTTGTTTTATTGAGGTTAATTGGCGGCGTAGTAAACCGCGATTGGAACCTCATTGACAAAATTAGCGTTTCTGTTTATTTTAATTTATTTAAGCACTTTAAAAGTAACAGATTGATTTGATGTGAACTTTATTATGATAGATTTTTTTCTTTATGGTTTTTCAATAATTTGTTTGTAGCTTTTGCTAATCATTTTTGAAATTGAGTGTTGCTGAACTGAACTGAACTGGGTTATATTGATAGCTAAATGGTTAATTAAATATAACTAACTGACTTGAGATAGTAACTTGTTATCAGTAACTGTTGCTTTGAATGCTGAGTGTCTGACACTTTCTTGCTGTATTTCATAAAAAAATAAAGGAATTGGTGGTATAAGACTATTATTACAAATTAATTAGCTACACACACACACACACACACACACACACACACACACACACACACACACACACACACACACACACACACACACACACACAGGAAATTATAAAAAGAAAAATTCACACTGATAATAAAAAAAAAATAAAAGTTAAAAAAAGAAAGTTATATTTAGATAA
Source organism: Neodontobutis hainanensis (assembly GCA_024349245.1). Lineage (NCBI taxonomy): Eukaryota > Metazoa > Chordata > Actinopteri > Gobiiformes > Odontobutidae > Neodontobutis > Neodontobutis hainanensis. The sequence continues at coordinate 248,390 of JALDNG010000362.1, read as the reverse complement.
AAACTCTTGTTCATTACATTTTTCTTCATAATTGCAAACGCATGTGTTGTATTCATTGTTGCAAAATTTGTTCATACATAGTTTGAACTGTATATAGTTTGTTTGTTATTGTGATCAAAACCATTGATCTGAAGCTTAATGCTGATGCTGTCATGTAAATAGTTTTCTAATCAGTAATAAATATAACAATTTCTGATAAACCCATTAATTGCATGATTAAAAATAACATACCAGTTAAAGCCCTGCCCATTTCAAGTCAACCCGACCCCTTCCGGTATAAATCCCGCCCACTTCCGGGTTAAATCCCGCCCACTTTTGGGTTAGGTCACGCCCAATCCGAGTACAGATACAGATACAGATAATTCATATGGTTAACAGATACAGATACAGATAATCCTGTACTCGCTCATCCCTACTTTTAACTACTTAAATGTTCAGGTTTGGGGGTTTGTTAACATTTTGGATTGACCAAGAGCACTGTAGTTGTACAATAACAAAAGGAATCCTCAAAAATACAACTTGCCTAATAATTGTGCACACAGTGTAGAGAGATGATGCGATTAATATTACTGTAGAAATGATTCATACGTTTTTTTCCATTATTCATACAAAACTGTTTCCTTTTTTTTTTTCGCTGGACTTTCAATCACCTGAGGCAGCCTTGGACAATGTTTAGCTAACTTTTAAATACATTTAGGAAAACCTGGCAAATGTCAGGCCAATTTAAAACATGACAGCCTTAACATTTTGTTATTGGAGTATTTTATATCCATATATTTAACCAGAGACACGGAGACCGATTATAATTTAACAAGCAATGGTCAGGTTTTAATCCTTGCAAGGAGAAGCAAAACAGACACAGTAACAATGGTACAGCGACAGGTTTGCTTGCAGATGTAAACATAACATGGGATTATATACAACGCAGTGACGTCCTTGGTGAGAGGCGTTCACAATGGTCCAGGTGCAAGAGTCCCGTGACAAGCCATGTCTAAGTCTAGTTATGTCTACTTAATGCTTGGATTAGCACGAAGGACATGACATGAATTTGACATGACCTGAAGAGAACTATAAGCCCCCAGTAACTCTAAACATAAGAATTAAAATTCTAACATATTTACACGCAACGGCTTCAGAATCTTTTGATTGAATGGAGATTCTGTTTTGGTTATGCCTTACTCTGAATATGACTTTAATCAGACTGAGCTCATTAGATAACTCTGGTGTATTAGCTTATTCAGGTTAGTATTGCTCTGTAATGAAGGGTGAGACTAAATTTATTTATTTGGGACATTATATGTTAATGAACATACATGAGACACAGCCACATGAATGTAAACATGCCAGATTGTAGCCATAGGCTAATTTCCAGCATTCATACACCACAGCAACAGTCTCACATTCTTACACCAGTGTTGTGTCACTGGAGGCAAGGAGTGTCTTGCCCAAGGACTCAATAACAGTATGAACTGTGGGGAGAGTGGGAATCAAACCGCCAAACTTCTGGTTATAAGACGATCACTGAGCCACTGCGCCCCAAGACTAAATGGTGAGTACAAAAGCTAAATGATGGTGTGATTTGTTTTTCAGCATGCAGGACATGTGACCATCACTGATGACACCGTATCCATGATGGACCTGCGGTGAATTGTGGATTTCAGGACCCAAAGACTTTTTTATTGGGAGACTTTTTACTGCCCTGAACACTGGACTTCACTGTTTCTATGGATATTCACTGTTCATATAAACATATTTCATTTAAACAACAACCCTGATTCCTTTGAGTGGACCTGCTCTGTTTGTCTTTAATAAGAGGAGTAAGTGCGGCATGACAGTGTTTTTCATCATTTGCTTCTGCCTGAGAGACAAGTGCCAAGAATACTTTTGTTCCTGTCTTTTCCTTCTGCAACATGTTTGTCTGAATTATTTGTTAATGATCTATTTGTTAACCTTTCCACAAACACTTTTAAATTATACAAATAAAAGAGAAATAACTCAGGTATGCAGGCAGTGTGGCAACAACAATATGGAACACTATGTCAAATCCAAATAAAAACTAAAGAATAGAGTCATTTCTTTCAAAATGAACATTCACTCTTCTGACACTTCTGACCATATTGTTGCCTTTTTTTTTTTTTTTACAACATTAATAGAGCAAGTGTCTTCTGCAAACCTGTCTCAAGTTGTTCACAGATAACATTTGTCACATATACAGTCCTGCTCACCATTATTGGCACCCCTTCATGTTTTGCATAACTGAGTGAATGTCTTTAGAAATAAATGGAAATGTACCAAATTTATATCATCAGGATCTTTTAATTGGAGGTCCAAAGTAATTTAACAAAAACAATTGTTATTTCAAAATAGATATTGTAATTATAAAAGAAAAAAAAAAACAGAAAACCAGCATGTGCACTAATATTGGCACCCCTCCTTAATATTTGGTTGCGCACCCTTTGGCATCGATGACAGCCTCCAAACGTTTCTTATATCCATCGATAAGCTTCTTGCACTTCTCGGGTGGCATTTTCCCCCACACTTCCTTTGCAATATGCTCAAGCTCTTGAACATTTGCAGGGTTCCTTTCTCCAATGGCAGTTTTCAGCTTCCCCCAAAGATTTTCAATTGGATTGAGATCAGGACTCATTGCTGGCCATTTTAAAACAGTAAATTTTTTCCCTTTCAACCATTCCTGCGTGCTTTTGGAGGTGTGCTTTGGGTCTTTATCTTGCTGGAGGACCCATGATCTTCGCCTCAAACCAAGTTTCCTTACACTGGGCAAGACATTTCGCTCTAGAATTGCTTGATAATCTTCTGATTTCATGATGCCTTTGATTGATCATGGCCTCCAGTACCAGATGCAGCAAAGCAGCCCCAAAGCATTATGGATCCTCCACCGTGCTTGACTGTTGGTATGGTGTTTTTTTCCTTAAATTCTTCATTGCGCCGTCTGTAAACATACTGTTTGTGTGCAGGACCAAAAAGCTCCACTTTTGTTTCATCTGTCCATAAAACATTGTCCCAGAAGGCTTGAGGTTTGTCCAGGTTCTCTTTCGCGAATATCAATCGTTCCTTTTTATGCCTTTTATTTAGCAATGGGGTCTTCCTTGGCCTCCACCCATAAACCCCCCGCTTTGTTTAGTGTGCGGCGTATGGTACTTGTTGAAACAGTTACACCAGACTGCTCCAGGTTGGTCTTCAGGTCTTTAGATGTTTGACGGGGTGTTTTTTCCACCATTCGTACTAACCTTCGAAGACTTCTTTCATCAATTTTTCTCTTCCCCCCACGTCCAGGGAGGTTCTTGACAGTTCCATGCCTGGAAAACTTCTCAATAACATTATGCACCGTTGAAACAGGGATGCCAAGGTCTTTGGAGATGGCCTTATACCCTTTGGAGGTCTTGTGCTTGCAAATAATAGCATTTCTGGTGTCCTCAGACATCACCCTTGTTTTTACCATTGTCACACTCTTTCTCTTTCTGATATTATTGGCGGGTCGCAACCAATTTTTTAGTGCATACCGCCACCTACTGTACCGGAGTGTGTAATTCATGTTCTAGTACTTCAGTTTACATTCTATTTGAGAAAAAAAATAAATAAAAAAAAAATAATAATAATAATAGATAAATAAATAAATAAAAGTAAATAAATAAAACTAAAAAAAAAAAAAAAAAATAGAAAGGGGTGGGTCCTATATTTTATGATCTAATCCTGTATCTTTAAGAAATTTAAAGAGAGCTTCATAGCACTCCCTTGTTACCTCACTTATCCCCAGTATCCCTTCTAAACTCCATCCCCGTCCTAATTCATATATCTTATCACGTAATATTTTCCTCAAACTCAAATTTACTACACTTCATTATGACATGCTCTACATTTTCAGGAACATTACATTCCTCACATTTATCAGACACGCATTTTTTCATTAAGTACATCGTTGATTTTAACCCAGTATGACCCAGCCTTAATCTTGAAAATATCACTTCTTCTCTTCTATATTTCCCTTTGAAACCCTTCACTTTAATATATTTCTGAATGCTGTAATAGTGTCTCCCTTTATCTTCTGTGTCCCACTTGTTTTGCCATTCTTCATTCACTGCTTTTCTGATTAATGATTTGGCCTCTCCTTTTCCAAAGGGAACTTTCATTATTTCATCTTCTTTTAGTTTTAATGCTGTTTTTGCAATTACATCACCTTTTTCATTTCCCACTACACCAACATGAGCCGGAACCCAAACAAATTTTACATCCCCCCCATTTCTTTGTATTCTTAACATTATTGTATATATTTCAATCAATAAATCATCTCTTAAGGCCTTTTTAGAATTCAAACTAACCAATGCAGCAGAGGAATCTGCACAAATGACTACTCTCTCTGGTCTCACCTCTTCTATCCATTGTAGCCCTAAAATAATAGCAACCATTTCTGCTGTATATACAGATAATTTATCATTAATTCTTTTACATATGCCTACATCAAACTCTGGTATATAGACTCCTGATCCTACATGTTCTGTCCCTGGGTCTTTAGATCCGTCTGTAAACATTAGCATATAATTAAAATAATTCCTCTTCACATACTCTTCAACCATATATCCTATATTATTCATATTACTTTCATTCCATTCTTTTTTCTTCTCTAGAAGTTTCAAGTCCACATTGCGTACAGGAAATATCCATGGAGGAACATTACCCCATACAGTATTTGGTCCATATTCAATTTTCTTTAATCCATATTGTTCTGCTACAGTATTAATATTCCATCCAAATCCTTTTCCTTTAAATTGTTGTGTATATTCCCAACACTCACTCAGAACATTTGCTGCAGGTTGCTCCTCCCAGATCCTTGTAACTTTATCCAATAAGCTAAAGACAGCTTAAATCGTCTTAAATATAAAGGTAATTCATTTGCTTCTACAAGTAGTGCATTAGTAGGGGTTGTTTTCACTGCACCTATACTGATTCTTAATGCTCTAAACTGTATTCTGTCTAATATTCTTAAAATACTCTTGGCTGCTGCTCCATATACCATACATCCATAATCAATACACGATCGTATTAAGGCCCTATAAATATCTAGTAGTGATTGTTTATCAGCTCCCCATTGATATCCAGAGACTGACCTCATGAGATTTAGTACCTTTTTACATTTTGTTTCAACCTGTTTAATATGATTCTTCCATATACATTTCTCATCAAACAACAGTCCTAAATACTTGAACTCTTTCACTCTTTCCATATTTTGACCGTATAATTTTAACCGTATATTATTACTCCTTCTCTTTCTGGTAAATATCATATAACAAGATTTTGTAACTGACATCTTAAATCCCCAATCATATGACCATCTTTCAACTTTTAATATCGCATTCTGAATACTATTAGTCACATGTCTAATGTTTTTCCCTCTTTTCCATATAGCCCCATCATCTGCATAAAGTAATGATCCAATATCTCTATCAACATTTATAAAAATATCATTTATCATTATATTAAATAGAATTGGACTTATAACACTCCCTTGAGGGATACCATTTTCAATATTAAAGTACTCCGACAAATCATCCCCAACCTTTACGAAAAGTTCTGTTAGACAGGAATTCTAATACCCAGTTGTATAGCCTTCCACCAATACCCATTTTATGCATTTTAATCAATAATCCTTCTCTCCACATTGAATCATAAGCTTTTTCAATATCAAAATATACTATAACCATGTTCTCTTTCATACTAATTGCCTTTTCTGCCTCATTGCTAACTTTAACCAAAGCATCTACCGTTGATCTTCCTTTACGAAATCCACTTTGATTTTTATTTAACATTCCTCTTTGCTCTAAATAATATGTCAATCTACAAACAATTATCTTTTCCATCCATTTACATAGATGTGACGTTAAGGCTATAGGTCTGTAGTTCCCTGTATTAGCCAAGTCTTTACCTGGCTTACCAAAAGGAAGTATCAATGCACTTTTCCAGCTAACAGGCATTTCTCCTTCTCTCCATATCTTATTAAACAGTTTTAGAATAATTTCCAGTACTTCTTTTGGTAATTGTCTAAACATTGCATAGCATAGTTTATCTTGCCCTGGTGCCGTATTTCCACTTCCCTCTAATGCCATTTTTAACTCATGTAATGTTAAATCCATGTCAAGTGCCGAATCTTCACTGTCTTTTCCCTTAATTACCTCGCTATTTTTTCTTAAAATATCCTTTTTCCGTTGTTTATATATTTCATCTAAATGACTCCCACTATGTACACTTGCAAACTTCTTACCTAGTATCTCAGCTTTCTCCTTATTTGTAATTGCCTTCTGTTCTCCCTCTATCAGAACTGGGATTTTACCTGATTTTCTTTTCCCACTCATCTTTTTGATCATCGTCCAAATGTCACCCAATTTAACTTCTTTTCCAATGGTGTTGCAAAATTGTCTCCATGCTTTCTTCTTGGATGCCTTAATTACTTTACGTACTATAGCTCTCTTTCTTTGATAATCAATCAAACTATCTTGGTTCATATTCTTTCTTAGCCATCTGAATGCTTGATTTCTATCTTTTATAGCATTTTTACACTCATTGTTCCACCATGGAACTAATTTCTTTTTCTCATTCACTGTACTCATAGGGATACAGGTTGTTGCAGCATTAATAATCATGGAAGTCACTTCTACTGTGCAGCTATTTACATCACCCTCCATCAATATTCTTTCAGAATACTCACTACAAAGTTCTTTGAATTTTTCCCAATTAGCTTTATGAAAACACCATCTCTCTATTACATAACCCTCCTGTACATACATATTAAAATTCATGGAACACCAAATTGGAAAGTGATCACTCCCTATGTTGTTGTCATTCATAACATTCCATTCACATAAATTACTCATATTTGCAGAGACTAAAGTAAGATCTATGCAAGAAACTGAATTTCTTGTAACATTAACCCTGGTACCTCTTCCATCATTAAGGCAAGCAAGTAATCTCTCATCGATTAGTTCTTCCACTACTTCTCCATTTGTGTCTGTATGATCACTTCCCCACAGAGAATTGTGAGCATTAAAGTCACCACACCATATTCTCTTCTATGTACAGTTTCTGAGATTTCTTGGAATGTTTGCTTTGATAGTTTCTTACACGGATTATAAAAATTGACAACTTTGATATTTCCTCTGGGACTACATATTTCTATTACTATACATTCATATTCATTTGGGACATTTATCCTTCTATATTCCAGAGTATCCTTAATAAATGTTATACATCCTCCACCTTGTTTTCCAATTCTGTCACATCTAACCGCACTGTAACCTGATATTACAAAGTCTAAGTGAGGTCTTAACCAAGTTTCTTGTATACACATAACATCAGGTCTTACTTCCAAATCATCTACAACCTTTTTGAACTCTTGACCATTTGCAATTAAGCTTCTGGCGTTCCATTGAAGGATATGTAATACCATAATGAGGTTAATCACCTTGAGACATTCCATTATTTGGATTCAACATCTCATGAATCATTTCAGCTGTAACTTCAGTTATCCCCAGTATTTCTATGGCTGCTTCTACAATTGTCTTGATTCTATCACTTTTTTTCTTTTGCTGTACTGCCACATTGACAATCTTACAGATGAAAGCAATAAATTTGGTTTTACCCACTATCAGCGTGTCTTCATTAATCTCTCTTATCCATGGATTTATTTTGGTTTGCCTCTGACTAGACGTTGTAGATGTACTCTCAATTATTCTTCTGTTCTCAGATTCTTTTACTTTATTTATTACTTGTACCACACTGGGGCTGTATTTTTCACTTTCCTTGACTTTTTTTGCTGCATCAGCATAAGACACCTGATTAGTTACTTTATATTTCTGAACCTCTCTGGCTTGTCTTTGTACAGGGCATCCTCCAAAAGCAGCGCTATGCTCATCACCACAATTACAGCATTTTACTTTTGTATCCTGTCCACAATTTCCATACTCATGTTCACCTCCACATCTAGCACATCTTTGTTTTCCTTTACATTGCCCAGCAGTATGTCCCATTCTTTGACATTTGTAACATCTAATTGGTGCTGGGATAAACTCTCTTACATCATAACTCAAATATCCCAATCTTACCCTCTTTGGCATCTCTTTTTCAAATTCAGTTTTCACCCCTTTTCTTTGTGTCTGTAGCCTTGTGGCTTTCAAAACTTTCCCTCCTTTCACTTCTTGTATTATCTCCTCCATTGTTATATCCAAAGGTACATCATAAGATAACACCTCTAAGCTTTGCTGCATTCCCAGGGATATGAACACTAATCCTTTCCCCATTAAGTGTTTCTGCTGTGAGAAATCTATCTCTTTGCAGTTTATCTGTAGTAAAGACCAGCAGCCTTCTATTATTCAAATATTTAGCAAACTTGATCTTACCCATTTCTTTCTCAATTGCTTTTGTTAGTTTTAATGGGTGAAAATGTCCCCCTTCTTTTTTAAACGTTATCATCACTTTCCATTCATTTTGTTCATTCTCCCTTTTCCCATTTGTAATTATAGCCTTTACTTTTTTTGACTTTTCACTCACAACTTCCTCATCGTTGGAACTTCCAGAACTATCACCCCTTCCTTTCCTCTTATTATTTACTTCCTGCCATGACATATTATTATCACTATCTCCATCCGTACTTTTACCCATGATAATTACATTCACGGTACAGTTGTTGCTAATTCCAGCGATATAAGTCAAGATTTTCGTTCAATCTACCGATCGTCTTCCCTTCCTCGTCTTCTTCTTCTTCTTCTTTGGGGTTTATCGGCCGCTGTCATCAACTAATTTGCCCCATTGTCACACTGAATAACAGGTGGCTTTTTATAAAACCAAAATGTTCATTTATTGGCTAATTCGGGTCACATGGGTGGAGGCAATTCATCACAGGTGATCCTCATTTGAGATCTGCAACATGTGAGCCAAATTGGGTTTCCATACTGATTTGCAGCAAAGGGTGCCAATACCACTGACAAGGCAAGCATTATAGTTTTCTCTGTTTTTCTCATAATGTTTATCTTTTTAAATGTTATTTATCATTTACTGTTTTGTGTCAAACACAAGCTATCTGTAGTAATATGTTGGTTAATTTGATAAATTTCCTTCAGTAGATATTCCACAATATGTACATAAACTTCACAGGTGCCAATAATGGTGATCAGGACTGTATACTGTAGAATACAGTGGCAAACCATGCTCATCCAACCTGGGCCTTCACACAGACTGTAAGAGGTCTCAAAGGGAGACGCTTTGTGTGTCAAACTAGTATGAAAGGTATCGCTGCAAATGCGTACACATACTGCTCCGCACAACAGTACACAGCAGCTAATTAGAAACAATAAGAACGCCCACGATCATCACCAATAAAAACCTTTATACACAAAAATAAACTGTACCCAACAGACATCACCACTGACCTCATTTCATTATTATGTTAAGCACAAATCAAAAGCACTGTTATAAGAGGTGTTCTAAAATTGTTCTGGGCTGAGGGATAACGAAAGAAGGAGGTCTGCTATTATTCTGAGAGAGTTTAGAGGTAATAGTATAGTTCTCTTATTAGTTAAAAAAAACTTTACTGGGAAATCTATAAATAGTTTATTTAAACAAAGGGATTATAATTCTCTAGGCTGGTTTTGTTGTGTCATGTTTACTGACACGTTCACCCCGTATTGGCTTACAATGTGCAATACAAAACAGAGTGAGGGCTGCTTTCCAGCTGTCGTTATAAGCACTCACCAGGGCTGCCTTCTGCAGGTGAATAAGTGGTTCACTCTCAGTGGAAACAGGTGATATGCCGGTAATAGTTTTGTCCAGGGGTGATGTTTACTTTTAATACATGCACCTTATTTACACAAGCCCAGTCCGAACCTTAATGTGACACTAGCACTTAACTGCTCATTCAGCTGCAGGCTAGTGAACGATTAACTCCACAGATTTAAACTCACTGTAGCTTGTATTCTTTGCAGGATTATGAGTCCATAAAATTAAAATGAAATTATTTCTTGACTAGTCCAGGCTGACTAGTTGACTTGTCAGAAAACTTCTCCACTAGAAAACTTCTCCACTTTGATTTGCATTTTCTTGTCAATCAAGTTTCAAAAAAACTCCTTCACTTTTAATCTCTACAAATGTTAGCCAAAAACAAATGTTTAACTAGCTGGGTCCTGGGCCATATCCAGACTTTAGAAACTACCGAGGTCCAGATTTTATTTACATATAATTGTTTCATTTCATGAGTTTTAATCAGGATAATTAAAATAGAAGATTGCACAATGACAGTCTTTTACGCTTTGTCCTTTTGACTTCGCTGCGCTCTACTTTTTTAGCTAATGATTTTGTTGAAGATAGTATTTTGCCCTGTTGAACAGCAGGAGAGTCTATGTTAGAGATTTAGGAGCTGAGCTCTTCATGAGGCGAGCAGCAAAAGCATGTTCAACCGACTTTAATAAAATCTTTACTTTCTTGTATTTTCGATGTTAAAATAATAGTATGTGGTTTATATTTTGAGGTAATTAAGTGGGATGTTGCTGATATTTTGCTGTTCCCAGGTTAAACTCTAATAAGGGCTCACTATCACAGATCTTCTCTACCTCTGCCCCTGAGACACACTAGCACTGCACTTGAGCCACGCTCGCACTGCTCAAAAGCTACGCTTGCACTGCTCCACTCAGGCTTTCAACACAAATTTAAAAGATTTTTGCTGCATATTGCTAAAAATCCTGGCTTTATTCTGATGTAGAAGCGGCAAAAGAGGGTGGTATAAATAGGCAAGACTATAGCCAGCGCAGATTTAAAGAAGCTGGACTTGAGCTGGTTCAGATATCAAGAGGCAGGATTTATGTCTGTGTTTTGTTTCTAACCACTCACAGGGCTTTCCTCCAGTGCAGCACCGATTAGTATTTTGCTGTCCCATAAGTACTACTAGTAAATATTTGTCCAATAGGTGGCGCATGTTCACAGCGTTTTGTTACAGAATTGAGGCAGCAGCCATGTTTTTCTCTGTAACAGCAATGAGCTGTTTGCAATGAGCATGTTAAATAAGAGCCGTAACTTCTTTACGGCTCTTATTTAACATGTCTTCTCCCATGCTTAAGGGAGCATATGCCTGTAAGTATGGTGTTGTTTGACTTGTTCATTCAAGTATTAGTTTGTTTGTTCTTATTCAAATGCTAATTATATTGTGTTTTATATTGTTTCTTTTGCTAATTGCTGTTAGCTATGTTAGCAGACCTTTTTCCCGCCAGTTGTATGGTTGATTACGGTAACATGGTCGTTGCTACCTGTTTGTATGTGGCACTGTTTTTTATTTTGTGTATACAGTAATTGCTTTCTGTATCTTTTATTTGAGTTTTACAAGAATCCTAAACATATGGAACAACAACAACAGCAATGGAATTTAGTTCAGTTCATTTTTGTCTGAATTATATTGTGTAATATACTGCATTCTCTGGAGTTCAAGCCAGTGCTTTATTTGGACCAAAAAAGGTGCCGGTACTCTATTATAGCCAACTATATTGAAGGGGTTTTATATACAGCAGTCAACAGACAACCTTAAAAAAAAGTTTGTAGATTTGCTTGAGCTAGAAAGAGCTTCTGAACATAAATAAAATGTGCAAAAGGATTCTGAAAAAATACCCTTAGAAAGAGCTACTGAACTTTTGTCTAAAATGTGCAAAAGGAACGTCCTTGTTCTTCTTCATTAGCTTGCGTCTGACCTGCAGCGATATCATTCTGGCTTGGTAAGGTGTCAGCCAGCGTGTCATCTGATTCTGAACGTGTTCTTTTAGTACTGAGTCTGAAGGCAGGAGAGCATATTAAGTGTTGTTTACTGTATTTGTATTTTTACTGAGCCGAGTGTGTGCATTTCACACACCCTTTCCGGACCATATTGTTGTTTGTTTATGGTAAAGCATCCTTGAGCTCTGGAAAGGCGCTATATTAATAAAAGTTATTATTATTATTATTTTTATTATTATTATAGATTGTAAATAAAAATGGATGTAATCTGCCCATTTGGTCCCCTATTTACCAAAATTGTTGTTATGAAAGAGCAATAAAATGGCGGTTACATCCAGGCTTTTCTGCTTTTATTCTATAGTAAAACAATAGTTTTCAGATGGCATAAACAGACATATTAATTAAACAAAGGATTAAAATCTCTATTAAACAGATGTCCAAATGACCATACCGGTACGCTAAAAGCACATTCTGGGCGCACGGAGAAGTGGTGTTACGCTCTCAAGAACTATATTTGGAAGTGGCAGTACTGAGTACAGTTGCATACCGGCTCACTTAAAGCACTGGTTCAAGCACAAAATGTCCTTTCACTTATTGTGTAACGTTATCTGTTGTTCTTAAATAAAACAAATAATCTGTCCTCTATGGGAGTAAAACAAAAAGCCATTATAAGTATTATTAAAGTATAAAAATTAAAAATGACAGGTAATAATAGACAAAGACAGAAAATGTATGACTCTGTCAGATAAAATGACAGAGGGTGAGAAAGTCTAGTGCGACCTCAAATTACCACTGATGGTTGTACTATTGTATAAGCTTGTGGGTGTATTCTCACTGTTCTGATGCTCCGATGTTTATGTGCAGTGTTGTGAATCTGTTTTTATGTTGTCAAACAAGGATGTTTGTTCTTGATAGGGGGGAGGTATTGTAAGCAACCTCTCTATGCTCTTTATTTGATGTAATAGAAGTTAATGCAGTTATACCGGATGTTAGGTATATCGCGTTTATTGTGATCGGAAGACTGGACGTGAATAGCATGTTCTTTATGCTCTTGACTGGGATATGTGCAACGATGGACGAAGCAGCAGAGTAATAAAAGTACCTCCGTATATTGCTGTTGTCTTTCCTGCATTTTGCACTATTAACCCGTCCGGGATCATTAGCACAAGACCCTCGGTTGCAAGAGCCTTCCTCTTGAGGCATAAAAGAGGTTGACTCTAACCTGTGCTCACACAGATCTTTGGATATCTACTTCCGCAATTGTCCAGACATGGTGCGCTTGGAAGAGCCAGTGTGGCGTGAGCTATTACTGTTTTTTAGAAGACGCTGTAACCCATTTGGGCAGTAAAATTGCCGGACGAAGCAGCAGAGTAATAAATGTAGTTGACCATGACATTCTTTACAGTAGTTTTTGATGTCACGTTGGGTAAACCTTAGCACGTTTAAATAAAAACGTACAGTAACTTAACCTTCTACCAAATCAATGAATTTGTTTCATTAGTGCTGGTACCTGTTTTTTTTAGTATGGTATAGTCTTTTTTTGGGGATTTGGAGATTTATTTTGTCACTGTTGCACAATGGTACGGAGCCCCTCTGGTCTCACTATGTAAAAAAAAAAAATATATGTAACTAAGTCATGGCCACGAGATACGCTAAGTCGTGGCCACGAGATACGCTAAGTCGTGGCCACGAGATACGCTAAGTTGTGGCCACGAGATACGCTAAGTCGTGGCCACGAGTTAAGCTAAGTCGTGGCCACGAGATAAGTAAATATGAATGAATATAAAAGGAGAATGCACAATGGAGCAGCTTTTCTCCCGAAAGCATGCACGCTAACTCTGCCACCCATAAGGCTCATACATACAGCCAAATAGAGGTACCGTGACCTAAGCCTACAACGCCCTCTGCTGACGTTTTATCGTAGGCTACACAGACATGCTTTTCCAAAATGTCAAACACTTCAATAATTAATAAACCAGTCTGCACACTACTATAGACTATCTTAAAATCATAATCAGAAATACTTTATTGATCTTTATTGATATCGATAACCTTTGTTATTTAAATGGACCCTGTACTGTAGTGCAATGTAATACTTCACATTCTGTGCAATATTATCTGTTTTAATATTCAGTGTAATATAGTTTGCTGCAGTTCTGCTTCTATTTATTTACTAGTACTGTTCATCACAATCAATTCAATTCTGTTAATACAGTAATGTAAATCTTGTAGGCTGCATATCCATGGTCCTTTATAACTCTTATTTATATTTTATAGCATATATTTATACTTTTTACATGTATATAGGCTACTTGTTTATTTACCAACTTATATTATTATTTATATTTCTTTAAATGTCTTGATGTGCACATCAACTGTGACACAACAATTGTCCCCTGGGTTATCGATATCAATAAAGATCAATAAAGTATTTCTGATTATGATTTTAAGATAGTCTATAGTAGTGTGCAGACTGGTTTATTAATTATTTATTGAAGTGTTTGACATTATGGAAAAGCATGTCTGTGTAGCCTACGATAAAACGTCAGCAGAGGGCGTTGTAGGCTTAGGTCACGGTACCTCTATTTAGCTGTATGTATGAGCCTTATGGGTGGCAGAGTTAGCGTGCATGCTTTCGGGAGAAAAGCTGCTCCATTGTGCATTCTCCTTTTATATTCATTCATATTTACTTATCTCGTGGCCACGACTTAGCTTAACTCGTGGCCACGACTTAGCGTATCTCGTGGCCACAACTTAGCGTATCTCGTGGCCACGACTTAGCGTATCTCGTGGCCACAACTTAGTTACATATATATTTTTTTTTTGTTTTTACATAGTGAGACCAGAGGGGCTCCGTACAATGGAAAAAAAGCCTTGAGTAAGGGCTGATTCATGAATGTCATCACTTTAGGAATTACTTTTTGATTGTTGTCAACTGTGTTGTTTTTATGAAACCCTAAAGCTGACCAAATGTGCCTTTTTTAATACACACAGAATGGCAAGAAAAGTATGTGTCCACTCCAGGCTTTTTTGGCATCTAATGTAATAAAAATGAATGTGGTTGTATACATTGGTTGATTATACATAGGTTGACATTGCCAATGTCAACCTAGGTAAGTTAGCTTACCATTCTGGCAATATGCTAGAGGTCTATATTATAACTTGGTCACTTACTTTTACCAGTCTTACAAGTTTAAGTACAAAAAAAAATCAGTAATGTGTTTGGAATAAAATACAAACATCTGTATAGTTATATTGTATTTTTTTGAGAACTGTAAAGCTTAAAATTGAGCTAACATGGGATAAAATTGCTGTCTTTATGTTAATACAAGGACTGGAGGTAGACCATACTTTGTGTTTGTCTTTTTATACGTGTACTAAAGGTTTCTTTTTCTATGGATTATTTAAAAAAAAAATACTAATCCAGTTCAAATTTTAAGTTTTTATTGTAAATCCTCAAAAATTGTTGTTCAATTTTAAATAGTTATTGAATGTTCTCACAGAACAGCCTAATGTCTTCAGGGGGCTCTTCATTTGTCCCCTCGCACAAACAGAGTAATGTAGTTTATGCAGTTCAGTGAAGAGTGCAGTGACAGTTGGAATAACTACAACAACAGCTTAACAAGAGGATGTTTATTTATTTTTTAAATATAGTGCTTTTCCACCTACTGTAGTAGGCACTCAAAGCGCTTTACGTACATTAAACTATTTAATAGGGTTACAGAACATCACTGGAGGTAATGTAGGTTAAGTGTCTTGCCCAAAGACACAACGACAGTATGCGGGGGAGAGCAGGATGTTATGTTTTGGGATGTTTCAAGCGGGGATCGAATCGCACACCCACCAGTCGAAGGACGACCGCTCTACGGACTGTGCTACTGCCGCCCATGTATCAGCACAGAAGACTCAATCCTGGAGGACCTGAATCCACCTTCAACTCAAAGAGAAAGGACATTCCTTTTAGGACAGCAATGTCCAAATATTGGCCAGAGAGGCCAGATGGTTTGAGAGAGTAATGGTTTGTCAATAACGACTCTCCTGATATGGCCACAGAACAAAGTGATTTTATGTGACAGACAATAAAATACATTTCCATCCTCCTCCCCACATGAAAAGGTTAAAGTAAAAGCATCTGGACTCTGAAGTTTTCAAGGTGAAAAGACTTTATAAATTTTGGACAGAATTGATTAAGTCTCTTGGAATTAGAGACCAAACGTCTTCACCTTGAAAATTGAGTCCAAATGCTGGATGACTGAAAACCTTCACAAGACATCCTTACACATGGTTTAAGCATAGATTGTAAAAAAAAAAAAAAAAAAAAAAAAAGGATGTTATCCGCCCTTGGTCCCCTATTAAACAATATTGTCATTACGACAGGGCAATAAAATGGAGGTTACATCCGGGCTTTTCAACTTTTACTCTGTTAGGATTTTATAATCACCCCTGGCTGGACACATAGGAAAACTACTGATTCAAAGTGTCTGTGGAGGTTCTCAGTCATCCAGGGCGTCTTGAAGAAAAAAGGTTTGAGCAAAAGCATCTGGACTTCGTTTTAAAGGTGAAGACGTTTCGTCTCTATTCCAAGAGACTTTGTCAATTCTGAGTTCAACTGGTAAGAGAGCTGAGCTTATATCTCTAAAGAGCGGAGTTTCTCCTGAAACCAAACCTGATGGGTCAGGTTGTTGTGTTGTTGGTCATGAAAGGGAGGTGTGACTCCATATGTGAAAGTCGTTAAGGCTCAGAAGAGTCGTTGGTGACATTGCTCCATACAGGCGTAAGGTGGTAAGTGTCACTGGGCCATACATATGCAGAGTCGTTAATGATCCTGCTCCATTCAGGTGCAGTGTCGTTAGTGTCATAGTTCTAATCAGGTGTTATGTTGGTTGTTCTAAGGTGGGGCTCTTTAGTTTTAGGTTTGAGAACACTGTTGCCCAGTATTTACAACAGTGACACTTACCACCTTGCGCCTGTATGGAGCAATGTCATCAATTGAGATGGCTGTATTTCCTCACTTCTTCAATTAATCACTTGGCCCATTTCCATGTCGGTTCTTCACTGAATTTCGGAATTTAAAAATGGCGGGCGGTCCAGCGTGCAGAAGATCATTCCGGAAATGCGTAGGAGGAAACATGATACTACCAAGCCGACCAATCACAGATCTTTCGGTCCGCGTCGTCGCTAGTGATGGGAAGTTCGGATCATTTTACTGACTCAGTTCTTCAAGTCTCGTTCAGCAAAATGAATGAATCGTTCATTTCAGCAAAATCTAATTAAAATGTTACATGTTAAATTTTTCTACACATTTAGTACTTTTTGAATGAAAACCATAATAACTATAAGCAAATGCAGCCATGGCCAAACTTTGAAAAATAAATTATAAATATATTGCAGCTCGCTTCAGGCAGAGTTCAACTCACCTCTTAATCCAAATAGTTGTTTTTTTTTATGTCATTTCATATTTGGCTGATCACGTCTGTTCCCTGGAAAGTTTAGTTCACCTCTCGTGTCTTTGAGCCGTTAGTTCCGTCAACATGTCTGGTCTGGGCCGTGACAGCCTCATGTAGCTGTAGCTAATACAGCCGTCTGTCCGGAAACAGAAAGGAGTTGTTCATCTCCCGAGTCTCTGAGTCGTTCATTTAAGTCCCCGTAGTCTGAACGCAGTAACAGAAGGATTCGTTTATCTCTTGACTTGAGTCAGTCTGAGTGTCGTTCTTTTGTCACGCATTGGGTACAGAAATAAGTTAATACATACACATATTTCACATAACTGTAAACAACTGTTTAAATAATAATAAATAAAAAAAACTAAGTGGCACTAACATTTAACACTAAAAATAGACTGACAGAAACAAATGGAACTTTTAAATTTTCAGATGTTTATATTTTGATAATTTTATAATAATTCCTAAACATAATACAATACAGTCAATAATACGAGTGTAATGATGTTGTGAGAGACTGAACAGAAGTGGTCACGTGACAAAAGAATGAGACTCAGACCCGAAGACTGACTCAAGAGATGAACGAATTCTTCTGTTACTGCATTCAGACTACGGGGACTAGAATGAACGACTCAGAGACTCGGGAGATGAACGACTCCTTTATTTCCTGTATAGCAATGCACATGTGCGGGTCCACACAAAAGTGAACGACTCGCTCTCTGTGATGACTTGTTGTTCCCGAGTCATTTTAAAGACTCGTTCAAAAAGAACGAATCGTTCATGAACAACTCATCACTAGTCGAAACGGGCGACGTGATGGCGGAGAGAGCAGTCGCACTGTGAATAGCTCAGAGTAGCCTTGAAAATTAAGAAATGAACTTATAACTCAACAGAAAACCCTGTTTTATCAGATATACAAGCGTGGGGAACTTTTCATAACAACTCAGTAACGTGTAAGTAACCCTGAGTACCTCTTGGAGAACGATATTGGAACCTGCGAATGGAACCTTGCGAATCAATGGCTTACAAGAGGGGAAAGACGAAAATACAAGACAAATCATTTCTGATATCAGATTTTGCCACACTGGAGGAGAAGATGGATTTCATCCTGGATTCGGTACACCGTCTGGGGCCGAGTAACACCAACCGCCTGCGTCAGATCATCATGCAGTTCACAGGACGCCACTTCAGAGACGAACTCTGGCGCATCACCAAACTTCACCCAGTTTGCAAGGAGCTCAACATTCGCTTTGCAGAAGCCCTTACTAAAGAAGACAGAGAAGCACAAAGAGATGTGTGGCCGAAAGTTGAACAAGCAAGGAAGGCAGGTCTAAAAACAGTGTTCCGGGGTCCCCATGCTTTCATTAATGGGCAACGTGTCTCACAATAGAGACAACTATCCAGGGTTTTTGAACCCCAAAAACAAGTGAGTTTGAATGAAAAAGTATTCTAAAGGTTTTGCTACTATTGTATATTCTTGATAGGAAACTTCTACTGTTGCTTTAAGTTCAGCAATCCATTGCTGTGGTTTATTTATTCATTTGTTTTTGTTCTATATTCAGCTTAAAGAGTAACATCTCTCTAATTTCTGTTAATGCAAGGGGTTAAAGAGATATAACAAAGAGAAAAAGTATTTTCTTATTTTGTAAAGGGAAAAAGTCTTTTTTTTTTTTTTTTTTTTTTTTTTTTTTTGCAGGAAACACATTCCTAGGTAGATGATGTTATATTTTGGTCTAAACAATGGGGAGATGGAGCTTACTTAAGTCACGGTACTTCAAGGTCAGCAGGTGTCGCCATCCTCCTAAATAACTTCAAAGGTCATATTGTGTCCCATATGGCAGATGAGTTTGGTAACTGTATGATTCTAATCATAAACATTGATGGTCTGAAATTCATTTTAGTCAACATTTATGGCTATAACATTAGCAGAGAAAACCGAATCCTACTTGAACAAATTGGTTTACATTTAGACAATCTCAAATTAACACACTCAACTGATGATGGCTCATGATATTTTTTTTAATAAATATCCTTGCAGATACTCTGCAAGTCATCCAAACACCATATTCACAACCTTTTGCGCAAAACATAATTTGGTTGATATTTGGAGATACTTAAATCCAGAAATATCTAAATACTCCTGGTTTAGCTCAAGCTACAATTATAAATCCAGAATTGATCACTGGTTAATTGCAAATCATTTACTACTTTATAATATTAGTTCTGATATTTCTGCTGCACCCCTAACGGATCATAATGTTATTTTATTACAGTTCAGACGAAAGGACAACAATGTTCACTCACACACATATTGGAAGTTCAATTCCAGTCTGCTAAAAAATAATGAATACTGCCAAAAAATCTAATTATTAATTAAAGAAAATATCAATTCCGAGGAGCTAACAACTGCTATCAAAAAGTGGGAATTCCTAAAATATAAAATACGCCAATTTACCATTTCATTCAGTAAAATAATTAAAAAAGAGAGTGAAAAACAAGAAGTAAACATTATTAATCAGTTAAATATGTACTGCAATGTGCCAAACCCAACTGAAGACGATAGACAAAAGATATTAAACCTCCAACCTAAACTAGATGAAATTTACAATCGTAAAGCCCAAGGGGCCTTTATTAGATCCAGAGCTAAATGGATAGAGGAGGGGGAAAAAAATTCGGCGTATTTCTGCGATCTTGAAAAGAGGAGACAAGAAAAAATAGCATAAAATCTCTGATGATTGATAATAAGGAAGTCACAGATGAAAAAATGATATCTTCAGAAATCTGGAAATTCTATAGCCAGTTCTATAGATCTAAATTCTCTAATGTGGACTGTCAATTTTTTTTTCAGGATATAGCTAAACATATTCCCAAAGTAGAGGAGGGCCTCAAACAAACATGTGATAATCAAATAACACTTACAGAACTTGACGCAGTAATTGGTCGTCTCTCTCTTAACAAAGCCCCTGGTTCTGACGGTCTCACAAGTAATTTTTACAGACATTTTTGGGTAGAATTAAGAGACCTTCTGTTGCAAGTTTTTACAGAAATATTTGAAACATGTGTGCTTCCACCAACAATGAGACATGGGGTTATTGTCTCAATTCCAAAACCTGGAAAAGACCCCAGAATTATAGATAACAGAAGACCCATTACACTCAAAAATTCAGACTACAAACTCCTAACTTACATCTTCACATCTCGTCTTCAAACAGGGATTTCAGATCTTATTGCAGATACACAGTCAAGCTTCTTAAAAGGAAGGTCAATCCATAATAACATAAGGTTAGTAATGGACATCATAGAGTATAGAAGCCAAATTGAGGATGATGGTTTCCTTCTCTTTCTAGACTTCTATAGCATTTGACTCCGTGGAGCATCCATTTATTCTTTCGGCACTCAAACATTTTGGTTTTGGAGTCAAATTTAGAGATTTGGTTGGGGGATTATATCGAGATATTAGTAGTTGTGTCCTATTACCTAGTGGTACCACCCCAAGCTTCAAAATTAATGTGGGTATTCCTCAAGGTTGTCCTATCTCACCATATCTATTCATTTTAGCCACAGAAATGTTAGCAATCTATATTAAAAACTGTAATGATATTAAAAAACTTAATGTACTTGGCACATACATAATAATTAGCCAACTAGCAGATGACACAACAATATTCTTAAAAGATAAATACCAAATTTCATCAACTATTGCTAAAATTGAAAAATTCTCCAAAGCATCAGGACTAACATTAAACTTAAAAAAATGTGAATTGCTGGCTATTCACGACACTCCACTGAAAGACATCTGTAATATCCCTATTAAATCAGAAATTAAATACCTGGGGATTTATCTTTCCAGGGACCAAAAACAAAGCCAACTTCTGAATGTAGAAAATAAAATTAAAGAATGCAAATCAAGACTAAATATTTTGCTACAGAGGGACCTATCAATTCTAGGTCGAATCTACCTAACTAAGATGGAGTGTTTATCGAGATGTATTTACCCAGCTTATTCTAACGTCATTCCAAACAAATTGATTAAATCTATCAACCAAATCAACCTAAACTTCATTTGGAGAAACAGACCACATTATATGAAGAAAAGCAGTATGGTTAAAGACACAAAGGATGGAGGTCTAAAAGTTATTGATTTTGACTGCCTTAATGGAACCTTAAAAATAAATTGGTTAAAATCTTGGATCAAACACTGTAACTCATTTTGGTATTGTATTCCAAAGGCCTTATTCAAAAAAATTGGAGGATTAGAATTTCTTCTTCGAGCGGACTTTAATGTTGACAAATTACCTATATCATTATCAGAGTTTCACAAACAAATACTCTTGTACTGGAAAATGTTGTTTGTACATAACTTCTCACCCCACACATCTGTACTCTGGAACAACAGATATGTTTTGCACCGTAACAGATCTCTGTTCTTTGAAGATTGGTATGGGAGGAACATATGGTCCATAGCTGACTTAATGGATACCAACGGACATTTTTTTAATTATGAGCAATTTTGCACTAAACACAATTTCAAACCTTTAAAATTAGACTTTACTAAATTACATAGAGCACTACCCAAAGCATTCGTCTTTCTAACAAGAAATATTTTAGCATATTATCTAATACAACCACAATTGACCCCACTATCAATTCAAGGGACCTTTATTCTGGATAAAAAATGCACTAACCATTTTATTAGAAATTGTTTTTCAGAATACCTTTACCCTGATAAGCAAAATAAAAACAATATCCTAAAATTTTTTGATAAAGTTTCAATTACTATAATATAGCTGCAAGCAGCCATGACGGGGCCAAGCACAAGGCCGGCATTAAACCTCATGCCGACATGGCCGGCAGCATCAGACCAATGGCAGTAAGCATATAAAGACAGTTCAATAAGACTTCAGTCTAAATGGCTGAAAAATCATCAATATGGTCTTTAGCACTTTGATTGAATGGTTTATTACACTCGACCCAGAGGCAGCGCTGTAAGCAAACTGATGTGTTGATGGCTGGCAGCATCAGACCAATGGCAGTAAGCAGTTAAAGACATTTCAATAAGACTTCAGTCTAAATGGCTCAAAAATCATCAATACGGTCTTTAGCACTTTGATTGAATGGTTTATCACGGTCGACCTAGAGGCATCGCAGTAACCACACTGATGTGTGAAACAACTAAGCTGCTCAAACTCTGCAGGCAGACTCAAACTCTGCAGACAGACTCAAGTCATGGTTGCCATAACACGTACTAAGTTTGGTTAGAATATATTAAAGCATTGCAGAGATATAGCCTGACTTTTATTTTTGTGTGCACTAAGTCGATTTCATTTGCGCGGTATTCAACAACGGTTTGAAGAACCAACTTTCTTCTCATAACTTTTAGTCAACATAGTCTGAAGATGATCTGGTTCAATTTTGGTAAAAATCGGACAATTGTTGTGGGAGGAGTTCGAAAAAGTAGGTTTTTGAAAAAAAACAACATGGCAAACAGGAAGTTTGGCCGAATAGGACATATTTAGTATCTGTGCTCTCGGCTTGATCCAGTGAACACATTAAGACCATTTGTTTTACAATAGGTTAACGGAATCAAAAGTTATTAGCATATTTGTGAATTTGGTAATAACTTTTGACCACAAGGTGGTGCTGCCCCAAAACTTTTTGAGTACCTTCAGGGCTTGGTCCCGAAGATGCATACCAAGTTTTGTAATGATGCGGCAATGCGTTCCAAAAATATAGCACTTTATGACAAAATTCATAATGGCCGACGCTCAAAATGGCCGATATGGGAAAATTTGGTATCGCAGGACTCGGCATGACGCACTGAATGTAAAGAGACCAGTTTTACGATTTTTGGCAAAAGCGTTCAGAAGATATAAGCAAATAATTAGCTTTTTCATATCTTCTGACCACTAGGAGGCGCTGCGCCAAAACTCTGCAGGCATCCTCAAATCATGGTTGCCATAACACGTACTAAGTTTGGTTGGAATATGTTAAAGCATTGCAGAGATATAGCCCGACATTTATTTTTGTGCACACTAAGCCGATTATATTTGGGCGGTATTCGACAAAGGTTTGAAGAATCAACTTAATTCTCATAACTTTTTCTCAGCATAGTCTGATGATGATCTGGTTCAATTTTTATGAAAATCCGGCTACGGCCTAGGAGGAGTTCGCAAAAGTACGTTTTTTGGAAAATTCAAAATGGCGGAAAAACTATCATGGCGGAAAATGACGTCATAGAGTGCAATCGAATCGGCTTGACCTAAGGAATCAGAGGAAAAAAGAATTTTAATTCTAGGCCTTACGGTTCAAAAGTTATTAGCATAAACATAAGTCCAACTTTGGACAGTTGGTGGCGCTAGAGGGATTAAGGTAGACACTTCAGATTTGTTAGGATGACAGCTGACACTGTCCACTATGAGTGTACCAAATTTCACAACTTTTTATCATACGGTTCTATGGGCTGCCATAGACTTACATTGCAGGATAATAATAATAAATATAGCTGCAAGCAGCCATGACGGGGCCAAGCACTAGGCCGGCATTCAATCTCATGCCGACATAGCCGGCAGCATCAGACCAACGGCAGTAAGCATATAAAGAAATTTCAATAAGACTTCAGTCTAAATGGCTGAAAAATCATCAATACGGTCTTTAGCACTTTGATTGAATGGTTTATCACGGTCGACCAGTAACCAAACTGATGTGTGAAACAACTAGAGTGCTCAAACTCTGCAGGCAGACTCAATGTGTTGATGGCGGCAGCATCAGACCAATGGCAGTAAGCAGTTAAAGACATTTCAATAAGACTTCAGTCTAAATGGCCGGAAAATCACCAATATGGTCTTTAGCACTTTGATTGAATGGTTTATCACGGTCGACCAGTAACCAAACTGATGTGTGAAACAACTAGAGTGCTCAAACTCTGCAGGCAGACTCAATGTGTTGATGGCTGGCAGCATCAGACCAATGGCAGTAAGCATCTAAAGACATTTCAGTAAGATTTCAGTCTAAAAGTCTTATTGAAATGTCTTTAGATGCTCACTGCCGTTGGTCTGATGCTGCCGCTATGTCGGCATGAGCTTTAATGCTCAAAACGTTATACAGTATGTTTAGACAGTTTACAACTTAAATTGTGAAAAACTAAATCGGCAGTTCTAACAAAACCAAGACTACTCAAATGCCCAGGTAACAGCATCGCTAATGGTCCAGCTCCTATGTAATACGTTATGTTATGTAATTCCCTATTTTCTAAGACTCTTGGCAGTCTCAGAAATGCCCAGTAAGCCATCTATGGTCTTTAGCACTTTGATTGAATGGTTTATCACGGTCGACCTAGAGGCAGCGCAGTAACCAAACTGATGTGTGAAACAACTAAAGTCCTCAAACTCTGCAGTCAGACTCAAGTCATGGTTGCCATAACAATTACTAAGTTTGGTTAGAAAATATTAAAGCATTGCAGAGATATAGCCTGACTTTAATTTTTGAGCGCATTAAGTCAAATTCATTTGCACGGTATTCGCAAACGGTTTGACTAATCAACTTAATTCTCATAACTCTTTGTCAGCATGGTCTGAAGATGTTATGATTCAATTTTGGTAAAAATCGGACAAAGCGGTGTGGGAGGAGTTCGAAAAAGTAGGTTTTGAAAAAACAACATGGCAAACAGGGCGTTTGTCCGAATAGGACATATTTGTTATCTGTGCTCTCGGCTTGATCCAGTGAACACATTAAGACCATTTGTTTTACAATAGGTAACGGAATCAAAAGTTATTAGCATATTTATTGATTTGGGTTATAACTTTTGACCACAAGGTGGCGCTGCCCCAAAACTTTTGAGTACCTTCAGGGCTTGGTCCCGAAGACACATACCAAGTTTCATAATGATGCGGCAATGCGATCAAAAATATAGCACTTTTTGACAATATTCATAATGGCCGACTCTCAAAATGGCCGATATGGGAAAATTTGGTATCGCAGGACTCGGCATGACGCACTGAATCTAAAGAGACCAGTTTTATGATTTTTGGCAAAAGCGTTCAGAAGATATAAGCAAATAATTCACTTTTTATATCTCCTGACCACTAGGAGGCGCTGCGCCAAAACTCTGCAGGCATCCTCAAAACATGGTTGCCATAACACGTACTAAGTTTGGTTGGAATATGTTAAAGCATTGCAGAGATATACCCCAACATTTATTTTTGTGCGCACTAAGTCGAATTCATTTGCGCGGTATTCGACAACGGTTTGAAGAATCAACTTTATTCTCATAACTTTTAGTCAGCATAGTCTGAAGAAGATCTGGTTCAATTTTCATGAAAATCGGGCTACGGCCTAGGAGGAGTTCGCAAAAGTACGTTTTTTAGAAAATTCAAAATGGCGGAAAAACTATCATGGCGGAAAATGACGTCATAGGGTGTACTCGAATCGGCTTGAGCTAAGGAATCAGAGGAAAAAAGAATTTTAATTCTAGGCCTTACGGTTCAAAAGTTATTAACATAAACATAAGTCCGACTTTGGACAGTTGGTGGCGCTAGAGGGATTAAGGTAGGCACTTCAGATTGGTTAGGATGACAGCTCACACTGTCCACTATTAGTGTACCAAATTTCACAACTTTTTAGCATACGGTTCTATGGGCTGCCATAGACTTACATTGCAGGATAATAATAATAATAATAATAATAATAAGAAATCTAACGAATACAATAGGGTCTACGCACCTTCGGTGCTTGGCCCCTAATAAGAAGAAATCTAACGAAAACAATAGGGTCTACGCACCTTCGGTGCTTGGCCCCTAATTAAGAACAATGTCCCTATACCTCCCAAAGTGAAAGAAACACACTTCAAAGTAATGAACAACATTTACCCTGCTAAAGAATTACGGAGAATTCGATTTGGTATAGACGATAATTTGTGTACATTCTGTGAAAATGATGTCGAAACTACGGACCATATTTTTTTCTCATGTAATGTGATACAGATATTATGGTGTGATATACATAAATGGATTAAGCAACAGATGCCTTCATTCCCAACTTCTATATCCAGGGACGAAATAACATTTGGGTTGATGTTAAAAAGCAAGGGTGATGAGCTTTGTACTAATACAATTGTATGTCTAGCAAAGTTTTTCATCCACAAATGTCGAATTGTGAAAACATCTCCCAAGTTTATTGTCTTTTTAAATGAATTTAAACTTTATATGAAATCCTTAAAGGCTCTGAAAAATCCTAAAGGACAAGAAATATATGAAACCCTAAAACACTTCCCAACTGAGATAAATAGTTGAACGAAAACTTACTGATCATCACTAGTCATCGCGACGCGCAGTTACATTTTTGAGGAGGTGCGCGTCAGGGTACGTCGTATGGTACACGTCACTGCGTATGCTTCGCCGTACCTACTACGCGCACCCGACGCAGAAGTATAAATCGGCCTTAAAGACTTATATACTTTATACTTCTGCGTTGGGTGCGCCTTAAAGGCCATCAAACTTTGACGATAAGGTAAGTAATGCACGTCCTTTTATGTACTTCTATTGTGTTTCGGTTAGCTAACTTAACTAGCAATGCTACCACATGGGGTATTGATTTTTTTGCAAAAATAATATACCTGTGAGTCCAAAATCATGTGTAATAGGTTGTAATTATATGTAATGGGTTGCATTTATGTAAAATAATAGATTGTAATTTTATTTGGCTTACAGAAAATACAAATGCAACAATTTAGTATTTGCAATGTATGAATATGCTGTTATTATAGCTCTATCTATCTATGAATTAACAATGAATGCATCATCTTTTATGTATAACTTATACTATTTGCTATTTCTTATATAATCACAGGATGGGACTGATACCAGCTCAAACTCTACTGGTTTATCGGATGTGAGACCTCCAGCCAACAGCGATGATGACCAATTACCAAGTGGTAGCCCCCATCACCAGTCATCTCTTCCGTCCCCCAGGCCAAGAATGGCACAAAAAAGGAAGAGAAAAGAAAAAGATGACTGGGTCCAAGTGCAGGTGCTCGGTTGGAGGAACGGCGGGTGAAGCTGCAACAGACTGTATCAAGGCAATGATGAGAGCGACCGGTTTGGACAAACTGTTGCAGATATGCTGCGGAGGGTGCCGAGGACCACAGAGCACAGGCAATGCATGTAGAAATGCACTGTATCTGCAGTTTGCACTTTTGCTTTTTTTATTTTTTTTTGTATATAGTTTGCACTTTAGCTTTTTTATTTATTGTCTGTTCACACCAATTCATGCAGGTTATACGGTAGTTTGCATCATTTGTGTAATTTCTCTTTTGCATCTAATTTTGATAATAATTGTAGCATTGCACATTAATACATTGCACTGTCATGCCCATATTTGTATGTACTTTACACTTTTTATTAAAAAAAATACTGCTTTGATTGTGTGAAGGTTATTGGAAATAAACATTAACAAATAGTTGCACATGTGTCTGTGTTTGCTCTTTTGCATCTATTTTTAATATACAATTCAATGTTTACTATGTTTTACATCAAACAATTTGGTAGTCGATTGGGAAAAGGCTAGAAACTCCGCCGTCCTATAGAGGGCAGCACTATTGGAATCGTTCAGATTGCCTAAAACACAAACAGGAAGGATTATTGGACCGTTTTTGGCCAGTGCTCGCTTCATTTTTCAGTTTTACGCTGTACACTCATTAAAACTACACAATGGGGAAACGTCAGCACCAAAAAGATAAAATGTAAGTACAGACATTATCCTGAAGACTGGCCAGGGCCGTGCAAATCCCTGTTGTGACTTTAGCATACTAAGCTAACAGAGCTAGTGTAAACTGTAAATGACAAGGCTAGACTCTACTAAAGTCCTGACTTTTATTAAGCTTTCAACATTCTTTGGAACTAATACATTTTTATATTTTTCCGTTCGCACTACCCATATTAGCACGATGTGCATCGAAGTATGTATCTCATTGTCTCACCCTAAAGGCCAGACAAGATTTCGGAACAGAGGTGTTCTTCTTTACGAGTATTGTCGTAGGGTAGAAGTAAATATACATCTTGATTAATAGTCTTCTAGTAAAAAATGACAGTGGGCTTTTATATATATATATATATATATATATATATTATACTTTTAAGATAATCTCTGCAAATCTGCGCCCTGTACTTTAAAGCTGGAATAGAAGGCAAATTCCCTGGGTTTTCACTGTCATGAATCTGGTTCACTTTTTATTGTTGTAGCTCTCTGTGGAAACTTGTACTGAATTTAACCTGTTAATAAGCCCTCTTTTGCAGTGGTATCACTAAACACCATACAAATGAAAATGCTGCAGTGAGTAACGCTTGCAATCTCAATAACTGCGTAACAAAATAACTCAACACACAATGTCCAAACCGCTGGCCACAAAAGTGAGTACAACCCTAAGTGAAAATGTCCAAGTTGACCCCAATTAGCCATTTTCTCTCTCCAGTGTCAAGTGACTCCTTACTGTTATAAAGGTCTCACGTGTGAATTGGGGAGCAGGTGTGTTAAATTTGATGTTATTGCTCATACTCTCTCATACTGGTCACTGGAAATTGAACATGGCACCTCATGGCAATGAACTCTCTAAGGATCTGAAATAGTAATTGTTTCTCTACATACAGATGGTGTAGGCTATACCATACAATGGTTTAACAGGACAGGTTCCACTCAGAACAGGCCTCACTATGGTCGACCAAAGAAGTTGAGTGCACGTGCTTAGTGTCATACCCAGGGGTGTGTGTGTGTCCGATCAGCATTTTTGGGGCCGATCACCGATTACCGATCACCAAAATCATGATCTGCCGATCACAGAATGGCAGGGGAATAGGAATCTTTTATCTATAATCATGCAGAGTTTGCACCATTTGTAGAAATTAAACTAACTCTAAATTAACTGTATTGAAAAAAAAGACTGTAGACAAAAAATTAAGTTTAAATAAAAATAAGGCTTCTGTAGGCCATCTTTCCCAAATGGTTTAGTTTCTCATACTCTGCATATTCAGTTGTATGGCGTGCTCTAAAATGCCTACTTATCATGTTAGTGGTGTTTAAATGACGTTGCTTGCTTCCACCTCAAGGGATTTTATCATGACCACTTTGAAGAACTTCCAGACGGGAGAGCTCATGTTGCCACTGACAAGCGCCTGTGCCGCGCGCCGTGCAAGCAAACAGTGTTGCCAACTATTTATTCACATAGTCTCTACTGTATTTTATTATGATATAGCCAAATGTCCCAATAAAGCTCTTCTCATTTCTCATCTCAATTAAGTAATAAGTACATGAGAAGAATGGAAATCAAAACGGTCAAACTAAATTCTTTAAATTGAGTCACATTGAGTGTTGCCAGCGACGGCTTGCAAAGTTGCCGCACATGCGTGATTCATTAGCAGTCTGGACGTGGAGGGGAGAACAACTCCTGCTTTGACTGCAGCTGAGAGGGGCTGCTGCGCGAGGACTGGGCCGCCTGTGAGTGCTTTGGGATGGGGGTGGGGCCCGCGGCAGCACCCGCTGCTCATTGAGAAGAGTAAGAACGATGTGTGCAGAGAGTCTCCAAAAGTCTCCAATAACTTCCGAAAAAGTTGTTTTATATATATATATATATATATATATATATATATATATATATATATATAATCGATCGATTGCGTGCTCTAGGACCTGCATTATAGGCAGATAATGGACTATAAACACAACTTAAATATAACAAAGATTAGACTCAGACAACGTCAGGTACGGCAATGATGTGTTCATGCCAAGCGTCTCCCTTGGAACCTCCTAAATGGACTTTGCGTATGGGCGCCGCCATAAGGCGAAATACGGCGAACTGCAGCGATATACCGCCTTCCACCAGAGGGCAGGCTCCAAAAGCGGAAATATAAGGAGAAACCCAATGGCAACTTTACAAGTGTAAAAATCATGTTTACAGCCTATTGGGGAAACACTGTTTACCCAGTACCCAGAATACTTTGTCAACCTATTTTCTGTTGTTATATCATTTTAAAAGGCTGTAATCCTCTCTGTTGTAGTTGTCATTGTTTGGCTGTAGCCCATGACTCTTTCTTGTGCTTCTGCAGGTACATTACCTGTACTGAATATACTCATTTCTATGGCGGGAAGAAAACAGGTATGGGAAGTTCAAACATACATATTTAACCTGTTCCATTTGTAAATATTAAGGCTGAAATGATTCTTTGAATAAATCCTCTCCAGGGACCCTTGTGTCATGTCCGGAGTGCCCTGTTGTGCGAACAAGTGCTGCAGCTATTGATTATTTTAGTCATCTATTAAGCTATAAATTATTTGTTCAATCAGCACAGTTTAAATAAACTGATATAACACAAATGATTTTCTGTTTGAAATAAGATTAACATGTATTTATTCTTGATTGCACCACTATAAGCATTGTAATGGCACTTCCATTTCACACTATATAAGCATTATAAATGCTAAAAAAATATTAACCTTAGACTAAAAGGATATTAAAAAAGTAAGAAAATACATAAATAAAAATGCTGTCTAATAGAGTATGACAATGCATTATATTGCACATCCATTAATATAACATATAAATGAAAAATTATTTCAGGCTCAACATAAAGGCCCGTACACACCGGGACGAATATCAGCGCACGTTATTTGCCAGCATTTTTCAACGCGTTTACTGTGTTCACACCCAAGCAATTATCGCTGACGGTGAGCCGAGTGAACATGCAAATTCATTCCCTGACATTAGTTGGCGCTTAATTTAAAACAGAAATACCCCGGTACACCAGGTGGCGCTGCAGAACTTTACGCTTCCGACACTCGCTTTTCACTCAGAAGAAAAGACCAAGTAATTTTTGTAATCGATGTTGCGTTTGTCATAGAGTTCTTTGTGTTCCGACACCAACGAGACCAGCAACTCTACATTCATCTTGCCTTGCATCTTCTTTGTCTTATTTCTTCCCGGCAGTGTAGACGCTACTTGGCGTATATCTTTTCGCCGTTAAGTATGTGTGCTCGGTAAGACCGTTTTGTGTTTGAGCGCCCCCAAGTTGTCTTTTACTGTAACTTCAGAAGCTCCAGACACGTGAGCAAAAGCGCCAATCTCATTGGTCGTATAGTTTTTGATGCAGCGTCTCAAACCAAAAAAACAAACCCGAGGCGTTTTTTAAAAATGCCGCTTTTACGCGTGGCATTTTTTTAAAAAAATGGCGCTTTTACGCGTGCCGTTTTTCGCGTCGGTGTGCACACTCACATTGGCGCCTTTGTTTAGTCACGAGGCGTTAAACGTCGGCGAATATCGCGCAAAATTCATCCCGGTGTGAACAGGCTTTAAAGCATGGCACACATAAAAGTGAAATCAAGGTTAATCCAAAAGCTGACTTAAAGTTTACAGTTCATTTAGCAATGTAGATTTGACCTAAAAAACTTGAATTTGCATAAAACAATAGAATAGTTCTTTGAATAGTTTGGCGACTATTAAAGAGTAAAGAGCAGATGGGAGCAGGGTTGACGCTCACTTAGCTTGATGGGGCTAACACAAAGCTAACAGACAATGAACTGAGTCCTTTGCAGAGACAGTGATTATCACATTAATATTGAAACAACAGTTATTGGAACATGATGTGAGGACCTTAACCAAACAGTTAAAAGTAAAGTTCAGTTGGCTGCTGAGAGTACAAGGGTTCAGCTACACTGAAAAACACACACTGTAAATAACAATGTTATTTACAGTGTCTGTTTATTATGCAGATGTTTTGATTCACATGCACATTATTAAATGCACTGTAAACTTTAAAAGGCAGCTTTTGGATTAACATTTTATTTATTTTATTTTAAATCTGTATTTAATCAATCAATATTTGTTTTTATAGCGCCTTCCAACCACCACAGATTGAACCATGGTGCTTAACAACATTAATAAAA
Organism: Neodontobutis hainanensis; assembly: GCA_024349245.1. NCBI lineage: Eukaryota > Metazoa > Chordata > Actinopteri > Gobiiformes > Odontobutidae > Neodontobutis > Neodontobutis hainanensis. The sequence goes on along the minus strand of JALDNG010000362.1, from coordinate 216,267 downwards.
AATAAACATATTTACAAATAGGTTTAAAAACACATTTACACAATAAAAACAGAGCAGTGTTTTAAAGTTTTAAGTTTGGCTTTAAACAGAGGCCGGTCAGTGATGGAACGTAGCTCAATGGGCAATGAGCTCCAGAGTTTAGGACCGACCACTGCAAAAGAACGATCGCCCCACTGTTTGAACTGGGACCGGGGCACCTTCAGCAGATGTTGCCCAGCAGAACGTAGAGCTCTGCTGGGTTGGTGAGGGGTGAGAATCTCGCATAGATAAGAAAGTGCAAGGCCTGTGAGTGCATTAAAAACAAACATTAAGATTTTTAAATAAATTCTAAACTGAACAGGGAGCCAGTGTAGGGAGGACTGGACAGGTGTTATGTGCTCATGTTTACAACTGTTAGCAGTCGAGCAGCAGCGTTTTGCACAAGCTGCAAATGGTGAAGTCCAGTTTGGTTAACTCCCACATAGAGTGCATTGCAGTAGTCTATGCGGGAGCTGATAAAAGCATGGATGGCTTTCTCCAGGTCATCATGACTTAAAAAGGGTTTAACCTTTGAAAGGAGGCGAAGCTGAAAAAAGCTTGCCCTAACCACAGAATCTATTTGTTTATCAATTTTTAGACTGCTGTCTAGTTTTACCCCCAGATTTTTGACAACGTGGTTAAGATGGGGGACCAAAGCAAAAGGACCAGGAGCTAAGACACTGGGCAGGTTGGATGTGCCAAACACAATACATTCAGTTTTATCCTCATTCAAACAGAGTAAATTCTGGGACAGCCAGAATTTGACGTCCTCTAAACATCTGTTGATGGACTGAAGACTATCAGGACAAGCAGGGACAACCGGAAAGTAAACCTGCAGGTCGTCTGCATACAGATGAAAATTAATTAATTAATTAGATGAAAAGACATATTGTGTTTTGAAATAACTGCACCTAACGGCAACAAATACAAGGAAAATAAAACGGGGCCCAAAATGGAACCTTGTGGGGCTCCAGAGGTCAAGGGGGCCGAGGAGGAGGAGAGGTCACCAATCCTGACAGAAAAAGTACTCTCTGTTAAATACAACATAAACCACTGCAGCACAGGTCCCTGAAGCCCAACCTGTTGTTCCAGACGTGTCAGGAGGACTGAGTGGTGTACGGTGTCAAACGCTGCAGTAAGATCCAGCATTATGAGCAGCACTGGCTTTTTCTCATCAAGAGACAAGAGAATGTCATTTTGTACTTTGAGAAGAGCAGACTCAGTGCTGTGTCGTGTCCTGAAGCCAGACTGAAACTTTTCAAAGATCCGATTGTTCTCCAGAAAAGACTGTAACTGTAAGAAAACTATATTTTCCAAAACCTTCGATAGAAAAGGTAAATGGGACACAGGTCTAAAATTTGACAGAACAGTTGGATCAAGGTTGGGTTTTTTTAGCAGAGGCCTGACCACAGCTTGAATACAGTTGGTACAGAACCTGAACTCAGGCAGCTGTTTATAGATGAGAGGAGGCATGGGCCTACTGTATTAAAAACCTGTTTAAGCATTTTAGATTGTATAATGTCCAGAGGACAGTTGGTTGGTCTCAGCCTCTGGACCACCTCAGAGAGGAGAGAGAGTGATACTGGCTCAAACACATTAAACACAGAGAGGACAGGAGAAGAGCACAAGTCAAAACGGCAAAATTTTCTTAATAATAATGATTTAATGGAATGCTTTAGGATGAGCCTTTCATTTTCTTGTTTTATAATGCACATTTAATGTGAAATAGAAGTGCCATTACAATGCTGATTGATGTGCAATCAAGAATAAATACGTTAATTTTATTTCAAACAGAAAATCTTATGTGTTATCTGTTTATTTGAACAGTTCTGCTATTTATCAAATACTCCATTAATCAAACCAAATAATCAATAGATTACTCAATTACTAAAATAATTGATAGCTGCAGCACTAGTAAATATTCTGAATTTTGCTTTTGAGTGCAGCTTTGGTAATCAAATAAAGTGGTACTTGTTGAAATTGCAACATTTAAGTCCTTTGTTTAATGACTTCTAATGATGTTTCTAGAAATCCCCCAAGCTAACTTCAGGCGACTTCGGTTTGACCACTGCAGGTATGTTTAACGTGCTTATAATAGATGTTGTACGTCTGTGACTAATGTTCATGGACAAATGTGTTCTTCTCCAGTTTATCCTTGCAGCCTTTTGAGTATCCTGTCTGCACTGAAGTGGGCCATGTCTTTGACTTACTGTAAGTAAAAAAAAAACAGTGTATCATGCACGCATCTTTAAAACTGCAAACATTATACAAACAAACTATGAAAATTTTAGACAGAAAACCAAACTTACCACCATTGTCCAATATTAAAAAAATATAAACTACTTGGGAAAACATGGTCAAATACTCAGATCTATGCCTAATATACAAGATTCATGGTCTATCATCCCTTACACTTAGCCAGTTCATTCAAATTTCTACAGCTGATCACAGAGGAGCAGCGAAAGGAGATTGTATCATACCTTTTAGGAAAAGTTCATGTTCACCGTTGTCTGAATCTGGCATATTTACAGTTTATATTTTTTGTCTATCAATATGCACTGTCCTGAAATAAATAAATAAAACAAATAAATAAACAAAATGTGTCAGCTCCTCCAGCTCCATAATAAGTCCAGGATAAGTGGAAGAAAATGTATGAATAATAATGAATAATAATGAGTTTAAGAGAGACAATGAAATACAGTGTTTCCAACTCAAATGAGCTAATTAAAAGGTGTATTATGAAAGACAAACTGTGTAGTTTTGAATTTCATCAAGTTAATGTTGTGCAGGTGGAATTGTTGCTGAGATCTTTGACTGTTGGTGGGTCTGCTGGTACAGACAACTTAGATAGTCGGCTGTTGAAGTTATCAGCTGGACATATTTCGAAACCAATCTGTGACATTATTAACAAATGTTTGATTAGTGGTGAGTGTCCAAAACTTTGGAAGGAGGGTAAGATAATTCCTTTACCCAAAGACTCAAAATCAACTTTCTGTGGTCCAAACATTAGGCCTATAAGCATTTTGCCTATTTTAAGTAAATTATTGGAAAAAATTGTATTTAAGCAAGTGCAAGATTATTTTTCTAACAATGAATTGACTACGATGTTTCAACATGCTTATAGGTATGGTCATTCCACCTGCACTGCAATGACACAAATGTCGGATAGCTGGCTAAAATCAATTGATAATTCAATGCTAGTGGGTACACTACTATTGGACTTCAGTGCTGCCTTCGATGTGATTGACCATGAAATTTTGATTTCTAAACTTAGTTATGGTTTTACGTCTTCCGCAATCAAGTGGTTTAAGAGCTATTTGTCTGAGAGGTCGCAAAGAGTTTATTTTAATGGGGCATTATCTTGTAGCAAGTCCCTGGATTGTGGTGTTCCTCAAGGAAGTTGCCTTGGACCTTTTGTTATTTTCAATTTTTACAAATGATATGCCGTATATACTCAGTAAAGCTACATTGACTATGTTTGCTGATGATATTACTTTTTATTATGCAGCCCCTACATGTTCAGAGCTTAATCAGGTTCTGTCTTGTGAGATTATCAAATTGCATAACTGGATTAAAACAAATAAACTTGTTCTAAATATTTCAAAAACTATGAGTATAATATTTGGTTCTAAGTATAGATTATCTGATAATCCTATAATTAATATACAAGTAAATGGTCAAAATAAACAGCAAGAAAAATGTGAAGCTTCTTGGACTTTGGCTTGATTCCACTTTGTCATGGTCTGATCACATTAACATAGTTGTTGCTAAAATGGGTAGAGTCGTGGCAGTGACGCGTAAATGTGCACAGTTTTTAAGTTCACAGCTGTTAAGTCGTGTTGTTTGTACATTAGTTTTGTGCCATTTGGATTAGTGTTCTGTTGTATGGGCTGCTGCATCAAATAGTCATTTAAAAAAATTACAAGTGGCTCAAAACAAAGCTGCAAGAATGGTTCTTGGTTGTTCTTCGAGGACTAGTGTTGCAGAGATGCATGAACGTCTTGCTTGGCTGATGGTCAAGCATAGACTATCTGTAAATATGTTAGTGTAAATTCATAGAATTATTAATACTTGGACTCCTAATTTTTTTTAAGACAATTTAACTTACTATTCAGATATGCATTTACATTACACAAGAGGGGTTGAATAGTAGACAGATCTCTCTACCCCGACCTAAATCAGACTCTATAAGGAGGACCGTGTTTTATAGGTCAGTTGTGGTTTGGAACAATCTTCCAGTTGGGGTTCGTGAGATCAAGGGAAAAACTAGTTTTAAAAAAAGACTAAGACTGTATTTGTTGTCAACATCATAATATTGCCTGGATTGGTTGAATTAGGTTGTATTGTGTGTTATGTTGTTTTTCATTATTTTATTATTTTAATTAGTACTTTTTTTAATCTTTTTTTTTCTTTTTTTTTCCTTTGTGTTATTGTAATTTTCTTTTATGTGAATATATTTGGAAGTAATTGTAATTGTTATTATTGAGTTGTATGTATTGTTTGGACCCCAGGAAGACTAGCTGTCGTTTTGGCGTCAGCTAATGGGGATCCTCTTATATAAATAAAAAAATAAATAAAATAAATGACAAGTGAGACCACTGACATTTTAAAGTACATCAGTAAGTCTAAAGAACATGAATGAATATATTGAACCTCCAACACTAATCTTAACTTAGATCATTGGTTTTCATTTCCCAAAAAATGCTGATTGCCTCTGTAACTTAGGTAAGCCCTTCCTCTCAAGGTATACCTTAGCATATCATCTTCCGTCCACAGTAGTGGCGTGGCTAAAACTCCCACACCTCATTTTTAAAGTACATGGGGCAGCTGGTGTAGACTCAGTTCCTTAAAGTTTGTCTTGATGACAATGTGGCTAACTGCTTTTCTTATTTTTCTTTTAGGAGTATTGTGCCATGGATAAAAAAGTATGGTACTAATCCAATCACTGGAGAGGTAAGAAAAAAGTATATAGTGAATATTATATTATATGAAGCTATAACTATATTTTTTATTTCCATGGATTATTAAATCCATAGGCTTTTTAAGAAGGTAAGGTTCAGCTTTGTGCCTGGGATTACCAGGCTTTGATGAGCTGGTCATCACCTGGAGGCCACACCTCTATAAAAGCAGATGTTTGCAGTTTTACTTCAAGCAAATAGCAAATCCTGCTCGGACCATCATACACAATTTCTCATTAATGCAAGAATGTAATCAACCAATCACATGGCAGTTGCTTCAGTGCATTTAGGGGTGTGCTCCTGCTCAAGACAATCTCCTGAACTCCAAACTGAATGTTGGAATGGAAAAGAAAGGGAATTTAAGCAATTTTGAGCGTGGCATGGTTGTTGGTGCCAGACGGGCCGGTCTGAGTAATTCACAATCTGCTCAGTTACTGGGATTTTCAATTACAACAATTTCTAGGGTTTACAAAGATTGATGTGAAAAGGGAAAAACATACAGTATGCGGCAGTCCTGTGGGAGAAAATGCCTTGTTGATGCTAGAGGTCAGAGGAGAATGGGCCGACTGATTCAAGTACTTACAACCTTGAGGCGGATGGGCTACAACAGCAGAAGACCCCATCGGGTACCACTCATCTCCACTACAAATAGGAAAAAGAGGCTACAATTTGCACAAGCTCACCAAAATTGGACAGTTGAAGACTGAAAAAATGCCTGGTCTGATGAGTCTCAATTTCTGTTGAGACTTTCAGATGGTAGAGTCAGAATTTGGTGTAAACAGAATGAGAACATGGATCCATCATGCCTTGTTACCACTGTGCAGGCTGGTGGTGGTGGTGTAATGGTGTGGGGGTTGTTTTCTGGGCACACTTTAGGCCCCTTAGTGCCAATTGGGCATCATTTAAATGCCACGGCCTACCTGAGCATTATTTCTGACCATGTTCATCCCTTTATGACCACCATATACCCATCCTCTGATGGCTACTTCCAGCAGGATAATGCACCCTGTCACAAAGCTCAAATCATTTCAAATTGGTTTCTTGAACATGACAATGAGGTCACTGAACTAAAATGGCCCCCACAGTCACCAGATCTCAACCCAATAGAGCATCTTTGGGATGTAGTGGAACGGAAGCTTCGTGCACTGGATGTGCATCCCTCAAATCTCCATCAACTGCAAGGTGCTATCCACTCAATATGGGCCAACATTTCTAAAAAATGCTTTCAGCACCTTGTTGAATGCCACATAGAATTAAGGCAGATCTGAAGGTGAAAGGGGGTCAAACACAGTATTAGTATGGTGTTCCTAATAATCCTTTATGTGAGGGTAGAGTGGTTAGCTATAAGAGAAGGGTTTAATGTTTGCACTTTTTATAAAGGGTATAAACAATTTTAAACAATTTGGAGTTTATGGCTCTTTAGTGAGAAAGATTATTTACAGCAGCCTCTTCTTAGAAATGGGTGTCCCAGTGCCCTATTGAAAAAGACAGTGTCACAATGATTTGTTTTGTCTGTCTGAAAAAGAACATGGAAACATGTTTGAGTTGAATAAAACTGCATCTGTACCAATACCCTGTGGTCAGATGAGATCAAACCAAACACACCCAATAGGCCTTGCAGAGACGGAAATGATATACAATCTAGGAGTGTCAGACTGCTGTACATGTTTTCTACATTATGAATAAATTAAAATATTGACTATAAAGTACTATGTTGTTTATCTGAGCCTTTTAAGTCTTCAAAGACTATGATGATCAGTAATCAAATGAACTCAATAAACTCAAGCCAACAACAAGCCAATAATTAATTAACACTTGATCTTTAAATTGCTAATCTGGGTTAAATTGCATGCTTAGTATTTTAAATCTTGCATCCTTTTTCCCTCAGAAACTCGAAGCGAAGTCACTCATCAAGCTCAACTTCAGTAAGAACAACGATGGTAATTATGTTTATTTGTCCATTTGTATGTAAGATCCAATATTTATCAAATATTGTGACATCAAAATAACATTTTCACCTTGAATGTGATTTGGAGCATATGGTATAATTTTGACTTTTGAAGATGAGAGTTTAGTTTTTAGCAGCAGCTCTTACCATTTTCTCCTTGTCTGTAGGAAAGCACCACTGTCCTGTTATGTACAACGTCTTCACCAATAATTCCCACATTGTCGCTAACAAGGTCACAGGCAATGTGTATTCTTATGAGGTTGGTACACTTTTCTGTTGCTCCCTACATTTTTAGAAACAAATGAATAACACATGTATGCTAATATATTACTGATAGTACTTCACATTATTTTATGTCCATTTTTTCTCAGCAATATTTCACCATTCAGGTGACAGTGCAGGTCCAAGTAGCCCAAAACAAGTGAGCCATGTTAGAGGCCTGTGTACTGGCATTTGAACACAGGCCAGGGTAGCACTGATTGCAGGCTGGCATATGAAATGTGAAATAAAGAAATGTACATTAACCGACAAATATCTTTTTTACAAAATGAATTCTAAATTAACATGCTTCACAAAACAGTTATGTTTGAGCATCAGCTGGGATTTGAGCACACAACTTAAAGGGTAACTAAGGTCCGACCAACTTTTTTTTAGCTGATAATCTGTATAAACTATAGTTTGTAGTTTATAACAAATATGGTGTAAACATGCCCTTGTCAAGTTGAAAACCAAAATTGCTCTTCCTGGTCAGTGTGAAATACTCCTGTTCCTTAAACACTCCTCACCACTCCTTTCAGTATCAAGCAGTCCGCTACACCCTTGGTACAGCCTCGTTCACGCCTACCAGGTCTCAGAACAGAACTACGTCAATGCAGCGCATAAACGTGCTCACACAGAGACAAAGACACACAGATTTTAGCCCTCCTGCAGACGCACTGGAGTGCACAGCTAGAGATTCTGTGCCCTGTCATGGCCCTGCGTAGCCAGTGCACGCCGAGCTGTTGTGCTCCGGACCGATTGTGTGTTTTGGGACCAGGGGTATGGGGCCTCGCTTGACCGCCCAACGTTTAGCACACTGGATCTGTTAGGATATCGTCCTCCCCCAGCTGTTCTCAGAGCACATTCGACCCAAGGGGACACCGTTGGTGGACCTGTGTAGGGGTGTTTCTGTAGAGGACATATGCTTTGCAGCCTCTTGGTCTTCTGTGTCTACATTTCTGCGGTCTTATCTTCTGGATGTGTCCACTGGTTCCATCACCCATTCTGTGTTGGGTGGGAATAAAAGACTCGTCATCTAGCTCAACATCTGTTGCGTGTCATTGTTATTGCTGCAGCATGTGGCACTCTTGAGGGCTGCTTGGACGGTGGCTCTCATTTGTGCTGGATCTTGTCTGTACATTAAGGTTGGGCCCCGTATGCTCTTGGCAAAAGCAGTCATGGGCCCGGAGGGTGTGACAGGCGCACTCTACTGGGGTTATTTGGCTTGACCGTAGTGCCAGCAAGGAGAGGCAGTCCTGTGCACAGCTTTGGTTGGTGTTGTGTCTGACACTGAACCCCAACCATCAGAACACCGTAGTTCAGGTACCCATGTTCTTATCTTTTCCAGATCCCGATTTGTGTGTGCGTGTGTGTGTGTACTAAAATAATGTTTTAAAAGCATACACTCTTTAAATTATGTTTTCTCTTTTCAATTAATATGCTTCTAGATGTATTAATATTACATCTCTTACTTCATTTTGACTACAAAGCATAAACCATAAGGCACATAATGTGGACACATGCATAAGGAAATAGCTAAATAAGTACACAAAAACAAAACACATCATCCAAAATATTATACTACATTAGGCCTGTTTAGCATCTGACATAATTGCCGTTATGCCAAGCCGACATGTTTAATACACAATGTTTCTAAAATAGCACTTCAATATTCACGCTACTAGCTTTAATAGATAGATAGATGGATAGATAGATCTTTGTCATTGTCATATATACAACGAAAATTTAAAAGTGCTCTCCATTAGTGCATCATTCATACATAGTTAAAATAAGACTAAATGTAATATACATTTAAACACTAAAACCATAATAATTTAAAAATAAAAACAGCTAAAAACCCACACATACATCAAACAAAAACATTGGTCTAGACTATTTTTTGTAGCGTTTAGAGCGGTTATCACAGTTGGATAGAAACTGTCCTTGAGTCTATTTGTCCTGGCTTTATATAATCTGTACTGTCTTCCTGAAGGCAACAGTTCAATTAGGGAGTGGCCAGGGTGTGAAGTGTCATAATACTCTGTGCTCTTCTGAGGCAACGGGAGTTGTGTAGATTTTCCAGCGTGGGGAGAGGGCAGCCAACAAGCTTCTGTGCGGTGTTGATGACCCCCTGGAGAGATTTTCTCAGAGCCACTGTGCAGCTGGTGAACTATATACATAGGCAGTATGTTAAAATACTTTCTGTAGTGGCTCGGTAAAAGGACACCAACAGTCTTTGTGTAATGTTATTCTTCCTGAGTAACCTCAGTAACCAGTCTATGCTGGTCCTTTTTCAGCAGCTCAGAAGTGTTTGCACTCCAGGGCAAACTCTCTCCAATGTGCACTCCTAAGAAGCGGAAGTCTGCCACCCACTCCACACAGTCCCTGCCGATAAGTAATGGTGGAACATTTGTCTTTTTCCTCCCGACGTCTATTAGTAGTTTTTTGGTTTTTGAGATTTTGAGGAGAAGGTTGTTGGTCGAACACCACGTCGATAGCTGCTCCACCTCATCTCTGTAGGCAGACTCGTCCCCGTCAGAGATGAGCCCCACCACTGTAGTGTCATCTGCAAACTTTACTATGGTGTTGCAATGATGGACAGGAATACAGTCTTGTGTATAAAGAGAGCAGTCCCTCAGCACTCGACCTGGGACGCCATCAGGACCAGTCGCCTTCCTCGGGTTGACGGCTCGCAGGGTACGTCTCACCTCGTGTTGCTCCAGACTGAGGACTTGTAGGCATTATTCCTCTTCCTCAGCAGCTGCTGGACCTTCCGGGTCATCCAGGGCTTCTGGTTGGGGTAGACCCGGATGCGTTTGTCCACTGTGACCATGTCTATGCAGTTCTTGATGTAGCACAGTACACTGTCTGTGAACATCTCCAGGTCCTGATATTCAAATACCTCCCAGTTGGTCCTGTCAAAGCAGTCCTGCAGCTGCTGGGAAGCACCATCTGGCCATGTGGTAACAGTCTTTGTGATGGTGGGAGCCGTTTTCTTGACAGGGGCATATGCTGGAATGAGCAGCAAGGACAGATGGTCAGACTGGCCCAGGTGTGGTAGTGGTCTGGCCCTGTAGCCCAGTGTTAGAATAGACCTTGTCCAAAGTCTTCTCTCCCCTAGTGGCACACTTTATGTGCTGGTGGAACTTAGGGAGCGCTTCCTTTAAGTCTGCATGATTAAAGTCTCCTGCTATGATTTGCACAGCGTCAGGGTACGCGTGCAGGAGTCCGATAGCTGACTTAGCATTAGCATCCGGTGGTATGTACACAGCTGTAACCATGACTACAGTAAACTCCCCTTGGAGATAAAAAGGCCTGCATCTGATATTCTATGTCCAGTGAACAGTAGTTGTCTCTAGCCACCGTGTTGGTACACCAGCTGTTGTTCATGTAAATACAGAGCCCCCCACCTCCGGAGTCAGCTGTTCAATCATGGCCTGCTAGCTCGATAGCAGAATCCGGGACGAATTGTTGCAGCCAGGTCTCTGTGATGAGCAGAACGCACGCATCCCTCATGCAGTTGTTCGTCTCGGTTTGTATCCTCAATTGATCCATCTTATTTGTGAGGGATCTGGCATTCGTGAGAATAAGCTGGGGAGCGGTGGTCTGAGTGGCTGCCTCCGTAGCCTGGCTAGCGCATAGCCCTGCAGCCTCGCTTTTTCCTTCTCTCTCTACGCCGCTTGCGCCTCCTTCCTGCTGGGATGACAATCCACGGAGAGCTGGGACTCCTCGCTACTCCCACTGGGATGTTGTGCAAGCGGATAAACTCACTTTCTAGCAAATTCCAATCTTAAGGAGATCGTGTCGGCTATAGCTGTTTTCCGCCAGACAGATTTTACACAAAACATACAAAAACATCCAAACATAGCACCAATACATGAAACACCTAGCTGCTGCAACTGTGTGCACCGCCATCTTGCCTAATACTATCTACCCATTAAAGTCATAGCAGCGAAAACCAAAAATATCAAACATGATAATGGCATACAAGCACTCCATGCTAACTAAAAGTAAATCAGCATCGGCTCAAGAGTGCTATGGCTGCATCACTGCTTGTTTCATGGAACCTCGCTAAAGCCAACTTAATTGCTGAGTTAATTAAGTGTGCAATAGACCTGGTTGGCAAAGTTTTGTGTTATGACAAAAATAAGTCATATCGCTAACCTCTTGTGACCGGATGGATATGGAACAATTATCCATATTCACATTCGGATATTTTGATGGGAAAATGTTTCTTGGGATCTGGAATCCAACTCCTCGAGAGAGGCTGGACTCTCAACTACACTGGAGTTGCCTGCAGTGAGAGGCGGCTGGCTGGTGTGGGCTTGCTCATAAGCCCCGCCAGCTTAGCCGCCATGAGTTCACCCAGGTGAACGAGAGGGTCGTTTCCCTGCGTATTTGGGTTGGGGATAGGTTTCTCACTGTCGTTTGTGCTTATGAGCCAAATGGCAGTGTAGAGTACCCGGCCTTCTTGGAGGGGTACTGGAAAAGTGCTTGTTCTACTGGGGGACTTCAACGGTCACGTGGGCAGCGACAGTGACACCTGGAGGGGCGTGATTGGGAGGAATGGCTCCCAGGATCTGAACCTGAGTGGTGTTCTGTTATTGGGCTTCTGTGCTAGTCACAGTTTGTCCATAAAGAACACCATGTTCAAGCATAAGGTGCCACCAGTGCACGTGGCACCAGGACATTCTAGGGCGGAGGTTGATGATCGACTTTGTAGTTTTTTTATCTGACCTCCGGCCGTATGTCTTGGACACTCTGGTAAAGAGACGGGCAAAGCTGCCAACTGATCACCACCCTGTAGTGAGTTGGTTCCGATGGCGGGGGATAAAGCTGGACAGACCCAAGCGTACTGCGAGTGTCTTTTAGGAACGTTTGGCCAATTCTCCTGTCAGAGAGATCTTCAACTTCTATCTCCGACAGAGCTTTAACCAGATTCCGAGGGAGGCTGGAGACATTGAGTCCGAGTGGGCCATGTTCTTTACCTCCATTGTCGATGCGGCCACTCATCGAGTTGTGGTCGTAAAGTCTCCGGTGCCTGTCATCGCGGTAACCCCTGAACACGGTGGTGGACACTGGAATTAAGGGATGCTGTCAAGCTGAAGATGGAGACCTATCGAACCTGTTTGGCACGTGGGACTCTTGAGGCTGCAGCCCGCTTGGCTGCAGGTGGGAATCTGCTGACTTCAACTGGGGACATTGTTGGACCCAAGCTGAAGGCACCGGGGGTTGATGAGATATGCCCTGAGTACCTCAAGTCTCTAGATGTTGTGGTGCTGTCTTGGCTGACTTCAACACTCACATGGACAGTGACAACTGGAGGGGCATGATTGGGAGGACTCTGGCCGGGCTGCTCTTGGTCACCGGTCCTGTTCGTTATCTTTATGTACAGGATTTCTAGGCTCAATCAGGGGCCGGAGGGAGTCTGGTTTGGAACCACAGGATTTCGTCTATGCTTTTCGCAGATGATGTTGTCCTGTTTGCTCCATCATGCCAGGCCCTTCAGTGTGCACTGGGGTGGTTTGCAGCCGACTCTGAAGTGGCTGGGATGAGTATTAGCAACTCCAAGTCTGAGACCATGGTTCTCAGTCGCAAAAAAGGTGGTTTGCCCCCTTCAGGTTGGTAGAGAGCTCCTTAGTTCAAGTATCTCTGATTGGTGTCACTTCTGCAGTCGATGTATTAGTCTGTCGTGGTGATAAAGGAGGTGAGCTGTAAGGCGAAGCTCCTAATTTTTTGGTTGTTATACATTCGTTTTCTCACTTATGATCATGATCGTAAGAAGAACTCTCCTTATATTTATCTAGACAGACACGTAGACAGATTATAATTTAACAAGTAATGGCAGGTTTATTCTTGCAAGAATGAAGCAAAACAGACACACGTGTAACAAATGATACAGCCGGATGTTTGCTTAAGGAAGTAAACAAAACATAAGATTTTGACACAGGTGAAGGCCTTGGTGGGAGGCGTATCTTCCATACTCCCACCCCCCAAGGCACCAGGCTCCAGGTGCAGAGGTCCTGTGACAAGCCATGTCCCCGTCTAGTTATGTCTTCTTCATGCTTAGATTAGCATGAAGGACATGACATGAATTTGACATGACCTGAGGAGAACTATAAGCCCCCAGTAACTCTAAACATTATAAGAATAAAAATTATCCTAACACGGATACAGGTGGGCGAAATGAGGTTCCTCCACAGGGTGGCAGGGCGCTCCCTTAGAGATGGGATGAGGTGCTGGGTCACTCGGGAGGAGCTCAAAGTAGAGCCGGTGCTCCTCCACATCGAGAGGAGCGAGATGAGTGGCTCGAGCATCTGTTTCAGATGCTTCCTGGACTCCTCTCTTGGGAGGTGTTCTGGGCATGTTCCATTGGGAGGAGACCACGGCGAATACGCTGAAGGCGTCTCTTGGCTGGCCTGGGAACGTCTGGGAATCCCCCCTGGAAGAGCTCTGCTTAGACTGCTGCCCTGCGACCTGGTCCCGGATAAGCGGTATGATGTCCTGGTGCCACGTGCACTGGTTAACCCCCTTATGCTTGAACATAGTGTTTTGCTATGGACAAACTGTCTCTAGAACAGAAGCCCAATAAAAGAACACCGCTCAGGTTCAGATCTAGGTGGCCGTTCCTCCCAATTACGCTCCTCCAGGAGTCACTGTCATTGCCCACGTGAGCGTTGAAATCTCCCAGTAGAATGACCGAGTCCCCTGTTGGAGCACTTTCCAGCGCCCCTCCCAGAGACTCCAAGAAGGTTACTCTGCACTCCCGTTTGGCCCGTGAGCTCAAACAACAGTGAGACCACACCAATCCCCTACCCGAAAGGCGCAGGGAAGCGACCCTCTAGTTCACCTAGGTGTTCTCCTGCACATGGCGGCTGAGCTGAGGGGCTATGAACAAGCCCACACCAGCCCGCCGCCTCTCACCGCAGGGAACTCCAGAGTAGTGGAGAGTCCAGCCTCTCTCAAGGAGTTGGGTTCCAGATCCCAAGCTGTGCATCGAGGTGAGCCCAACTAACTCTAGTCGGTAACCTCCCGCACAAGCTCAGGCTCCTTCCCTGCCAGCGAGATGACATTCCGTGTCCCTAGAGTCAGATTCCCAATCTGTCCATATCTGCCATACCGGGCGACGTTATAGTCCTTGATTGTTCGTAAATACGTTTCTCTCCTTAAATTTCATTTAAATAAACAAATATTTGACTAATTAGACCCAAGCCGGTGTTAACCGGAAGGGTCTATTACATTAATTCTCAAAGTGTGGTACGCAGAGGAATCGCTGAATTAAATATGAATTGGGTGTGATGGGAAAAGGTGGAGGTGGATAAATTATAAAAAGGAGGAAAAAGTGTCCAGCACAAGAACTGAAGAGAACTAAAGTGAACCGAGCACAAGTGCTAACATTGGCTTTGATAGCGCCAGCGATGTCACCGGAGCAACTGCGAGCAGCAGCAAACGGTACAAAACAGTGAGAAATTATGACTCGAACTACATCAAATTTAGATTTATTTGTAGCGGGAGAGAGGACGAGAACATTGACAGACAACCATTCACTCTCACATTCATTCACTAGGGACACTTTTAGAGTTGCCAATTAACCTATACATACATGTCTTTGGTCGGAGGGAAGAAGCCGGAGTACCCGGAGAGAACCCACGGTAAGACGTGGAGGACATGCAGATCCTCACAGAAAGACCGGAGTCGGCCGAGAATGTTTGAGCCGGCCGGGTTTTGAACTCACAATCTTCTTGCTGTAAGGCAGGAGTGCTAACCACTCCGCCACGTGCACCCCTGCATTTAATTTTATTTAAAAAATTAAAACATTTTAAGTACAGTACGGTTTTTATTAAACTTTTATGTTTAATACATTTTAATAACATTTTTTTTAATTTATTTTTATTTTAATTTTCACTGGTCTATTATATCTGATAGCGTTCGTTATTTTTTTTCTGCTCTTTGAGGGCGAATTTGACCCCCTGAACATGCACAAAAACTCAGGAAACTTTGCCCAAAATTCAAGCCCGGCGAAAAATTTATGGAAATGAAGGCTGCAAGAAAAAAGTATGAAAAAATGACTCAGTGCGACCCCTGGAAAAGTCGAAATACATTGTGCCTATGGAAAAAGAAAGTAACTTTTTTTCAACGTAGAAAAATTAAACTTGGTACTTCCATAGGACACCTCAGGGCAAATAGAAAAGTCTATGACAGCCACACCCTAAACTCAACAGGAAGTCCGCCATGTGGGGTGGAACGCGTGACCACCTAAATCGCACCCCTCGCGCAAAAAGATTCAACTCATTGTGTTTTTATCTAAAAGGCCCCAAATTTGCCGAGTATTATCTAGACACGAGTGCCAACAAAAGTTATTCATTTTTATTTTTATGTTTTATTGGGTGTGGGTGTGGCAAGCCTGTAACGAGGTGGCCATATCTTTTAACACCTTCTCGGATCAAGATTGACACAAAAAGGCGTTTGTGCACATTCATGACCTGAACACAAAGATATGTAAATAAAAGGGTTATCTTTACAAATGGCCCTCTAGCGCCCCCTACAAACTTATAATGGGCCCCAAGAATTTAGTTTGTCATAGAGGCATATGTATAGCCATAGCCAATGGTGACCACACCCCATTTTGAATTTCTGAGTTATCTCAAATCTCCGGTCAGTACTTTGTTTTTCTCGCCTTAGCCCAAGCATAATCTAATATTTTCAAAAGTTCAGACAGATTACAGGAAAACCAGGGACTGTGGAGACCTTTTAACTCTAAATACAAGGTGATGAAGCAGGCTTCAGCCAGAAGAAGATTCAAGCAGTAACACAGGCCCGGTTATTTGACATTACCTTAAAGTTTACGCTTTAAAGCACAATATGCAGTCCCCTGAGTACATGTGTCTCCGCAGTCGCAAGGGAGGCGAGGGTCTTTATTGCCGCTCGCGGCTTTAATATTCAAATTATGACCTTAAATATTCATATATTATACTTGTGGAAAATGCCCAACCCTAGGGAAAACCAGTAATGGATACAGTGACTAAGTTTGTGAATATTTTTTTTTGAGTGTTATGGTCTGCAGCATTGCATTTTCAGATTGATAAGAAGGATCTGTTATTAAAAAATAATGTTTGCTGGCTGAGCAAAGGCATTGTGTCGGAGAGTTTCTGTGACTGCCTGCTGAGCAAAAAATCTCAAGAATTAAAGATGTTTTTGGATTTCAAGAGAGCTACACATTCCAAAAAAGTTGGGACAGGTAGAAATAAAAGGCCGGAAAAGTAAAATGTACATATAAGGAAGAGCTGAAAGACCAATTTGCAATTTAGTTCAATTGGCAACATGCTTGGGTATTAAAAAAAGAGCTTCTCAGAGTGGCCGTGTCTCTCAGAAGTCAAGATGGGCATTCCCCCAATGCTGCAGCAAAAAATAGTGGCGCAATATCAGAAAGGAGTTTCTCAGAGATGAACTGCATCAATTACAACATCATGGCTGCGTAGAAGAAGGATCTGGTACTGAATTGGCCAGATCTTTCACTCATAGAAAAAATTTGTGCATCACAAAGAGAAAGATGCAACACCTAAGACAGTTGAGCAACTAGAATCCTGTATTAGAAAAGAATGGGACAACATTCCTTTGCCTAAGCTTGAGCAACTTGTCATTTGATATGTTATCTATGTTGTATTCTGAATAAAATATTGAAATTTCAAACTTCCACATCATTGCATTCAGTTTTTATTCACACTTTGCACTGTGTCCCAACTTTTTTGGAATCGGGTTTGTAGTTAGGACATTACATTGATTTAGTTAAAAATGTAAAGATCCACTGTTATTGTAAGACCTATTTTATTTTTGGTTCTTGTGGTAATACTGGTGTAAATTATTGTTTTCGTTTTAGTCAGCAAATGAAACAGCTTGTACAGCCACAATAAGAAGGAAATTGTTTGTGTTGTACGCTTGACATTTTTTAGCCTTTGGTGAAAAGTTATTGGGGACCCCTAGATTAGAAAAACTTCAAAGTAGTTTATGATGTGTTCACGTGCTTTCGGAAAGTGCAGTTGTGTTAATGTTTTTAACTCTTAAAGTCAGTGAGTTACCAATTTATTTATTTATTTATTTTCATTAATAACTCTAACTACTCAGTTAAGCTGTCGGGTCTATCTAACCTTTGTTTCTTATCTATAGTACACTATAATCCCAGATCTGATTTCTGACTCATGTCTATAGCTACTTAACTAAAGCATTTCTATTTTAATTTCTCTGCTTTGTACCTTAGAATAAATTTGCCACAATGTCAAATTTACTGCTCTCTTTCTCTTTCATTAGCCCCGTGTACAGTCAGCCCAGATTCAGGATAAGACTGGGCTGAAGAATTTAAAATGTTTAGTCCTAGTGTCCACAGATAAAACTGCTCCCTTCAGCGCTGGTGAAAAGGGGAAGAGGCATTGCTCCGTCACTAAGATTCTTGTCTCTGTCAGTCAGCTATCAATCAATATCTCCCTTTGGGTCTCAGGTTCCGCACACCACTAAGCCAAGTGGTTGGAGGAGCCGCATTGCCACAATCTAAATTTTTTCTAATGTGAAATTTATGCTTTGAAACTTATTTTGTTCTTGCTGCAGGATTACATTTAAGGGTTTGGTGTTTTCTATTATAGTACAGTGCACCTGGAAAGTATTCAGTGCTTTACTTTTTCCGCATTTTGTTATGTTACAGTCTTAATTCAAAATGGATTAATTTCAATATTATCCTCAAAATACTACAAATTATTACCCCATATTGACATTAACCCCATATTGTTTTGTTTGAAGTCTTTGCAAATTTAGTTGAAAGGCACATGACAGCCCGCCTGGAGTTTGCAAAAAGGCACCTGAAGGAATAGTTCCAACAAATGGGTGCCAATAGTCTTTAGAAACCTTTTCCCTATTTGACAAAGAAAAGACAAAATGTCATGCCATGAACTGGTAAAAACTAAGCTTTTACATTAAATAGGGAAAATTTAATTAATAAAATGAGCAACAAGTATTGATATCCAGTGTTACAATAAAAGTGGTCCTAAAAGTGTCTTAATCCTGATTTTGTGTCTGTGTGTTGCACAGGCTGTGGAACAGCTAAACATCAAAACAAAGAGTTTTAAAGATCTGCTGACAGATGAACCTTTTACCAGAAAAGACATTATCACTCTGCAGGTAAGTTGTGTTTTTGTTATTTTCTTTACAATAGATTTATACACAACTTGAATGTCAACAATGTATTGTAATTACAGGACCCAACAAATTTGGACAAATTCAACGTCTCTAACTTCTTCCATGTAATAAACAATGTGAAGCTCTTGGATCCAGGTGTGTTGGTACTTTTCAACATCTTAAATGTTTTTTTAGGGTTAGCATATTAGCCATATAAGCCTGGAAGATCCTGATTTCTTTTTCTTAACAGCAATTTATTATGACAATTAAAAAGTGAATGTCATTTCTTGTAGAAGAAGAAAAGGCAAAGCAGGATCCAGCGTATTATCTGAAAAGCACCAACCTTGAGACCAGAGAGACCTTAGCTGAGCTTTATAAAGAATACAAAGGAGATCAGCTTCTGGCTTCCACCATGAAAGAGCCTGAGGCCAAAACGACGGACAAATTTAATGCTGTAAGTCAAATCTGCCAAAAAATTTAAAAAAAATTTAAAAATTTAAATCTGCAACCAAAATATATATATATCTTCCACTCTTTTCACCTTGCCAGCCACATCTATCATAACCATATGATCAAATTCACATCAAAATATTAATACACTAGAGAAAGCAAGAGACACACCTCCATCCTGTTACTGTCAGTGCAGCAGTTGGATGTGCAACATCAGAACAATTTTAAACTGCACAATGGAAATGGCAATTTAAATCCACTTTCGCAGAGTTCACTCGCTCACTGTCTGTGTCTCTTCTGCTGCACATACCGGGCCGCGGACTTAACGAGCGGAGCTTAATGACCGCAACAAAAACAACTCTGTCTGAGATTAAGCTTTAGTCTCTTCAAAACAGACAAAAAGTGCGTAAATGTCCAGTCACCAGTGGAGAACAGAGAGAATGTGAGCAGTAATCTGTGTTAGCAAAGAGGCTTAACTTTTAAACAGGATGCTGTCGTCCCAAGTCTGAACCATCTCAGAGCCAAGTAATTATTTCATAACACAGTCAAACCCATCTTAAATTAAGTGTTTCCCATTTCCATGCAATTTTTGGCATTTATTAATATGAATAAGCTCAAATCCCACACCAGGTTAGGAGCTGGTGTAAATATACACAAGTTTAAAGTTGGCACCAAGCTGATCAGCAAAACCATTATTTAGAACTAACAACGCATTGGCACTTTGAAAATATTAAATGTTACACTTTTCTGAAAGAATAGTTTTTATCTATTTTTATATAGTTTTTAGTATTTTATCTACTTTTAAGGCCATGTGCATGAGCTTTCAGATTATTTTGTGTGTTATTGTCAATACAGTTATAACAGCAATCATGTGGTTTCTGTCTTTTATCATGGGCTTCTTTTACGACACTCAAACACTAATGCTAAGTAATTTACCCAAGTACACCCGTCACTTAACTGTTAATTTGACATGCAGTGTCCACTTACTGAGAGCCGTGGTCCGCACTCCCTCATCCTGGTGCCATGATGCAAGGACAGGGTTGTGTCTGTCAGTGTGCCTTGAAAACTGTCCTGATCCAACGTTTTCTCAAACACAGTAAATGTAGGCAGCGGTCCATATTCAACACATCTCAGTCTGTCTCACTACATTCACCTCAGACTGTGGGTTTCGTCAAGGCTGGCCTCAGGAGCTCAAAGACGCGCGGGGCCCACTGCAGTGATAGGGCGTTTGCTGTTGGTTAGAGGTTCACTCTCTTACAAACCTGTTTATTTATTTGTCATGTCCAGCTCAAGGAAGCTCTTTTTGCCTGCGTTTCATGCCTTGACGCTGCAAACTCCATGGGCGAGTCCAGCTGAACAATACATACAGTACATGTTTCCTTCAAAACACGGCTTTCAGTCCTCTGGATTCAGTCCTCTGGATCAACAGCCGGGTTTGCATACACCAGGATTGGCCTGGTACACACAGTTTCATAAATCCCACGAGCACTCAGTCGGCCACTTTTACAGAGCTGCACCTGTTTTTACGCAACACTGATAAATGAGGCCCAGTGAGAGTAAAGAGCATGGGTGTCCAACTTAAAGTTGTGTACAAGTTCATGTTGAATTGGATTTTATTGAAGTTTTCAGTAAAAAAGAAAAACAAGAAATTATATTTAACAGTGATGAAATAAAATAAATAAAAGCAAAGGTATGTATTTATTTATATATGTTAGTTTGGAAGTCTGGCCCCTGCAGCACCATGAAGAAACAAGCTGGCCCTCGAGCAAATTTAGTTGATGACACTGTAATAGAGACTTTCTTAGTCTACGGTTGATTTAGTGGTGACAACCCTGTAGAACACAGCTAGGCAAACAAATGCATCACATTCAAAAGTTATAAACAGTAAAGAAAAAACGTTGACACTGTGAGTGGCACAAGACTCTGCTGAAAGGGTGGATATAAAATTTATATAGCTTTGATGAAAACTAAGCGTCAGCGGAAAATACAAAAACATGTAATAATTCTGTGTTAGAGCAGAACAGTTTAGACTTTTGTAACTATGTCTATTTGTCTCCTGTCTCGTCAGATCATATTGCAATAATGGAATATGAACGGTCTTAGTGATTTTCATACCACAATTGTCATAAAACCATGTAATACAGTTTTGCTATTTTTTATTTCTTTTTTGGGCCATTTTTCAGAGAATATGAATGATGACACAAACCTTTTCTTTCACTCATTGTTAGTAGTAGGGTGAAGCCATTTATTGTCAAACAATTGTGTTTAATCTTTTGAAATCATAATGACAACATAAACTACCCAAATGACCCTGTTCAAAAGTTCCCCAGTTCTTAATACTGTGTATTGCCACTTTTAACATCATTGACAGCTTGAAGTCTTTTGTGGTAGTTGTGGATGAGGCCCTTGGCAAAAAGCCTCCAGTTCCTGTTAATTTGGCTGCATTCATCTTTTACTGTGCCTTTGTCGCTCACACATTCCCAAAACCTTAGCAATCTAACTCCATGTTTCACAGTAGGAGTGGTGTACCTTTCACAAGCAAAAAGATCACAGTGGGGATGGTTACCTTTAGTAGCCATTCAAACCTGTTTGTGTCAACTTGTGTGCATGTTATCAGGCAAACATTACCAGGGTCTATAAACTTTTCTCAGGGTCATTAGTGTAGTTTCTGTTGTCATTATGATTTAAAAAGAGATTTAAGCACAGTTGTTTGACAATAAATGGCTTCAACCAACCACTAACTATGAGTGAAAAAATGTTTTTGTTATTATTCATATTCTCTGAAAAATAGCCAAAAAATCACAAATGTATGTCTTGTATCTTACACTTAAAACGTTTGCTGCCATGTAAGAGTTGTGTGTTTTTAGCTTTTGCCTGAGTTGAGACGAGCTTACTAGTCTACTAAAAAGATATACCGGTAGCAAACTTGGAAATCTTCCTTTGTGAGATATACAGGCAGATGCTGTGAATCTGAGTGCTCAGGTTTTATTAAATCAGGAACCAAGTATACTTAAGTGCTCGCAGCAACATCAGCGTCTCAGCTTTAGTAAGCACACCATTCATTTTACCTTTTGTCACCTTGCAAAGATTGATCAATTTACGCACACACAAATTCTGACATGCACAAATCATGATGAACACAAATCTTAATACAGAAACATTATAATACAAATACTTTTGCTACAATATTAGCCCCATATTATTTCGCCAGCCTTGTCTTGAATATTATTAAAACGCCTCTGACAAAAAAATGAAATGAAACGGTAACTGGTTCGGAG
The DNA here is from genome assembly GCA_024349245.1 of Neodontobutis hainanensis. NCBI lineage: Eukaryota > Metazoa > Chordata > Actinopteri > Gobiiformes > Odontobutidae > Neodontobutis > Neodontobutis hainanensis. Next base: position 194,194 of record JALDNG010000362.1, on the reverse strand, counting down.
CTCTGGTATCATTTACCCATCTCTTTAAAATGGTTATATTATTTACACAACGGCATGTAATTTCTGTGTCTACATGGGCACGCATTTACAACGCTCTCTGCTCTCTGTATTGCAATGCGGATACGCACAGACACGTATGCACAAAAAAAATATAAATAAATAAAACTTAAGCCCCTTAAATGAATTGGTATATTCTCCAAAGGAGATGTTTATACTGTGAATAAATCCAAGGTGCTTTTTCTATAAAGTTTATTTTGGTTCTTTTTTAGGCTCACTACTCCACAGGCAGAGTATCGGCATCTTTCACCTCCACAGCCATTACACCTACAACAATACATGAAGCAGGTAGGTAAACATGTCACTTTAGCCACAGACAACTGTGTGAAAGTCCCGTTTTAATATGCAAAATTATGATTGATGCTCTGCTACATTTATGCAGCCAGTGTGTCATGTATATTATAAAATACTGTATAATAAAATACTTTATAATAAAAGCCGTTTTATACTGACATAAATGTTGTGAGCTGGTGTTAGAGAAACAGTGATGTTTGGATAAGGATTTTCATTTTGCAATAATTCAGTATATTTGATACAATATGGTATATTCTTATCTTCAGATGCCATTGCAGAAGACACTGTTCGGTACAAGTATGTAAAACAAAAAGGCTACGTCCGTCTACACACTAACAAAGGTGATCTCAACCTGGAGCTTCACTGTGACAAGGTAAAAACAGCCATAACTTGTCTCTATTGTTGTGTTAAGGTTGCAGGTTTTTGTCCTGTCATTTAGCTCACCCAAAAGATATATTGTAATTTGCAAGACCTGCTTCACGGTTTGAACCTGATGTATAATGAGTACAACAGGTTTGCATAGATCTATGCTAGTATTTATGAAGTGCAGGTCAATTACCAGGTTTCAATTACCACTTTTGTTTTGACATGTAGGTGAATTTCATCTTCAAAGACTTTGTCAGAGTAAAGTGGTCTATGTTGTTCAGTAAAGAATGTGTGATAGTTGTCTGAGAAATGAAACAACAGCTTCAGAAGCACAGGAGAGCCAACTCTGCTGGATCTGAGTCTGCAGTCTACTTCAAAGAGAAAGGGCATTCCTTTGAGGACAGCAATATCTAAATTTTGTCCAGAGAGGCCAGATGGTTTGAGAGGGGTGTGAAGGAAGTCATTTTTGTTAAAATGGGACGAACCCTTCTCTGAACAGAGGAGGAGGCCTCAGATTCTTGTTGCCTAGTATTTATCACAATTTATCAACAGTGTGAAACTGTTCTGATTTAGGTTTCAGAATAGTTTTACTCTAAAAAAAACAACAACACCATAAAATTGTGAAACTAACGATTCACCTGAACCTTGACAACTCTCCCATCAGGAGTCACACGGCCCTTTCATAGCAAACAACTACAAAACAGCCTGGCTCAATCAGAGTTAGTTTCAGGTCAAACTTGGCTTTGCTGAGGCCACCCTGATACATACAGTATTGTTCAAAATAATAGCAGTACAATGCGACTAATCTGAATAACTAAGGTTTTTAGTATATGTTTTATTGCCAAGTGGCAAACAAGTTTCCAGTAGGTGCAGTAGATTCTCAGAAAACAAACAAGACCCAGCATTCATGATATGCAGCTCTTAAGGCTGTGCAATTGGGTAATTAGGGGTGTATTCAAAAAATAGCAGTGTGGCATTCAATCTCTGAGGTCATCAATTTTATTAAAAAACAGGTGTGAATCAGGTGGTCCCTATTTAAGGATGAAGCCAGCACTTGTTGAACATGCATTTGAAAAACCTATAAAGAGGTACAAAAAATTATAAGCTGTTTAGCTAAAATAATCTCGAGTGCCTTACAATGGAGAGCAAAACCTGAGAGACGTGGCAGACAACCGTCAAAATGGATCGAAGAATAACCAGAATGGCAAAGGCTCAGCCAGTGATCAGCTCCAGGATCAAAGACAGTCTGGAGTTATTTGTAAGTACTGTGACAGTTAGAAGACGTGAAGCTAATCTATTTTCACCCCCCACAGTCACTCTGTTTGAAAATAAAAAGCATGTGCAGAAGAGGTTACAATTTCAATAAAGGAACATTTTGTGACTGATGAGAGTAAAATTATTCTTCTTGGGTCCAAGGGCCACATACAGTTTGTAAAACAACCCCCAAACTCTAAATTTAAGCCACAGTACACAGTGAAGACAGTGATGCAAGCATCATGATATGGGCATGTTTCTCCTACTATGGTGTTGGGCCTATTTATCACACACTAGGATCATGGATCAGTTTTCATATCTCAAAATACTTGAAGAGGTCATGTTGCCTTGAAATGTTTGTTTCAAAAAGACGATGACCCCAAACACACAGTAAATGAGCAAAGTCTTGGTTCCAAACCTGGATTATTTTGGTTAGTCATTGGGGACGGCAGTGGCTCAGTGGTAGAGCGGTCGTCAACCGGAAGGTAGTGGGTTCGATTCCCGCTCCCCCACAATTCATACTGTCGTTGTGCCCTTGGGCAAGACACTTAACCCACCTTGCCTCGTATGAATGTGTAAGAATGTTCAGTGAATGTATGTGGTGATGGTCGGAGAGGCCGTAGGCGCAAAATGGCTGCCACGTCTCTGTCAGTCTGTGTATGAATGAATAATGGACGGCCTGTTGGCGCTTTGAGTTCCTTGGTCCCTCGGGAGAAAAGCGCAATATAAATCCAATCCATTATTATTATTATTATTATTAGTCACGTTGTACTGCTATTATTTTGAACAATACTGTATGTTCTGGTCTTTAGCACACTTGTCTATATTGTAGACCAGAGCATAGCCCCCTGATGGGCCTGTTTGGGGTTATAGAGGAGCAGACACATCTGAGCCCGGCAAACAGATTCTCTGTGGTGAGCCCCTTTCTTGTAATGCTGGCCTTTTCAGTAAAAGTATCTGGCCACTATAAGAAATTTAATGTAATTTTTTTTTTTTTAATTCTTGCATTGCCAATTTTTATAAAAGCTACTCCAAATTAGGTCTGTGAAAGTTCTCAGTCATCCAGGCCATCTTGAAAAAAGGGTTTAAGTAATACCTTTTTTACTCCAGTTCAGGCATTTTAGGCCACAGCAAACTAAAAAAGACTGGAAAATCCTGTAGGGACTGTACAGATTATCTTAATGTCCACAGATTTAATTGTGAACTCAATGAGCATGTATTACTAATAAGTGCCATGGAATATGTATGTCAAATTCAGATTCTATATATTGACCACCACCAAACGCATACACACACTGAAGGCAACCACCAATCTTCTGGTTATTGAAGGACCTGATCTACCTCCTGAGCCACAGCGCTCCATTTTAGCTCAGTTTAGTTAAATTTGTTTCTTTATTCAATGTTGTTGTTTTTTCAGGTTCCCAAAGCTGGAGAAAATTTCATTGGTCTGTGTAAAAAAGGTTACTATGATGGCACAGTGTTCCACAGGTCCATCCGCAATTTTATGGTATGTAATTTTAATTTTCCTTTTCATCTTCTTTTCTAGCCACTCAAAGTAGCAGGAAAGGGAATTTTTTTAATTATTTTTTAAGAAAATAAATGGGGAACAATGCATATTAATGAACATTAAAACAAATGTAAAAATGCCAGATTATAGCCTTAGGCTAATTTCCACCAGCAGACCCCTGGCAGGTAGTTGTTACACAAAAAAAAGAAAGAGAAATGCATACCAAAGTAAAGACAACTACAGACACCTCAATGCAACAAAGTCAATATTATTTCATACAGCGATGCGAAAACATGCCTTTTAATGTCAAACATTTTTTTGTTTTATAGATTCAAGGTGGGGATCCTACAAGCACTGGCACAGGTAAACGCTAAGCTGGACACCCATTATTTAGAGGGTGGTGCTTGGTTTTGTTTGAAATCTGCTAGACCTTATTCATAAAGTCCTTTTTGGACAATAAGTTCATGTTCTTTACAATTTGAACACTATACAAGTGTGGAATCAAAAAGTGTGGAGATGAGTAATGCAAAAGTCAGGATTTCACAAAGCCTAAAGGCAGCTCACTGCCTGTCACACACAGAACTACTGCAATGTTATCCCATGTGAATGTCAATATGGAGCTCAATGTTGAAGGTGCTCTGTAGGATTGTGAGCTTCAGTTTGTCTCAATGCTGTGTTCAAGGTTAAACAGGATTTACATGACATCTATTTCCAGGTGGGGAGTCCTTCTGGGGAAAGCCATTTAAAGATGAATTCCGACCAAACTTGTCCCACACGGGCCGTGGCATTCTGAGTATGGCCAACTCAGGACCAAACACCAACAAATCCCAGTTGTAAGTGTTGCTCTGTGCTTCATAATTCATTATATACCTCTATGTTTGTGATATTACGATGTGGCCATGTGTCATTTTGCTTTTTTCCCTTAGCTTTATCACCTTCCGTTCGTGCGCATACCTGGACAGAAAGCACTCTGTGTTTGGAAGGTAAAACAGTATTCTTGTCTTTAACCGACTGTCCCACTTGGTCAATTGCTGCAATTGCTGGGTTTGTTTGGTAAAACTTGATGAAACAGTACACACAGATTGTCCTGCGTGTATCATTCTGCTGCAGTCAAGGATAGCACAAATAAGTAACAAACAAGTATGTTAAGAGAAATGGATCATTTTCCCATTACAATCACAAAACTGAACTTTTTTTTTCATTCATTCATTTTCCACCGCTTAGTTCCGTTAGTGGTCGTGGGAGAATGGAGCCTATCCCAGCTGCTTTGGGGCTGAGGTGGGGTACACCGTGGACAATGGCTAGTTTGTCGCAGGGCTAACATTTAGAGACAGGCAACCATTCACTCTCACATTCATTCACTAGGGACACTAGAGTTGCCATTTAACCTATACATGCATGTGTTTGGGCGTTGGGGGGGAAGCCGGAGTACCCGGAGAGAACCCACGGTAACACGTGGAGGACATGCAGACTCCTCACAGAAAGACTGGAGTCGGCCAGGAAAGTTTGAGTAGGTTGGGTTTTGAACTCACGACCTTCTTGCTGTGAGGCAGGAGTGCTAACCACTCTGCCCTGAATTTTAAATACAAATAAAATTACCAAATAATTCACAGCAACAAGAATTTTGTTTAAAAAAACTATAACAAAGCCACATATATATATATACACTCAACTAAAGGGACACCTGTTCAAAGAGGCTACAATTTGCACGAGCTCACCTAAATTGGGCAGTTGAAGACTGGAAAAATGTTGCTTGGTCTGATGAGTCTCGATTTCTGTTGAGACGTTCAGATGATAGAGTCAGAATTTGGTGTAAACAGAATGACAACATGGATCCATCATGCCTTTGTTCCCACTGTGCAGGCTGGTGGTGTAATGGTGTCAGGGATGTTTTCTTGGCACACTTTAGGCCCCTTAGTGCCAGTTGGGCATCGTTTAAATGCAACGGCCTACCTGAGCATTGTTTCTGACCATGTCCATCCCTTTATGACCACCATGTTCCCATCCAGCAGGATAATGCACCATGTCACAAAGCTCAAATCATTTCAAACTGTTTTTTTGAACATGACAATGAGGTCACTGAACTAAAATGGCCCCCACAGTCACCAGATCTCAACCCAATAGAGCATCTGTGATGTGGTGAAACAGGAGCTTCGTGCACTGGATGTGCATCCCACAAATCTCCATCAACTGCAAGATACTATCCACTCAATATGGGCCAACATTTCTAAAAAATGCTTTCAGCACCTTGTTGAATTAATGCCACATAGAATTAAGGCAGTTCTAAAGGTGAAAGGGGATCAAACACAGTATTAGTATGGTGTTCCTAATAATCCTTTAGGTGAGTGTATATCTATAATTTAAGGGGAGAATACAACTTAAAGATACAGTGTGTTAGTACAACATTAAAGAGACAGAGAATTTCTCTAAGTTGTGTGATTCTGTGGAACCGACTGGACAGTGGTATAAAGTGTGTGGCAACATTACCAAAAATTAAAAAAACTTTCAAGGTATTTTTAACTAAAACACTTTAATGTAATAACCTATTGTAAATATAACAAATAATATCAATAACATTTATTTAAATAATTATTAAATAATTAATGATAATTAAAATGGTAGGAATGATACTAAACTTGATTATTAATTTTGCTGTGAGGTTGTTTTTGTTTTTCTTCGGTTTTGCCTTGTATTGTTGTTTTCAATTGGTGTGTGTGTTTTTTTTTTTTTTCTCATTGGTTAAATTAAAGGGGTAGGTGAAATAAGTAGGGATGGACCGAAATAAAAATTCTTGGCCGAAACCTAAAATAGGTAAACCAAGGCTGAAAACTGAAACACCGAAAGAAATGATGCCCAGTTATTAGTACCATTGCATTTATGGCTATGACTGTGTACTAACTTAACTAAAATCAAGACATTGCAATTTCATAAATTATTATTAAAGATTTAAAAAAATAAATCAATTACAAATTATGCAAATATTTACTTAGCACATTGCAACAATGCCATCCATCCATCTTCTACCGCTTATCCGGGGCCGGGTTGCGGGGGCAGCAGTCTAAGCAGAGAAGCCCAGACTTCCCATCTCCCCAGACACTTCCTCCAGCTCTTCCAGGGGATACCGAGGCGTTCCCAGGCCAGCCGAGAGACATAGTCCCTCCAGTGTGTCCTAGGTCTTCCCCGAGGTCTCCTCCCGGTGGGACATGCCCGGAACACCTCCCTAGGGAGGCGTCCAGGAGGCATCCGAAACATATGCCCGAGCCACCTCAGCTGGCTCCTCTCGATGTGAAGGAGCAGCGGCTCTACTTTGAGCTCCTTCCGAGTGACCGAGCTCCTCACCCTATCTCTAAGGGAACGCCCCGCCACTCTGCGGAGAAAGCTCATTTCGACTGCCTGTATCCGGGATCTTGTTCTTTCGGTCATGACCCAATGCTCATGACCATAGGTGAGAGTAGGAACGTAGATCGACTGGTAAATCGAGAGCTTTCTCTTACAGCTCAGCTCCTTCTTCACCACGAAAGACCGGTACATTGACCGCATTACTGCAGAAGCTGCACCGATCCGTCTGTCGATCTCACGCTCCTTCCTTCCCTCACTCGTGAACAAGACCCCGAGATACTTAAACTCCACCAACCTGGAGGGGGCAAGCCACCCTTTTCCGACTGAGAACCATGGTCTCAGACTTGGAGGTGCTGATCCTCATCCCAGCCGCTTCACACTCGGCTGCAAACCGCCCCAGTGAACATTGAAGGTCCTGGCTTGATGGAGCCAACAGGACAACATCATCTGCAAAAAGCGGAGATGAAATCCTGTGGTCCCCAAACCAGACTCCCTCCGGCCCCTGGCTGCGCCTAGAAATCCTGTCCATAAAGATAATGAACAGGACCGGTGACAAAGGGCAGCCCTGCCGGAGTCCAACATTCACCGGGAACAGGTCTGACTTACTGCCGGCAATGCGAACCAAGCTCCTGCTCCAGTCGTACAGGGACCGGATAGCCCTTAGCAAAGGGCCCCGGACCCCATACTCCCAGAGCACCCCCCACAGGGCACCACGAGGGACACAGTCGAATGCCTTCTCTAGATCCACAAAGCACATGTTGACTGGTTGGGCAAACTCCCATAAACCCTCCAGCACCCTGGAGAGGGTATAGAGCTGGTCCAGTGTTCCATGACCGGGACGAAAACCGCATTGTTCCTCCTGGATCTGAGGTTCGACTTTCGGCCGCATTCTCCTCTCCAGTACCCTGGCATAGACTTTCCCGGGGAGGCTTATGAGTGTGATCCCTCTGTAGTTGGAACACACCCTCCGGTCCCCCTTCTTAAAAAGAGGGATCACCACCCCGGTCTGCCAGTCCAGAGGTACTGTCCCTAAACGCCACGCGATGTTGCAGAGGCGTGTCAACCAAGACAGCCCCACAACATCCAGAGACTTGAGGTACTCAGGTATCTCATCCACCCCCCGTGCCTTGCCACCGAGGAGCTTCCCAACTACCTCAGTGACTTCAGCCTGAGTGATGGACGAGTCCACCTCTGATCCCTCGGCCTCTGCTTCCTCAGTGGAAGACGTGTCGGTGGGGTTGAGGAAATCCTCGAAGTATTCCTTCCACCATCCAACAATATCCCCAGTTGAGGTCAGCAGATTCCCACCTCCACTGTAAACAGTGTTGGCAGGGCACTGCTTCCCCCTCTTGAGGCGTCGGACGGTTTGCCAGAATTTCTTCGAGGCCGGCCTCGACCGATGGCCTCACCGAACTCCTCCCAGACCCGAGTTTTTGCCTCCACAACTACCCCTGCTGCAGCCCGCTTGGCCTGCCGGTACCTATCAGCTGCCTCAGGAGTCCCACAAGCCAACCAGGCTTGATAGGTCTCCTTCTTCAGCTTGACGGCATCCCTTACTTCCGGTGTCCACCACCGGGTTCGGGGATTGCCGCCACGACAGGCACCGGAGACTTTGCGGCCACAGCTTCGAGTGGCTGCGTCGACAATGGAGGTGGAGAACATGGTCCACTCGGACTCAATGTCTCCAGTCTCCCTCGGAATCTGGTCGAAGCTCTGTCGGAGGTGGGAGTTGAAGATCTCTCTGACAGGGGACTCGGCCAAACGTTCCCAACAGACCCTCACGGTACGTTTGGGTCTGCCAAGTCTGTCCCGCCTTCTCCCCCGCCATCGGATCCAACTCACCACCAGGTGGTGATCAGTTGACAGCTCCGCCCCTCTCTTCACCCGAGTGTCCAAGACATACGGTCGGAGGTCAGATGAAACAACTACAAAGTCATTCATCGACCTCCGGCCTAGGGTGTCCTGGTGCCACGTGCACTGATGGACACCCTTATCCTTGAACATGGTGTTCGTTATGGACAAACTGTTGCTAGCACAGAAGTCCAATAACAGAACACCACTCGGGTTCAGATCAGGGGGGTCGTTCCTCCCAATCACGCCCCTCCAGGTGTCACTGTCGCTACCCACATGAGCGTTGAAGTCCCCCAGTAGGACGATGGAGTCCCCGGTTGGAGCACTTTCCAGCACCCCTCCCAGAGACTCCAAGAATGCCGGGTACTCTGCACTGCCATTTGGCCCGTAAGCACAAACAACAGTGAGAGACCTATCCCCGACCCGAAGGCGCAAGGAAGCGACCCTCGAGTTCACCCCGGTGAACGAGAGGGTCGCTTCTCGCAGGCAACTCCAGAGTAGTGGAGAGTCCAGCCTCTCTTGAGGATTTGGGTTCCAGAGCCCAAGCTGTGCGTGGAGGTGAGCCCGACTATCTTTAGTCGGTATCTCTCAACCTCCCGCACAAGCTCAGGCTCCTTACCCGCCAGCGAGGTGACATTCCATGTCCCTAGAGCTAGATTCTGTGTTCGGGGATTGGGTCGCCGAGGCTCCCGCCTTCGACTGCCACCCAATCCACATTGCACCGGCCCCTTACGGTTCCTCCTGCAGCTGGTGGGCCCACGGGAGGTCGGTCCCACGTCGCTCTTTCGGGCTGAGCCTGGCCGGGCCCCGTGGGGAAAGACCCGGCCACCAGGCGCTCGCATATGAGCCCCAACACCGGGCCTGGCTCCAGGGTGGGGCCCCGGTTGCGCCATACCGGGCGACGTAACGGTCTTTGTTTTTAAAACGTCCATAAAGGGTTCTGAACCGCTCTTGGTCTGGCCCATCACCTAGGACGTGTTTGCCTTAGGAGACCCTACCAGGGGCATAAAGACCCCCGACAACATAGCTCCTAGGATCATCCGGGCACTCAAACCCATCCACCACGATAAGGTGGCGGTTCAAGGAGGAGACAATGCACAATATAAAATAAAATTATTAAACTAAAATGTTTAATTTGATCCCACTGAAGTGTACATTAAATAATAATGTACAGGCTTTTTAAAAGTACTTTATCTTTCATAAAAACAAAGTGCATTTAAAAAGCGGTTTAAGTGCCTACTGGAAAAGCGAAAATGCACTTTTTGGCCATTTTCGGCCGAAAATTTTCGGTGGCCGAATATTTGGTGCATCCCTAGAAATAAGTCTTGACTGCAGCCTACACCTTTTCAGTCTGCATACGTTTTTTGTTTTTTTTTAAGCTAAAGATATTTTTAAAAATAAAGATTTTTTTATTCTTTTTGACTGAAATAAAAAATAAATAAATGGCATTAATAAATTAAACATTAAACTATAATATTTTCACTCTCCAGCATCTTTAGCACATCTGGCTAACCAGCCATGATCATAAAAGCCTCGAGGTTCTGTTGTGAAAGACGGCACCTAAGCCAGTTTTTGATTCATTTTAGGTGGAAAAGAGTCTTTCACAAGCTCCCTGTGACAGGGTGAGCACAAACTTGTATGCCAGCCCTATGATGATGTATGCATCCGTAAGGAGGTTGTACTGCCTCAGATTAGGGACAAGGTTTTTCCAGTTTGAGACACTGATTTATTGAACTGGGTTGAGAAGCCAAACTAACAGGAGCACAGCAACAGCCCCACAACAAAATCAACGCATTACACACTCAATTTTTCTTTTTTGCTATCTGCTGCTCCTCGTCTCAGCCTGGTTGCCTGACTAGAGCGCGCAGAGAAGGCGTTTTTAAGGGCAGGCGCTGCCTTAAAATAGAATAGGAGCGTGACAGTGTGGGCCAACACACTGGTCCACCTGGGAATTAATAAATTGCCAGTCTGCCCCTGCATGAAAGCACATTGTCTCAGTTTTCTGAAGTGTTTTCTTCTCAGAATTGCAGATATTAAATGTTTTTCCCTGACTAGTACATGCCTTGTTATGTAATATGTTGTTCTGTCTTGGAGTTATACAATATGCTGCATGTCTTTAAAACACCATGCAGCGTAAACAGCTGGCACAGCTGTATTTGTTATTGTTGAAGCTGCTATTGGCCTTTTATTAAAGTGGAATCCTGTATGTTTCTCAGGGTTGTAGGTGGATTTGAGACGCTCACCGCCATGGAGAATGTGGAAAGTGATCCCAAAACAGACAAACCTAAGGTACATTTGAGCATGATGAGCATGATTATACGTTTAGGGTGTGGAAATAGGAAAAAGTCAATGTTTTCTACAAACAGTATGTGGTGTAATGCATGTATTTTTACAAATTATAGTTTACTCTCTTTTGTGGTTGCTCTAATTGCCTTATCAAACAATGCCAAAGCTTTGAGGTAATTTGAATAAAACTTAAAAAAAGTGAAATAACCATTAGTTAACACCAAACCTCATTCATTCTGGTTTTGTTTTGCTTTGGAGTTCCAACTTTTATCTTTGAAATTGTGTGTCTTGTTTTCAGGAGGAGATTAAGATCCTCAGCACTTCAGTGTTCGTAGATCCGTACGACGAGGCTGATGCTCAGGTGAGTTACTGTTATTGTAGTGCTTGTAAAAGTGATTTTGTACCAACATCTCTAACATTAACAAAGATCAAGTTATTGTGTGTGCACCACTGTGCATTTTCAAGTGTATTTCCTGAAAGTTGTGTTTAAGGATTGACTAGGCTGTGTTTGATAGATCGCTGCAGAGCGGGACAAGGAGCTGCAGAAGCAGGAGGAGGAGAAACAGGCCAGTGTTTCTGACAAGACAAGTGAGGAGCAAGCACCAAAGACCTTTAAACAAGGAGTAGGCAAATACATCAACCCCTCAACAATGTAAGTGCACACACACTTGCGCTGACAGAAACTGACCTAAGCCCTGTGTATCCTCTACCTGCTACTACAAAAATTCTACAAATCAAGCAGATACAAGCTATCTACAAAAACTAACTACACCACATTGCTTTAAAAAATCTCATGACTTATTAATACAAATTGATTTCCTTATGATTAGCTTAAACTATAGATTGTAGCAATCTCAGAACATAGTTATTCATGTTAATCAGTCTGAAAATGCAGCCTGACAACCTGGTAAAAGAAGTATAAAAGTATTTAACCATCTGACTCTTCTTTTTACCATGAATATGTAGTTATGCTGAGAACCTGTTCTGGGCCTGCTGTCTGCTGCTTCTATACAGTATTATTGTTATTGAGCCACTAAAACCACTCAGGACATTCATTTCCTATTCATGCTCTTAAAAAGGGTGCCACAACCAACAACCAATCATTGAACAAGGTTTGATAATCTCCAGAGAGCTGTAGGTTCAAGCAAAAACTCAGCATCTATAACCTCATCGACAAGGGCTGGCTGTGTAATGTGTGCCACATGAGTGGAGAAGAGTGTTAGACCTAATACAATTAAAGTGAAGCAGACCAACTGCACAATGCTTTTTTAAATGGTGAAATCATGAAGTATTTATAGTTTATATTTTTATTTGATGAAGCTATACAAATATACCACCTTTGCAACTGGCAATAACAAAACATCTAACAAATGGTGCCTCAATGTGGTTTTTTAACAGATTCTCTTTTTTAGGAAACGGCCGGCTGCTGAAGACATCATTGGACCATCCACCAGCACAGCCACAGTGAAAAAGGCCAAGGTCAAAAGCTCTTTTGGAGACTTCAGCTCTTGGTAGCACAAAAGGCTGTTTAGTCTTTCTGACTGCCATGATTTTAGCAGAATTGTGTCCTCCACATTTTTATATAATTTCTTAAAATTAAAATTTTCTCAATGCTCAATATGTCATTATGCTTCTAATAAAAGGAATCGGGTGCACTTTGGCAGTGTGTTTTTTTGATTATGGGATCATGTTTAGATGAAATGGTTTATCATCCGTATTGTTCAAAATAATAGCAGTACAATGTGACTAACCAGAATAATCCAGGTTGTTAGTATATGTTTTATTGCTAAGTGACAAACAAGTTACCAGTAGGTGCAGTAGATACTCAGAAAACAAACAAGACCCAGCATTCTTTGATGTGCAGCTCTTAAGGCTGTGCAATTGGGTAAATAGTTAAAAGGGGTGTGTTTATTAAAAATAATTAAATAAATAGCAGTGTCTGCCGTTGACTGTAAAACTCAAACCTATTTTGTACAAAAGTTTTTGTTACTAGGATTTAGCAATCCTGTGAATCAGTAAACTAATATTTAGTTGAGCACAGTTTTTTAAACTGCTTGTCTGTGTGGCACCTCTCAGCTGTTATTGCACTCCATGATTCTTTAACAATATCCCACAATTCAATTACATTTTTTGGTTTTGCTTCAGAAACAGCTTCTCGATTGGATTAAAGTCCGGGAATTGGGCTGGCCACTCCATAACATTAATTGTGTTGGTTTGGAACCAAGACTTTGCTCATTTACTGTGTGTTTGGGGTCATTGTCTTGTTGAAACAAACATTTCTAGGCATGTCCTCTTTAGCATAAGGCAACAGGACCTCTTCAAGTATTTTGACAATTGCAAACGGATCCATGATCCTGGTGTGTGATAAATAGCTCCAACACCATAGTAGGAGAAACATGACCATATCATGATGTGCGTGTGGACTGTGGCTTGAATTCAGAGTTTGGGGGTTATCTCCCAAACTGTCTGTGGCCATTGGATCCAAAAAGAACAGTTTTACTCTCATCAGTCACAAAATGTTCCTCCATTTCTCTTTAGGCTAGTTGATGTGTTTGGCAAATTGTAATCTCTTCTGCCTTTTTTTCACTGTGGGGTGTGAAAATAGATTAGCTTCAAATAGACATCTTCTGTCACAGTACTTACATGTAACTCCAGAGCCTTTGTCATTCTGGTCATTCTTTGATCAGTTTTGATGGTTGTATTCAGTTTTCTGCCACGTCTCTCAGGTTTTGCTCTCCATTATAAGGCACTGGAGATCAGCCTATAATATTTTGCACCTCTTTATAGGTGTTTTCTTCTCCAACTCAGCTTTTTAATCAAAGTACGCTGTTCTTCTGAACAATGTCTTGAACAACCCATTTTTCTCAGGCTTTCAAATGCATGTTCAACAAGTGCTGGTGGCTTCATCCTTAGGGACCACCTGATTCACACCTGTTTTTTAACAAAATTGATGACCTCAGTGATTGAATGCCACACTGCTATTTTTTGAATACACCCCTATTTATCCAATTGCACAGCCTTAAGAGTGCATATCATGAATGCTGGGTCTTGTTTGTTTTCTGAGAATCTACTGCACCTACTGGTAACTTGTTTGCCACTTAACAATAAAATATATACTAAAAACCTGGATTATTCTGGTTAGTCGCATTGTACTGCTATTATTTTGAACAATGCTGTTCATGTCTTGTAGACACTCAGACTCACCATTAAAAAAAATTAAAAATGGTGTGTAGCAGAATGGGAAGTATAAAATCAAATGGGCCTAGTTTTGATTGTAAGCCCTGGAGAGGGCTTACAATCTTGCAATCTTACTGGAATTTAGTTAGCCTGGTCTGACCAAAAAAAGTGGGCGAGTTCAAGATGAGCCAGTCCTGTGAAGATACGATCATTGCCCATCGGTGCATTCTGGTTAGTTTAGTGTTTTGTTTGTTTGTTTTATTAATTTTAAAGTACAAAACAAATTTTATTGTTAAACAGAATTATAATCTTAAAATAATATATTAGTCATCAGAACACAAAATTACATTATTTTGTTTTATAGTACAGTGGGGCGAAAAAGTATTTAGTCTGCCACCAATTCTGCAAGTTCTCACACTTGAAGATCAGAGAGGACTGTGATTGCCTTCGTAGGTACACTTCAACTATGAGAGACAAAATGAGAAATGTTGGAAAATATTATATAAAAAAAGTTCATCTCAATACTTTGATATATACCCTCTGTTCTCCACAAGGTTTTTACTGTTGCTGGTAGTTTGTCCCATTCCTCCATGCAGAGCTCCTCTAGAGCAGCGATGGTTTTGGGGCGGTCGCTGATTTTCAACTCCCTCCAAAGATTTTCTATGGAGTTGAGATCTGGAGACATGGCTAGGCCACTCCAGGACCATGAAATGCTTCTTACAAATCCACACGGACTATTGTCATGCTGAAAGACCCAGCCACGTTTCATGTCCTTGATGATGGGAGGAGGTTTTTGCTCAAAATCTCACGATACATGGCCCCATTCATTCTTTCCTTTACACCGATCAGTTATCCGGGTCCCTTTGCAGAAAAACAGCCTCGAAGCATGATGTTTCCACCCCCAAGCTTCACAGTAGGCATGGTGTGCAAGTTTTTCCAAATAAAAAGATGAGAGAGGCCTGTGATTTTTATCATAGGTACACTTTAACTAAGAGAGACAGAATGGAGGAAAAAGGATTTTTAATAAATTAATCAATTCCACGGTAAAATAAGTATTTGATCGCCTACAAAAAAGCAAGATACCTTTATTGCTGTTTTATATAACACAGTTTTTTATTGTTATACATTTACATTTACATTTAGTCATTTAGCAGACACTTTTATCCAAAGCGACTTACAAGTGAGGAAAACAATGGAAGCAATTTCAACAACACAAGGTAACAAAAAGCATAAGTGCACCAAAAACTAGTCAGTTAAAAACCTAGCACCGCATACAAAGCTAAGAATAAGAAAGATTTTTTTTTTTTTTTTTTTTTTTTTTAAAGAAGGAATTGATAGAAAGGAAGTTAAGAATTCAGTGTTTGTCAGTCAGGTGTTAACAGAAGAGATGTGTTTTCAAGCGTTTTTTAAAGATGTCTACAGAATCTGCTGATCTTGTTGCAGCAGGTTGATCATTCCACCAATGTGGAACAGATCCAGAGAAAGTACGCGGGAGTGATTTTTTTTCCTTTTTGGGATGGTACAACCAGACGTTGTTCATTTGCAGATCGCAGGGATCTGGTAGGAACATAGGTCTGTATCAGTGAGTGAAGATATGAGGGGGCGGAGCCAGTGGTGGTCTTGTAGGCCAAGAGCATAGCTTTGAACTTAATGCGTGCCTCAACCGGGAGCCAATGTAACCTAATGAGGAGAGGAGTTACGTGCGCTCTCTTCGGTTCTTTAAAGACCACTCTTGCTGCTGCATTCTGGATGAGCTGCAGAGGTTTGGTTGTGCAGGCAGGGAGTCCAGCCAGAAGAGCATTGCAATAATCCAGTTTGGACAGGACAAGAGCCTGAACTAGGATTTGCGTTGAGTGCTCCGATAGGAAAGGTCTAATTTTCCTAATGTTGTAGAGGATGAATCTACAGGACCTGGTGGTGCTGGCAACATGACTTGTGAAGTTTAGTTGATCATCAATTACCACTCCCAGATTTCTGGCAGTGCTGGATGGTGTAATGATTGATGAGCCTAGTTGAATGGACAGGTTGTGGCGGGTCTTTGGGTTGGCAGGAATCACTAGCAGATCTGTTTTTCCAAGGTTCAGCTGCAGGTGATGGTCCTGCATCCAAAGTGAGATGTCACTCAGGCACGCCAAGACACGAGCAGAGACCGTCGGATCATCAGGTTGAAATGACAAGTGGAGTTGAGTGTCATCTGCAGCAGTGATAGGAAAAGCCATGCTTCTGAATGACAGAGCCAAGAGATGTCATGTAAATGGAAAAAGTAGCTGTCCAAGCACTGAGCCCTGTGGCACCCCTGTATTAAGATGTTGGGACTCAGAGACCTCATCTCTCCAGGATACTCTGAATGACCTATCCGAGAGGTAAGACTTGAACGATTGTAACGCCATTCTAGAGAAACCCATAGCACTGAGAGAAGACAAGAGGATGTGATGGTTAACAGTGTCAAAGGCAGCAGACAGATCCAGTAAAATGAGGATAGATGACTTCTTGGATGTTGCCTTTGCCAGTCTCAGGGCTTCAATGACTGAGAGCAGTGCAGTTTCGGTGGAATGTCCGCTCTTGAACCCAGACTGGTTCTGGTCCAGGAGGTTGTTTCGTGTGAGAAAGGAGGAGAGCTGGTTAAACACAACTCGCTCCAGAGCTTTGGCAGTAAAGGGAAGGAGCAAAACCGGTCTGTAGTTTTCTAAAAGTGAAGGGTTGAGAGTGGGTTTCTTAAGTAGTGGTGTGATTCTTGCCTCTTTGAAAGCTGTGGGGAATGACCCAGTGGAGAGAGATGAGTTGATGATGTGGGTGAGAGCAGGCACGACAGATGGAGAGATGGCCTGAAGAAGATGTGTGGGGATGGGATCTAGCGGGCAGGTGGTAGGGTGGTTAGAACTAATGACCTTGGAAACGTCCGCTTCAGTTAGAGGAGAAAAAGAAGAGCGCAAACACCTATCAGGGGTGTGGACGAGTTCAACAGGTGCTGGTGCAGAAAACTGCTGATGGCAGTTGTTTTCTTTACAAAGACGGAAAATCATCAGCTGTTAACTCTGATGGAGGGGGAGCAGGCGGACAAAGGAGGGCAGAGAAGGTTTTAAAGAGAGTGCGTGAGTCAGGTGAGTTGATTAACTTAGAATGGTAGTAGTCAGTTTTTGCAGAAGTGACATCAGCAGAGAAACTAGAGAGGAGAGACTGGTAGATAGAGAGGTCAGTGAGATTTTTTGGCTTGCGCCATTTTCTCTCAGCTGACCGGAGGCTGGTGCGATGCTCACGTAGAACATCGGATAACCAGGGGGCAGACGAGGATGTACGGGCTGATCTGGATATAAGAGGGCATAAGTTGTCCAAGCAGGATGTAAGAGTGGAGCACAGAGTGTCAGTGGCAGTGTTGGTGTTTAAAAGCGAGAGCTCCTCAAGAGGGGGAAGCGCAGAAGAGACGGCAGAGGAAAAGCGGGAGGGACTGAGTGAACGCAGGTTACGTCGGAAAGTGACCAGCGGTATACCTGTTGCGGTGTCTGGAGAAGTTAGATTGAGGTCAAGAGTTACGAAGAAATGATCCGACGTGTGCAGAGGCGTGACCTGAGTATGCCGAGCGGAGGAGTACCTTATGTAGATGAGATCTAGATAGTTGGTTATCAGACTTGTGAGTTGCTGATGTGGAGACCTGCTTGAGGTCAAATGATGCAGTCAGGTTATTGAAGTTAGCAGCCTGTGGCTTTTCAAGGTGGATGTTGAAGTCTCCTAATACCACCAAAGAAGTTCCATCCTCAGGGAAGGATGAAAGAAGCACGTCCAACTCCTCAAGAAATGTCCAAGCTAACCTGGGGGTTGTAGATAACTACAAAATGACTTTTAACAGGGCAGGTGATGGTAACAGCATGGAACTCGAAGGAGATAAGTAGTCCTTTCCCCCCACCCCTTCCTGTGACGTGAGGACTGTGGGATAAAGTGTGATTATGGGAGAGGGCAGCGAGAGTGGCAGAGTTCTCTGGTTTGATCCATGTTTCTGTAAGTGCTACAACTGAAAGACCAGAATGTTGAACAAAAGCGGTAATGAAATCAGCTTTGTTCACAGCAGACTGACAGTTCCACAAGCCTATTGAGAAAGTAGAAGAGGCAGTTATGGACGGTGATATAACATGCAGATTGTTATGGTTGCTATCTCCTTTTGCGTGAAACAGATGAAAATATCCGTGTAGAAATGACAGTAGGAATTTGAAAACACATTGAAGAAGAGCAGAAAAGACAATATAACAGCTGCCGCGACCGCTGTCATATTGTCTTTTTTTTTTCATATTTGTCATTGCGTAAAGACCTAAGAGAGTAAAGACACTTATATACCCGTCTGATTCAAGAATTGAATTCAGCAGGTCACGCCTCCAAAGGCCGTAAACAACTCAAACGAAACCAGGTGGTGAGCAGGTGAGAGAAAACGCAGGTGCACCATGTGACGAGTCGTAGTAATGCACAGCGCGGTTTCTCAGCAATAACACAGCACAAAGCTCAAAAATGACAAGAATCAAATACACTTACACAGCTCTGTAGGCTTCTGCTGCTAAGTTGCTGTTATAGGAATATTTTATATCCATATATTTAACCAGAGAGACACGGAGACCGATTATAATTTAACAAGCAATGGTCAGGTTTTAATCCTTGCAAGGATGAGCAAAGCAGACATACAGTAACAAGTGTACAGTGACAGGTTTGCTCCCAGATGTAAACATAACGTGGGATTATATATAACACAGTGACGTCCTTGGTGAGAGGCGTTCACAATGGTCCAGGAGAAAGAGTCCCGTGACAAGCCATGTCTCAGTCTTGTTATGTCTACTTCCTGCTTGGATTAGAGCGCAGGACATGACATGAATTTGACATGACCTGAGGAGAACTATAAGCCCCCAGTAACTCTAAACATAAGAATTAAAATTCTTATAACATTCCCCCCTCTTTATGCTGATAATAATTAGCATAAACAATCTGCTAGCTTGAGTGTGAGTTGTTTACTTTTGACAAAGCGAAAACCCTGCAGGGCATCTGACCTAGCCTAAGTACACTTGACCATTTGACCTAACGCTGGGAAAAAGTATTTGTCCACCCCTTGCCCCAAGGCGGCGTCAACACACAAACATCAAGCATTAACTTTATGTAATCACTTCAACTGAATCTCAAAACACATTTCAAATCAAAGACAAAATTATTATACAGGATATGTTTACAATCAAATGGGACTCAACAGAGTCATACACTGATTCTTCAAAATCAAATTCATAAAAGTCCATAAATCAAAACACAGTGTCACTCCAAAATAGCGTAGAAAAATATGCCTGAGTTTAAGCTGGTCGGCCCATCGGACTTTAAGCTGGTCGCCCCATCGGACTCAAGATCTCTGGCCTGTCCCTGTCACAGAAATAAAAACACATGGAGGGTGACATATGCACATTCTTAATGATTAAAACCAATTCTCTTAAGCATAATAACTTCAATGAACCATACGGCCCTTAGGACTGTAGTATGATCCGTCCTGGAGCTGTTGTCCCGTTGGTGAACATGCAGATGTTAACGTCCCTCAGATATCAAAGTGTTCATCTGAGGTCAAAGCCTCGACCACAGTCGTTGGGCAGGTGCATGTCCAGGAATGTTGACCCAATGGCCACATCCATCAATCTCACCAACAAGCTCCGGATACATGGAAATCAACACAAACAAAAGTTATAAGACATGGAAGACATGAAAGTACATCTCAATACATAATTAAAGTCTCAGTCACTTTCAAAATATTTTGTATCTATTTTTTAAAACCATGTCAAAATCACTTACTCTATTCCAGAATACTCTGCCAATCCTTCTGCAGATTGTGAAGCTCTTACTTAAAGGCTTTAGTCGTGCTGTTAACTAGACCTGTGTTAACTTGGATGAAATCCTGTTGTAGATCTCACCTTTTCAGTTCAAAGCAGCTCAGTGCTATTTTTCTGTCCAGTCCTTGGACCAGGTCCAACTCATCTCCAGCCTCAATTCACAGTTACAGCATTTCTTGTGCAATTCATAAACCTTTGTTGGTTATATATAATTAATTTAATCCACATTTGCATAAACTGTCTCAAATGTAAAATTCTAATTTCAATACTAATTTAATTTTAGCCTTAAATTCATTAAGGAAACCTTGAAGAACCCCCCTCTTGTCGATGTATATCTCAAATAAACCTGATGGAACTGCTGTTTGGTTCCTAAGGTGTGAGTTTCTACTCACGATGTTCTCGTCACATTGTATGTGAACAATTAAACCAGGATCCTTTAAGGACACATGTTTCCGGTCAGCAGGCAATGCTGGTCTAATGGTCTTACTTTCACAAAACCTCCAGACTTCTGCTTTGCACTGCACCTGTCCCTGATCTCAGTTTGTCAGGTTCAAAGTGATGTTACAGTACGTACTGTCACTGGCCCTGCTCACAGGTGTACTCCAGGTGTAAACCAAGATGATTATAAGTTCAAAGAACCATGTTAATATTGTGGCTATATTAATTGTCAAATCCTCCCTTCTGAGCCGGTACCTTCTGTGGTTGGCTTCCATCAAAACAAAATACACACAAACCAATCAAACGTTCTCTGACATTTTTAGACCCATAGAAAGTGCCCTTCAGGCTTTCGTCAAACGAAACCATAAAGCTCTTAAAATTATCAAACCATAAAAATGAAACACAGATAAACCCTGTTTCCACAGATATGTTCTGCTGGAAATCTAATTTAATCTGAAAGGTTCAATCAGACCAAACAGTGCTTCTCCAGAACGGTCCTTCATGTGAACTTTCTTTCTTTCTTTATTTTTATTTAAACTCTTTAACTGTATTAACACATCCCTACATTACTCTTTTACACGCATCACCTCTTCACTTTAATACAGTTTAAATCTTCTTCTCCCTCTCTTTTTTGAGACTTGGGACCCATGGCTCAAAACAAAAAAAAAACAACAAACATAAAATCATAAAATGAAAGGCCAGTGCCATTGATCATTTTAAAATTTCAGTCTATCAATTATCGTTTCTAATTATTTGTCTTCTTTATGTTTTCCAAACAGCATCACTGTTGTTTCTGTTATATTTAAAACTTAATTTTGTTTAGTTCAGTTTTAATTTTAGTTACCATTAGTTGTAGGTCTTTACCTGTAACTGTAAGTAGTATCATCCGTAATCATAGTAATATTTTATTCAGTTGATGCAAACATAAACAACTTTAAAATAGATCAGAACCAGTTTTTCATGATCTATTGTCACAGAATTGTTAGCCAAAGACTTTAAATTTTCAATCCAATTAGAAAATCCTCAGAATATTATTCAATCACCTCAAAGTAATTCCTTTAGAAATAAAATCCTCAAAAACAAAACTCTTCCCTCCCTTGGGAGTTAACCTTAGCTGCTCAAACACCTCATCTCTCTCTCCTCCAAAACTCCATCACCATGTGACTGTCGTTTAAAAGAAAGACTTTTCATAAAATTAACTAAGTCTGTGTTAATTTCTCCGCATTTACCCTTTATAATAACAATTCTTCAGGGGTTTGTTCAGTCCAGAATTGTTCCACACTGTCTCTGTAAAACTCAGTCTCAATGCCAGGTGCTCAATAAATAAAACAAACCACTTCTCTTCATTTCCTCAGATTCACCACCATTGAACTTAGTAATAGTTAGTAATGTTAATTTAAAACATGCAAAGATTAAACCTCTTAGAATTTTAATCTTTATTTTCCAGAGATTTCACTCAGTGTTTTCCATAAACACCTCCAAAGTTCAACCAAAACATTATTCAATTCTGTTCAAAAGGACAGACTCTTGTGTTAGTCTCTTCCAACCTTAAATCAGATATATCAAAAACCTTTTTTTCTCTTTAAATCACTTCAAGCAGTTATTAAACCTAGTGAGCACTTTGTCTTATGCTCTCAAACTTTAACTACTTTAACAGTTTAACACTTTAACTTTTCATTTAAACCATCTTCAATCCTTCAAGATTGTTTTAACATATGTTATAACATATAGATACAATTTCAATTCCCAGATTACACATTTAAGTTGCAGTTTAAAACTTTACTGTAAAGATGACTCTCTTTAGCATCTATTATTTAGTTTTAGATGTATACATTTATTAGAAATTACCATTTCAAAAACCCATTGGTTATTATTTATTCTGTCTTCATTTCAGTTTCTCTAAGTACTTAGACAATATTTTCTCAAACAATATTCAAACCTCAGTTGCCGTTTAGTTTTCTAATTCTAAACAACAAGGTCGTACCACAAAAATTAAATTACATCCCAAGGTGGACTATATTTTTCCCACAGACCTTTCAGAAGGTCAAACTGTTTCCTAAATAAGTCTCCTAGACTTTGAATCGGATGTAAAGGCTCCCACACAAAATGATTGTGGAGCTAACGTCAAAACCAAAACAAAAACGGAAAAACCAAAACACTTCTCGCTCCGTTCTGTGAAAAATTCCTTTGTGCACCCAAACAAGGTTTGTTTTGGGAGAGGAAAAAAAAACTATCTCTGTTAGGGAAATACCTACTGTGCAATTCACTTCAAGACACATTTTTAAATTCTTCTGATTACAAAGTGAACATTTTCATAAACGTTATATTGTGTTTTTGAACCACACTGATATTAAGGAACTCTATTAGTTCTCGTACTAATAGATACATACCCTTGTTTTGCAAAATACTAATCAATACTTTTATTTGGATCTAAAGTTTGGAACTTTTAACTTGTTTAAATCTTTAATCTCATCTCTACCGTGTCACACAAACTCAACACAATATCTGTTCTTTAACAGACTATTTATAAACTTTTCTCATAATTCAAAAGCACATTCAAAAGCACATTTACCTTCTGTAGATGTCTGTTTGTGTACATATGTGTTTATGTTTCTGACCTGTTCAAGGGTCAGTCAAAGGTCCCTCTCTTGTCTGGACCTAGTGTCGGCCTCCTCTCCTGTTCTCAGTGCCCTCTCCTCTGCCACGCCCACCACAGCCCGCTGCCGGTCTCCATGGCAACCATGGCCAATGGTGCATTTTTCCTCGGAAAAATACATTACATTCACATTAAGGTCAAGTTTCGCACAATTTCCAACTTTAATTTACAAATTCCTCTTTGGTCTCTCTCAATAGATACAGTTTAAAATAAATACAGATAAACATTTGTCTGGAATATGTTATATTACCGTTTGTTTTGCTGCTGTCTTTCTGCAGCGTCTCAGCCGACAGGAGCAGGTGTGTGTGGGAAGGGCAGAGGAAGTTTGCACTGGTTTGAGTGGAGAGGCCGAGACCTAAAAATCTCACAGGACATAAAATAAAAATACAAATGATTAGTGTTTTGAAGTCCATGTGTACCTTCCTTTTTAAAAAAAACTCATTTTTCTTTTCACAAAATGGCTTCTCCCCCTTTTTTTTTTCTTCTCTGTTACACCGGAAGCCTAGAAAAATATCTTCCATAAGATATTTTTAAGCTATTTTTCTTTCTCGTAATTGTTTAAATCACTGCTTTCAACTCAGTTCTCAAACTTTTTCTACAAAACCATTAACCCTTTGTTAATGTTCAGATTCTTAGACATTAGACATTCAACAATGGCGCCCATTCATACAACATTAATCCTAATACACAACTTCTTTTAACTGTTTTTAACGTTAAGTCCACATTATACATTATATTATTCTCAAAAGTATAAGCCCTCACTCTCGTAGGCTTTTCTTCTTACTCAGATGGATCAAAATAAGGTTAAATCAACCGAACAATTGTGTCACAATGTTAGATTTTCTGTTACTATTTTCTAATTAACTCCTCGCATGCAGGTATTTGTAATTTACATAAATACAGAAATACGTATTTCTTACTTGCTATTTTTCCTCAGATGGATCAGATTCTCTGAGTCACATTAACTTATCTTAACTTAAGCTTTAAGTTAATTATTTTTCACATTCAGGCTGACTGATGATAGTTCTCATTATTCAGACTGAATCAACTTCTTTCAATAAAATCAACTGCATTCAATCCACAGTCGCATCACAATCACTCTCTCAACCACACTTTTTACTCAGCCTTTTACTCACTAACCCTTCAGGTTATATAAACTTCATTAAAGCCACTTACTTCTGTGGGCTTTATCTCACTGCGTCACACAGTGAACACTTCTCTGCAGGCCTGCTTTACCAAGTCTCATAGACTCCGGACCTATGTATCTCACTTAAAGGTGTTAGGCTAAGAATCTCGATAATAGTCCATACTCGAGTTACCTGTGTGTCTAACACACCTTGACCGACGCCCATAGGTAAAGGCCAGCCTTGAGGGCGCGACGCGTTAGGACCCATGTTGTTGATCTGTATCAAATCTTGCCCTCACCAGACCAGCCACATCCAGACCTCATACTCCTTATCATAGTTATTAATCCCATCTCGCATAGAATGATACGTGGCCTACGTAAGACTCAGTTTCAAGAATCACATAAAAACTTACAGAGCACCAGGTATCTAGACAGCTTACAATCCAGCAAGATTACAGACTTTAACATCGATCAACATCAAACTTGTCCCGTTAAGGCCTCACTTACACTTATACAGTAAGGTCTTGACACAAAACACACGCTTTTTTCCCTCCGTCCCACAGGACGGACAGTGTCCAGCGTTCTTCTACCGTTATGATAATCACATGTAAATATTCTCAGATAAACACATGTAATCACAGAACCAGCAGAAGTAACCCAAACCACTACTTCCGGAAGGTTTGTTCGTTCACATTCACCATTCACACAAAAATAAAATTTTAACCAGCTGGTTACCTGAATCAAAAAGTCCAATAGTCCAGTTGTTCCTCAGCCGGACGTCTTTGAATGTCTCCTCTCTTTTCCTCTCTTTGTTCAGATATCGTCACTGAGTCTCACACACAGATAGTGAAGGTCTGGCCCGTACTATTTAAAAACAATAGTCTCGGGACTTACAGAGAAATGCTTTGTGCATTTCCCCCGTGCACGTCAGTTTCACTTTTCCGCATGAGAAACATCAGGTGTTGATATCCCGGACGAGCCCCCAAATGTTATAGGAATATTTTATATCCATATATTTAACCAGAGAGACACGGAGACCGATTATAATTTAACAAGCAATGGTCAGGTTTTAATCCTTGCAAGGATGAGCAAAGCAGACATACAGTAACAAGTGTACAGTGACAGGTTTGCTCCCAGATGTAAACATAACGTGGGATTATATATAACACAGTGACGTCCTTGGTGAGAGGCGTTCACAATGGTCCAGGAGAAAGAGTCCCGTGACAAGCCATGTCTCAGTCTTGTTATGTCTACTTGGATTAGAGCGAAGGACATGACATGAATTTGACATGACCTGAGGAGAACTACAAGCCCCCAGTAACTCTAAACATAAGAATTAAAATTCTTATAACAGTTGCTTCTCCTCTTCATCTCCTCTATTTCATCTAGTATATCTTTTATTGTGTTTTCAAACCTCTAATATTTATTTCTTACACTGGCAGGAATCATGGAAGATCCAGTATTTGCAGCATGCTGTGGAAGTTTGGTCGGATGCAGATCCTGTAATACTGTGTGGCTTCAGAATTCCTCAATGTGTTTGAAGTGTCGAGCAGATGATTTTTCCATCCATATTCACAAAGTCACTGCCCTTTCTGGTGTAGTAAATGTCTGAGCTGGCACGGGAAGAGTAAATGCTGCTTTTCTGCTTGCCGCCAATTCTTACGTTATCTCATGTTATAAATTCTTTCGATATTGAGAATTGATGTTTTTTATGTTGCCTCAATGTTCTTAGCTCTGGAGTTTTAAGAGCTAGAAAATGTAACAATGTTTTATGTTACATCATTGTTCCCACCTTAGTAGTTTTATGAGCTAGTAGGCCTAAATGTGGCAATATGTTGTGACAGGCTCTTCTGAGGAGATTTGCAAAAAATGAAATTAAGTCTTTGTTACATCAATGATGTAGATCAAGACCTCTTTGAAGGGAGCGTAGTTGTAATTGACAGCACTGTCAAAAATAACTGAAAGTTCGGGGTAATAATGTGCAAAGTGCTGCTCTGTATACGGACATCTCTGACCGTTACTAGTGGGTATACAGCGTAAAGTCCCGTACACACCGGGACGAATATTCGCGCCCGTTATTCGCCAGCGTTTTTCAATTCGTTTTTTGTGTTCCCACCCAAGCAATTTTCGCTGACGATGAGCCGAGTGAACATGTAAATTCATTCCCTGACATTAGATGGCGCTTAATGTAAAACAGAAATACCCCGGTACACAAGGTGGCACTGCGCAACTTTACTCTTCTGACAGAAGAGAGCAAGTAATTTTTGTAATCGATGTCGCATTTGTCATAAGTTCTTTGTGTTCCGACACCAACGAGACCAGCAACTCTACATTCATCTTGCCTTGCATCTTCTTCGTCTTATTTCTTCCCGGCAGTGTAGACGCTACTTGGCGTATATCTTCTTCGCCGTTGTGTATGTGTGCTCGGCAAGACCGTTTTGTGTTTGCTGACCCGAAGGCGGCTCTCCACCGTTTTTACTTATTATGATACATTGGACCAAACTTGGTTAATATATATATGGTATACGGTCATATCTAACCATCAATTTGTAATTCTATCAATTTGTATGGAATTAAACATACTGCTCTTATAGTTTTTAGTAAGATAAGGATAAATGTCTCTGACTGAATAATTACTGTGTAGTTTGCAAACCCAGTAAATGCCATAATATAATCATATTAATAAAAGCAAAAATTAGAAGTGGGCTTAATGTACTCTTTTACAAAGATCTGGGTTGTGTCATTTTGCTAAATACATTTGACACGTGCCTGTTTTATGAAAGTAGATGGTGTTCTCTCTCCACAGATTTCCTAAAGGTGATGCTGAGGCTGATCAGAAGAAAGGCTCTTGGTTGTGGTGTGAGCACTTTGAAGAGGATATTCAAACAAAGGTGGGTGTTACATTACACTACACATTTCATTATACATTACACCTGTAATGCCCACCAACCTCTGAGACTTTTTACTCTAGAAAACACTTTCCTTACTCTGCAGTCATACATCTCTTAAACATTACTGTAGCTAAAGTGCATGTTTTAGTTTTATATTTGTACATTTATCATCTGTAAATCATGAGAACAGTCACATTTAAATGTTTAAGCCAGGTTGTAAACATGACAGACAGGACCTCTGACCCAGTACAGTTCACATTAACTAAAGTATAATATTTAGGCAAATGATAGTCAAAATCAAAGTCCACTATTTTCTGAAAAACAGTTCTTACACACACAGTAACGTACAGTGAGCTGGTGAATAAAAACTAAGATAAGTGTTTTTTTTCCTGTGATTAACAGTACATCTTTACTTTACTTTGTTCTCTGTTTTTGCAGAGCTCCTCTACAGTTACCTGTCTGCTGCTGCTTTTCTGTCGGCCCAGTCCAGTCAGGTCCAGTACTGTCCAGTTATCGGTCTGCTGCTCTGTTCTTGGACAGTGTGTGTGTGTGTGTGCTCCTGGACAGTTGACATAGCCCAGCCTCGTCTTCCTCAGCTTCATCCTACATCACATCCTGGTCCATGTACAACTTTAGCGTTTTTTAAATAAACTTAAACAAAATATAATATCCATTCTTTTATGTGCTTCTAGGTTTGAAAGCATATATAAACTGTTTTTTAAGATCTTAAATCTGACATAATTTAAACACTTTGTTTTTAAATGTACAGAGTTAATAACTTGTAAAAAGGGTTTTATTTTTTAAAGAAACTTAAATAACAAGAAAGTATATGAAAGCAAACAGATAAAACTTTAAATCATTTATTACTATAGTGTTATTTTAGAATGTCATAAGCAATAGAAGTTATTGTGGAAAAGAATCAGAAATCATAAAACATATTTTTGTTTATTTTTAAATTGTATAAAGTAGTGCTGCAAAGATGGAAGGGTTTCTTGAACTTTCAGGTTGCTCCTGAGGTCTTTGACCTACAGTTGACAAGGTAAGAAAACTGAAAAACAAAAATCAAAACTGGTTTAACACGTATTTACTCCATCTCAAAACAACAGCATCTTTGACTACAATTTCTAAATAACCATTTTCTTAAAAAGGTATGCAACGTGTTTATTTTAAGTTGAAGAAAACTATCATTAACCACATATGCTAAGATAGATATCATACAGAAAATATAATTCTAAATGATCAACTTTTTTATTTTTACAACATACAGTTTATAATTATGAGGCTATCTAATGACAAGCAGTTTAGTACTATTGCTAGCTGTAGATGCATTTTAGAACAAAGATGACAAACATGGTGCTTAGTAAAGTAGGAGAATATTTTAAAAATGTAGATAAAAGTGAAATTCACCTGAAGTAGAGCAGCAGCAGAGGGCTCAGTGAAGGAGCAGAGATGTTTTGGCTCAGGTCTTGGTCGTAGCCAATAAAGGTAGAAGGGGTAGATAATAGTGACCTGAAAGGGATATATAATCATTAAATTAGATATTGCTTAACTAATAATACACTTCGTTTTACCCATATATTATTACATACATAATTTGGGTAAAAAACTAAATATAAGAAAGGCAATTAGTTTTAATAACTAATGCCATTAGTTATTAAAACGAGATTTAGCAATAAAAATGAAAACACTGCTCAGGTTATAGTTAACTACTAGCATTTGTTTGCATGCAGGTAACAATTGTTTTTAATATCTTAAAAAAAAACTTTCAATACTATATGTTGATTAAAATCGAGTATATATGTAGTTGTCAATATAGGCCACTATGAGTGAAATTAATGAAATAAAAAAAATTGAATTACAAATTAATAACATTTACCTCAAGTTAGCCAGCAGTCAAAAATGCAGCAAAGACAGAATGAGCTTGGCTTCGCCCAGTGACTGTAGAAGTCAGTGCCTTCTACCGTCAATGGTTTCGCCGCTATCAGCAGGACTTTCAACTTTCAACAAGCCCGGTTCTGATTGGCTCGCTGGTTACCATGCTAACGCGCACTCAAACCTAGCTCATATGCCCAAATTAGGACTTCTGGCTCCAAAAAAATCAACATGGCGACCCCCACATCGGCTAAAAATGGCGACTGAAATGGGTTAATTTTCGAGGTTCGTAACGCTATGGGTGACGTCACACTCCTTATGTCCAGCCCTTTTACAAGTCATTGTTCAGATTTTTCAACTCGGGCAAATGAAGCGTTGGGCGCGTTTCGCGCGTCAAACGCTCATTTCGCGCCGCGCTATTCGCGCGAAACGCATCACTATTCCTCCGATGGAAGAACCATAAAGTGGGACGCCGCCGCCGCTCTATGAAAGAAAGCACTGGAAGGGGCTGCCTCAGCCGGTGGGACCTCCAACCCAATGAGAGTCAACGACGTACGTATTGCGGGGATGAGAGATTCCCCTCCCCTGCTCTGAGAACCAGTAGAGGGCATAGAGCCTGACTCAGAACTCCTCGGACTCAAATTGCTAAACCCCTGATGAAACAGGGTGTCTGAGGCCGCCAGGGATATGGAATCATCGCACACAGGGAAAATAGTGTGACCCTGCTGGGCTGCCACCGTAGGGCCGGGATCTGCCACGAGGATATTAATAAGGGCTCTCATTTGGGCCAGTTCGGACTGCAGTGTATCCACCTGTGCAGCCAACCGTCCTCCGTGCCCCTTCCTGGTCCTTTTCCGAGGAGGGTCACTAGTCCCAGCAGCTGCACGCTTGTGCTCCCCAGGTTGACCTGCCGTCAGCAGCATAAGAGGCGACCCCGATCTTCCGCCAGAAGGCTCTTCAATTGCCGCCAGCCGGGTCCCGCGCACAGACCGGGACAGAATGGTACAATCGGGGCACGCTCGATCAGTGAGGGCTTCTCGAAGATGTTCCTCCCCGAGACACGAGGGACACAACTCATGCCCATCGTCTGGTTCCAACAATAAAGGGACTCCAGCATCATAATATCATAATAACCACGATAGTCTGAAGTCAGCAGGAGTCGGGTCGAGCCGAAAACGCCACTAGCGACTCCGCACGGAATAAACCGGCACACCTGCAGTGAAAAAGGGGTGCCGACGGGTCAGGTCGAGCAGAAACGCCACTAGTGACCGCGTTGCGTGTCAATTAATCTGAATGAAAAAGCCGAACGCGGCTATTCAACAATAAAAACAAAATAAGGAATTTATTTTCAACCAGCAGATTAGATAACCGAATGCGGCTCTACTAAGCCAAATAATAAATTAGGCTGCACATAGCAACTAAACATGCAACACCCAAAGTAAATCTACCGCGCTCAAGCCCGGCGAAATAACTCACCAATTGTCGAAAACAATCAGCCTTACCTCCAACGTTGGATCAGACGCAGCTTGTGCAGCCCCAGAAGGGCGAGAAACACTCGCAGCCCCGACTGGTCAGAAGGGATGAAATAGAACAAGATGTTTTTATACCAGGGGCATGAGCCAATGCCAAGGGTGTGGTTGGGTCGTGCCAGGGGCGTGGGTAGTGAGCCGTTAGTAGAGTAGTTTCGTCACACAAGGAAACAACCTCAAATTGAAAAATTCAACAGCAGTAACCACTGTTCAACCTGTAGTTACTGCAGTTGAACTGTAGTTACTGCTCTTCAGCACTTAGACGATTTTACACCATAAATTGTCAACTTAATAAATTTTATACTCAAATGTCAATATTTTACTCAGATCAGTGAACAGCACTAATAAGGCCCCATTCTTACCGATCATTAACTATAAAAATTATTTTAGACATTTACATTTACATTTAGTCATTTAGCAGACGCTTTTATCCAAAGCGACTTACAAGTGAGGAAAACAATGGAAGCAATTTCAACAACAAAAGGTAACAAAAAGCATAAGTGCACCAAAAACTAGTCCGTTAAAAACCTAGCACAGCATACAAAGCTAAGGATAGGAAAGATTTTTTTTTTTTTTTTTTTTTAAGAAGGAATTGATAGAAAGGAAGTTAAGAATTTAGTGTTTGTCAGTCAGGTGTTGACAAAAGAGATATGTCTTCAAGCGTTTTTTAAAGATGTCTACAGAATCTGCTGATCTTGTAGCAGCAGGTAGCTCATTCCACCAATGTGGAACAGATCCAGAGAAAGTACGCGAGAGTGATTTTTTTTCCTTTTTGGGATGGTACAACCAGACGTTGTTCATTTGCAGATCGCAGGGATCTGGTAGGAACCTAGGTCTGTGTTAGTGAGTGAAGATATGAGGGGGCGGAGCCAGTGGTGGTCTTGTAGGCCAAGAGCATAGCTTTGAACTTAATGCGTGCCTCAACCGGGAGCCAATGTAACCTAATGAGGAGAGGAGTTACGTGCGCTCTCTTCGGTTCTTTAAAGACCACTCTTGCTGCTGCATTCTGGATGAGCTGCAGAGGTTTGGTTGTGCAGGCAGGGAGTCCAGCCAGAAGAGCATTGCAATAATCCAGTTTGGACAAGACAAGAGCCTGACCTAGGATTTGCGTAGAGTGCTCCAATAGGAAAGGTCTAATTTTCCTAATGTTGTAGAGGATGAATCTACAGGACCTGGTGGTGTTGGCAACATGACTTGTGAAGTTTAGTTGATCATCAATTACCACTCCCAGATTTCTAACAGTGCTGGACGGTGTAATGGTTGATGAGCCTAGTTGAATGGACAGGTTGTGGTGGGTCTTTGGTTTGGCAGGAATCACTAGCAGTTCTGTTTTTTCAAGGTTCAGCTGCAGGTGATGGTCCTTCATCCAAAGTGAGATGTCACTCAGGCACTCCGAGACACGAGCAGAGACCGTCGGATCATCAGGTTGAAATGACAAGTGGAGTTGAGTGTCATCCGCAGCAGTGATAGGAAAAGCCATGCTTCTGAATGACAGAGCCAAGAGATGTCATGTATATGGAAAAGAGTAGCGGTCCAAGCACTGAGCCCTGTGGCACCCCTGTATTGAGATGTTGGGACTCAGAGACCTCATCTCTCCAGGATACTCTGAATGACCTACCCGAGAGGTAAGACTTGAACCATTGTAACGCCATTCCAGAGATACCCATCGCACTGAGAGAAGACAAGAGGATGTGATGGTTAACGGTGTCAAAGGCAGCAGACAGATCCAGTAAGATGAGGACAGATGACTTGGATGTTGCCTTTGCCAGTCTCAGGGCTTCGATGACTGAGAGCAGTGCAGTTTCGGTGGAATGTCCGCTCTTGAACCCAGACTGGTTCTGGTCCAGGAGGTTGTTTCGTGTGAGAAAGGAGGAGAGCTGGTTAAACACAACTCGCTCCAGAGCTTTGGCAGTAAAGGGAAGGAGGGAAACCGGTCTGTAGTTTTCTAACAGTGAAGGGTTGAGAGTGGGTTTCTTAAGTAGTGGTGTGATGTGGGCCTCTTTGAAAGCTGTGGGGAATGACCCAGTGGAGAGAGATGAGTTGATGATGTGGGTGAGAGCAGGCACGACAGATGGAGAGATGGCCTGAAGGAGATGTGTGGGGATGGGATCTAGCGGACAGGTGGTAGGGTGGTTAGAGCTAATGACCTTGGAAACGTCCGCTTCAGTTAGAGGAGAAAAAGAAGGGAGCAAACACGTATTAGGGGTGTGAAAGAGTTCAACAGGTGCTGGCGCAGAAAACTGACTGCTGATGGCAGTTGTTTTCTTTACAAAGAAAGATGC
This sequence comes from Neodontobutis hainanensis, assembly GCA_024349245.1. Classification (NCBI taxonomy): domain Eukaryota; kingdom Metazoa; phylum Chordata; class Actinopteri; order Gobiiformes; family Odontobutidae; genus Neodontobutis; species Neodontobutis hainanensis. The sequence goes on along the minus strand of JALDNG010000362.1, from coordinate 161,429 downwards.
AAAATCATCAGCTGTTAACACTGATAAAGGAGGGGTAGCAGGCGGACAAAGGAGGGCAGAGAAGGTTTTAAAGAGAGTGCGTGAGTCAGGTGAGTTGATTAACTTAGAATGGTAGTAGTCAGTTTTTGCAGAAGTGACATCAGCAGAGAAATTAGAGAGGAGAGACTGGTAGATAGAGAGGTCAGTGAGATCTTTTGACTTGCGCCATTTTCTCTCAGCTGACCGGAGGCTGGTGCGATGCTCACGTAGAACATCGGATAACCAGGGGGCAGACGAGGATGTACGAGCTGGTCTGGATATAAGAGGGCATAAGTTGTCCAAGCAGGATGTAAGAGTGGAGCACAGGGTGTCAGTGGCAGTGTTGGTGTTTAAAAGCGAGAGCTCCTCAAGAGGGGGAAGCGCAGAAGAGACGGCAGAGGAAAAGCGGGAGGGACTGAGTGAACGCAGGTTACGTCGGAAAGTGACCAGCGGTAAAACTGTTGCAGTGTCTGGAGAAGTTAGATCGAGGTCAAGAGTTACGAAGAAATGATCCGAAGTGTGCAGAGGCGTGACCTGAGTATGCCGAGCGGAGCAGTACCTTATGTAGATGAGATCTAGTTGGTTACCAGACTTGTGAGTTGCTGATGTGGAGACCTAGGGTTTAGTTCTCTTTAAATATTCACATTCTTTGTCCATTAGTCCATACAGACGTAAATTCCAGCATCTTTGGGATCTTTCCTTTTCATTTATTTTTACATCCAGCTCTAGCAGCAGTTACTTTCCATTTTCTACCAGAGCGATACTTTCACAACTGTGCAGTGCTCTGTTCTCCACCTGCCTCCAATAATATTGTAATCTTCAATCGATCAACTGCAGAAACAATTTCTTTAAGTGGTTTTATGAAATATATTAGTGACTATTCTATATTAAGTTATAATAAAATATAAAAAAGGATGATTTAATGGGTAGAACTGAAACATTCTTAACAGAGAGAGAGGGGGTGGGGGCAAGGTAGGCCTTGTCCGAGACACAGTTGTGGCAAGCGTAAAAATCCCATCTGTCTGTGCAGTTCTTGTGTGCCCAGGCTTTACAGGACCAGCACTGGAGCCAGACCTCCCTTGACCCGGAGAAACTTTCCAAATCATTTTCATCCTTCAGATGAAAAATCTGCTACTTTGGTTTGGATTTCTTGTTGCCAAAATTCTCTTTCCTTTTTGCTGCAGACCTGCTTTTCTTACATTGTACATTTAATTTGTAATGCACATTTTACTTTTAATTTGAACATGAGAAAAGGGAACCCATTAAGTTTTTTTTCTTTTAGCTCGATTAGTTTTTAAAATATAAATGAAACCTAGTTGGTTATACTGGGACAGTTGTAACACACCAGTATCAGTAACCATGCTTTTATCCCATCTGAGTTAGCTTGACTGCTACTTTGACACTTGTTTGCTATTTTTATTTTAAGCTTACAAAACAGTAATTCTAAAAATAACTGTTTGAATTCATAGACATTTGATCTTATAACAGCATCAAAAAACTACATCAGAAAGAAAAGTACTTTTCAAATGTGGCTTTTTGGCAAGAATGGAGGGAGGGAAACTAACTGAGCATGAGCACAGTGAGGTTGTTTCTGATTGGAGGAATTCAAGGCGTTACAAATCGTCCTTGGTCTCCCCTACTCTGGCTTCGCTCTAGGTCACCGTCAGTTCCCGGCAGTCACTGCGTCTCCGACTCCCCGCTTGTACTCTCTGTGCTCAGCTCTGCCCACTTCCTATCCAGCCGTGCTCCCCGTGGCGCTCCTTGTTACAGCGTGCTCGTCTGTTGTGTACTTTCATGCTTCCCGTGCCATTTCTCCCTGTTGCCCTCGCGCTGCTCGTCCTTATTGCCTACTGATGCCCTTCTCCCTTATTCTCTTGATCCCGTTCCTACGGAGCCCCTCTGGTCACACTATGTCAAAAAAATATATATATGTAACTAAGTTGTGGCCTCAAGATACGCTAAGTCGTGGCCACCAGTTAAGCTAAGTACTACTATAGACTATCTTAAAATCATAATCAGAAATACTTTATTGATCTTTATTGATATCGATAACCCAGGGGACAATTGTTGTGTCACAGTTGATGTGCACATCAAGACATTTAAAGAAATATAAATAATAATATAAGTTGGTAAATAAACAAGTAGGCTATATACATGTAAAAAGTATAAATATATGCTATAAAATATAAATAAGAGTTATAAAGGACCATGGATATGCAGCCTACAAGATTTACATTACTGTATTAACAGAATTGAATTGATTGTGATGAACAGTACTAGTAAATAAATAGAAACAGAACTGCAGCAAACTATATTACACTGAATATTAAAACAGATAATATTGCACAGAATGTGAAGTATTACATTGCACTACAGTACAGGGTCCATTTAAATAACAAAGGTTATCGATATCACTAAAGATCAATAAAGTATTTCTGATTATGATTTTAAGATAGTCTATAGTAGTGTGCAGACTGGTTCATTGATTATTGAAGTGTTTGACATTTTGGAAAAGCATGTCTGTGTAGCCTACGATAAAACGTCAGCAGAGGGCGTTCTAGGCTTAGGTCACGGTACCTCCATCTGGCTGTATGTATGAGCCTTATGGGTGGCAGAGTTAGCGTGCATGCTTTCGGGAGAAAAGCTGCTCCATTGTGCATTCTCCTTCTATATTTATTCATATTTACTTATCTCGTGGCCACGACTTAGCGTAACTCGTGGCCACGACTTAGCGTATCTTGAGGCCACGACTTAGTTACATATATTTTTTTTTTTGACATAGTGTGACCAGAGGGGCTCCGTACGTTCCTTCTTGTTCCTCTGCTCCCTCTGTCTGTTTTTTACCTCTTAGTTCTATTGTAGGCTACAGCCTATTCCGTTTTCACACCGCTACCAACTGAGAACACCTGTGTCAAGAATGGCTGGGCGGGTTTCTAGGTAGTGGCCTGCAACAACCCTAACAGCTCAACACATGGAAACCAAGCCAAAACACTAATAACTTAAAATACACAAAAAGGAACACTAAACAATTCACAACAAATCAAACAATAGCAAAATAATTAAACTAACATGCAAATAAAATTATATTAAATGTAAATAAGGCCATGTTCCCACAGCTGTGTTGACGTCACTGGGGCGCCCAGATTGGACAACGTTCTTGTCACTCAGACACATGACCCAGTGCTGGGTGCTTGGATACAAAAGGGACTATCTTGGATGTAGTGCTGTTACCACAGCGACAGGGATGCTGAGCACTGCCCTGACCTTGTGTAGGCAGACTTAATAAGGATGACATCACTGAGGGAAAGCGGAGAAAAACATCCCTGTGCTGCCCAGCCTGTCTGTCAAAACACTTTACTTAACCTCAATACTAAATATTGTTCTGTGTATGAAGTTTACAGTTTTAATTGTTGAAATATAGTCCTAAACAGCACTTGCATGTACAGGTAAAAGTGTAGAGATAAAACACAACAACCAACCAAACCTTTGCAGTAAAAACAACTGGTTCAAAACACCTTAACCCTGCTGTCTGCATTTGACCCTTTACAGATTTTCTTTTCTTGCTAAAACATCCAAATTAAGGTGTTCACAGTGTGTTTAAGGTTTAATCAGTGTTGTCCCCAGCAGGAGGACACATCATAACACTACTTAAATCACCAACTCCCATTTTTGTTGAGGCAGTAAAATCATGAATCGCAATATGAATAGGACTGTTTAACCCGCAATGTGGATCAGATGTCAGTTTAAGTTCAGTCTCAGTGAGTGCAGCAGCAGGAGCTGGCTTGTTTTGGATGCTCGGCGGCCCCTCCTCTGTGCAGTGAGTCACAGTCAGGATGCAGGCCAAACCCTCCCTCGTATGACATCGGCAACCAGAAATAGCAGCTGCACTAAAGCCTCTCATCACGGCAGTGTGCTGAGCCCAGCATCAGCTCTGCTCTGAAAGCTCAACCTTATGCTCTCGGACAGTGGAGCATCCCAACAGCTGTCATCTTTTGTCTTTCTTTGTAACACTATTTACTGAGGGAAGGCTAATACCCATTAATGTTGCTCAGTAAACCAATTTATCTCATATGTATGCTTCTTTCTCTTCTTGTAACAAAAACAAAAAACATTTTAATTTTTGATGTAAAACCTTTCATCTGCATTATGTATTGTATGTGAAAGTAACATTTAATGACACATCTGGACTCTTGGTTTTAGCTCCAAGGTGAAAGACCAAATGTTTCAAAGCTGCCGTCAACATAAACCAGCAAAACTTCACATTATTTTGGAGTGCTAAATGAGAATGTCTGATCAAGTTTGAATGAATGCCCAGAGTACTTCTCTCCACTTGTGGCACGCACATGTCCAGATGTAAAGAGTTTACAGATGTAGTAGCTGGTGACGCACAGAAGGTGGTCAGCAGACGTAGTGTGTATAAGAATAACTCGTAGTGATAAACATTATGGACGAGCTCCCCTCTCTTCACACAGATACAGAAGAAAAGGTTACCAATTATTCCATCATGGGCCCCATACACACGACACTCACAGCCTTCTCTGACCACCACCAAACTCATCTCTACAGTCACACACATTCGTACACCTCGAGCTGTGGCACTGTGCCCTGTGACACAGTTCATTATTGTTCTGAAATCATTAGTTTGGCAAGGTGAACTTTTCAAATGTGTGTTTGAAAGAGGCAAGTGAACACTAACTAATGAGGTAGGACACTTTTCTATTGGTGTTTTTTCTTGTTTTTGTCAGACAAAGGTTTTTTGGAAACAGCTGACCCTGTAGGCTGTGGAGAAGTCCAGTAGGCCAGAGATCCTGGACTGAGTCTGGGCCCACTGCACAAATTCATGAATATGGACATACTTCAAAGGAAGGATTTTAGCTCTTTAATTATGCACTACAGCGCTGCAAACTTTGGAATCATACATTTTATACAACTAAATATGTATTCCTATATTTTAATATACACAATGTCTTAAAATGTTTTAAAAAGTTAATTTCAGCATGTGTTCCCTTTTAAAAAATACAACAAACACCAAATAAGAATTTAATGCCACTTTAAATTTATTGTGGTATTTCATAGTTTACTTTAAAAACAGATGTGTGACCAAGATTTACTGAGATGGAAAGCAAAGCAACACCAACAAATAAAACATGTTTTTGTCATTAAATTTAGGAAATTATAACAGGCACAACACACCAATTATAAATACAACATGCTTTAGACCTTAACTGTGTAACAGTCTTCACCTGAACATCCGTACAGTTATGACTGAGAATGAAGAAAGTAAGAAGCCAGTGTCACAAAAACAATAAAAAGTAAACAGTTTCAGCAGCAAATATCTACATTTTACATCCAGGCTGCCACGCTGTGGTAAAGTTCAGAGAAAGCTACTTTGGGTTTGGCAGTTGGACCTCCATAAAACTGATCCATATTTGGTTCACACCAACAGAGGCTTTTTCTGATTCAACTCAGTCATAACCAGAAACTAAACTCCTAACTGAGCCACTGGCATTGTGGAGGTCCACTACAACAAATATCATAAAGCGCATCTAAAAGTGACATTGTCTTTTGGTAGCAACAGTCTAATAAGGCCTTTGTCAGTCATGAGTTACCGCTGATGGTTTCACCACTTTGGGAATTCAGACACTAACAGCAATGTTCTTATCTGAGCCAAACACAGAAAGGCTGCATCACCAGCAGGAGCTGCAGACTGACAATGTTGTTTTTGTGTCCGTTAGTAAAACCCATAATGACATGACACACTTTCGTCACCTGGATTTTCCTTATTTTTTTTAAACATTACATTCGGTATTGAAAGAATTTTATCAGTTCTGATTCCCTATGGTGTGTTATGCCAGAGCTGGTCTAACTTTGGCTTTCAGTGCGAATAATTGCCTACAATCATCCATTAAGTCCATCAATATGCTCAGCCTGCAGGTATACACTAGAGACATTAATCTGGAATCTGGATCTGGAAAGCTAAATACAATGCCTACACAAGCCTTTCTGGACTGTCTTCAGGGGCAGCGTTTAAAGGATGTAGCTCTAGAAGCAGCAAACATCATTAAGTGTCTGCATTGTGATTTAACTAACATGAATGAGCCAATTTCAGTGACCAGCACAGAAATAGTGATGAGATTAGATAAGAGATGGCAGGAATGGTGTCAGAAACACGTGTTGACCAATATGGGCACTGACTGAGACACTAAGCAGCGAGCTCAGCACTGACCACAAACTAAACACACAAAATTACTTTGAAACAAACTAACAAGGGCTAAAAGAGGAAAACATAAATCAGAAATGCTTGAGGCAAACATTTGCCACACACACACACCCACACTTCAAGTTGGAGAACCCAGTAGAAAAGAAATTATAATTTATTTAAACAAAAATTGTAACAAGGGCCAATACCTTTTCAAGTATGCATCACTGCATTCTTCTTGTTTTAAGATAAAGGTTGTGTGATCTGACTGACCTTGCCAGCAAAGTAATCGATCATTACTCAGATTTTCTCGTCCCACCCTGCCCCCACATCATCAGGACATCTAACTTATTACAAACCACTACATCTTTGCTTTACTTAAAGATCGATTTGATAAACATTCGGGCTTTGTGTCAATGTTTTAAAATGACAATAAATGGAACAAAAGAAACAAAGTAGTGCTCGATGAAACTTTGGTGAGGGACGAGACCAAAAGGGCTGGCATTTGTGGTGCACAACGCTTTTTGAAGAGGCACAAGATTCTTACAGTTTAGAGGCAAATGTCACTCTGTCTATAAAAAGACCATTCTTAATGCTCTATGAATGCCACATCAAACAGACAAAATAATTGAGAGCTTTGCTCAAGGAACAACACAAAGGAAACTAACCGTTTAGATATTATGGATTATGACCACACTCAGTTTAAATGTGATCTATAATCAAACACAAGAATACTGAGTTAAAATATGTTCTAATTATTTTTTTTTTTTATGAAAAGCAGTGGTTTATAATTCAGAAGGATTGCGATTATCCTCAAAAAGAAAAAAGATGACCATGCTCCATCATATAAGTGTCAAGCTCTGTGCTGACCAAATGGCACCTGGACTTGTTTTTTTTTTCTTTTTGGTTGCATACACATTGTCAAAGCTGAAAATGTAGTGATGATTTCTGTCTCAATATAGTAAAAAAGTTAATAAAAAGCCTACATTTTGCCCCAAAACTGAAACAAACCAAAGGCCACCACAAAGTGCATTATTTAGCAATTATTTAGCATTATTGAAGAATGCCGCTGTGCAATGCATACAAACACATACGCACTGTGCGTACATATGCATAGGTGCACGACCGTAAACCCATTATGCTACATAGTGTTTACTTTTGCGTTTAGATATTCACATGTGTCTCATTGTAACTACACAATGAATAAATATACTAATGTTTGAGGATGTGGACTCATATCAGGGTTCAAGATCCTCTAATAACTTTTGCACCTTTGTATGTCTTTCACTCAAATGTACTTTTACATGGTACTGCGGTAAAATGGGACCAGCCACAATCGCATTGCCAAACACTACAAATAGTGATATATCTGGTGAAATATATACATATCTATTTATGTCAAAGAAATACAAGGTGCTGGTGTTTTGGGTGAAGAGTAGCATGAACACTATGAACAGAAAAAGAATTAACAAAGTAGTGCTACATATATGTAACTCTGGTAGGTTTAACACTGCTCCTCATTCCTGAATGCTCATTTGGACAATAGCAAATCAAAGCATGCTTAGCTACTGTACAGGCAAATACACACAAAAAAACAACATGAGACTTGACTTCTTGAGAAAAGAAAATGCTAACCAGTAACATCTATCAACCAAGCCTTACAAAAAATAAAAGTTCAAACTATAAAAGCAAAAATCTGTCCATCTGGCTGAAAGGGCAACATGAAGAAAAATAAGTCCATTGTATGAAGTCTGTCCCTTCACATAGTGGTGGCCATATCAGCACAATCACTGTAAGCTGAGAGAATGGCTGGTGAAGTGCCAGGGCTGCACTCACAACACACAATCATTAGAATGAGTATGTGGCTCCTTTTCTGTCATTGGTTCAGTGTTGCATTTCCTCATGGGCTGGTGAGAGTGTGCGCGTACAGAACACTGGAGAAAGCAATACTGAAGAAGAATGTGGCAGAAAGTGTTGCTCCACACATTTCAATAAAGAGCATTCCAATGCTAAAAAACAGGTAAGCTGAAGCATCATTCCCATCCGTTGTCCTTGATCATATGAGCCAGCTCAATGATGAACTTTCCCTCTTTGTATTTTTGACTACTCTCAAAGGCGTGCTCCTGGATTAAATAAAATAATAAAAAAAAATAGAGAAAAAAAAAGAAATAAGAAAAGAGACAAGATTTTGCTTAGTGACGTTAGATACAAACCTGGGCTGACAGCCTCACAACTAAGTTGTGTGCATCAAATGCAGCAAGATATGCTGTTAAGTGATCAGTTGGCAGCTCTTAACAGTCCATCTTTAATTAACACACTAAATATTCAATTCAATTAAAAACAAAGTTATCCAGAAAAGCTAAATACAAATATCTTGTTTATGCACTGATATTAAGTGACAGTGAATAGTTCTTTGGGAGATCTTGTAAACTACAGCTGGATGCTCGTGAGATTTGGGGGTTTGCAAAGTCACTCACAAAAATCCATCAAAATATTAACTGAACCATGGCCTATTCGGGTGGTGTGTCCAATGAGGTGGCAGCATGAGCAGTTCTATGCGTATTTAAGGTTTGAAGATGTAGCGGCTGTTTAACCGTTACCAATGTAAAAAACATGGACCTGCCTTGGGTAAAACTAAGGTTGAAAACATGTGTCCACTCCACAACAGTGACTTTACAGTTTAACATGTTAAAACATAAGAGAAAGAACATAAGATATGTAGAGGTTATAACTTATTTAATCAGTTCTGAACTTACAGGCTATCTTAAAATCTAGACATTTCCACAACCAGTTTTTTTGACCTTGAGTTTTGGGGTGTAATTGTTGCTTTCTGGTCCTATGGTGTAGCTTTGGTTTATGTAGGTTAACCAATTGTGGGGTTAAAGATAAAGTGTTTGAATTACATGAATCTCTAGGTTTAGTACATTGGCTAACTGCAGGATTTCTTGTGGGTAGGTCTTTTTATGAATACAACAGATGATGTACACTAACCTAAAGGATTATTAGGAACACCATTTTAATACTGTGTTTGACCCCCTTTTGCTTTTAGAACTGCCTTAATTCTATGTGGCATTGATTCAACAAGGTGCTGAAAGCATTTTTTAGAAATGTTGGCCCATATTGAGTGGATAGTATCTTGCAGTTGATGGAGATTTGTGGGATGCACATCCAGTGCACGAAGCTCCTGCTCCACCACATCCCAAAGATGCTCTATTGGGTTCAGATCTGGTGACTTTGGGGGTCATTTTAGTTCAGTGACCTCATTGTCATGTTCAAGAAACCAACTTGAAATGATTTGAGCTTTGTGACATGGTGCATTATCCTGCTGGAAGTAGCCATCAGAGGATGGGTACATGGTGGTCATAAAGGGATGGACATGGTCAGAAACAATGCTCAGGTAGGCCGTGGCATTTAAACAATGCCCAATTGGCACTAAGGGGCCTAAAGTGTGCCCAGAAAACATCCCCCACACCATTACACCCCCACCACTAGCCTGCACAGTGGGAACAAGGCATGATGGACCCATGTTCTCATTCTGTTTTCACCAAATTCTGACTCTATCATCTGAACATCTCAACAGAAATCGAGACTCATCAGACCAGGCAACATTTTTCCAGTCTTCAACTGTCTAATTTTGGTGAGCTCGTGCAAATTGTAGCCTCTTTTTCCTATTTGTAGTGGAGATGAGTGGTACCCATAAGGTCTTCTGCTGTTGTAGCCCATCTGCCTCAAGATTGTGCGTGTTGTGGCTTCACAAATGCTTTGCTGCATACCTCGGTTGTAACAAGTGGTTATTACAAACTAGGCATTTTCGCCAACAGGACTGCCATATACTGGATGTTTTTCCCTTTTCACACCATTCTTTGTAAACCCTAGAAATGGTTGTGTGTGAAAATCCCAGTAACTGAGCAGATTGTGAAATACTCAGACAGGCCCGTCTGGCACCAACAACCATGCCACGCTCAAAATTGCTTAAATCACCTTTCTTTCCCATTCTGACATTCAGTTTGGAGTTCAGAAGATTGTCTTGACCAGGACCACACCCCTAAATGCACTGAAGCAACTGCCATGTGATTGGTTGATTAGATTCTTGCATTAATGAGAAATTGAACAGGTGTTCCTAATAATCCTTTAGGTGAGTATAGATCCCCCAGAACTTACATATTTCCAGCCCAAGGTGGTTTTACAGTTTTCACAGTAAATATCAGCAACTGCGTGTAGACCTGTGAGGAGGACCCGCTCCTCCGCCGGGCCACAGCCCACATTCACCCTAAGGAGACAGGTCAGAGTCAGATGCATAGAGAGGGCTAGTGTATTGTAACATTGGTGTAATATTTACATACTTACACCGAATTAAATAGATAGGCTCTTCCTTGGCTGCCCTGAAATGACTGAAACAAAGAAAAGAGGCCCATGTTAGTTGACAGTAGAGTAGAGTCACATCATATGTGAGTAAGTGACACCAGTGGGTTCTATTATTTAAGTAAATTGATGTGAATTATTGTTCTACATTTTTGTCACAATTCCCACACTCAGGTTCGGCTAGAGGTAAATAGTGAAAAAGGACTGTGTAAATTTTCAATTCTCTAAGGGCGTAGTAGCTCAGTGGGTAGAACGTCCGTCCTTCGACTGGCGGGTGGGCGGTTCGATCCCCGCGCGAAACATCCCAAAACATCATAACATCCCGATCTTCCCCACATACAATATATATAAAAAGAAAGATTATTATTATTATTTATTGTAAATACTACTGTTTATGGTTATTGTGGAGTATCATAAATAGTATTGTATGGTACAATGCTGTACACTGCTCCTTTAGCAGCAACACAGCGTCACAAAGCATCAAAAGCAGAGGACAACAGAATAGTTAATGTGATGAATCTAACAGGACATACAAGAACTTCTCTAAGAATTTTACACTCAGCACATAAACATTTAACTCATCACTATCATATAATAAAAATTACGCTAGGTGACCAACACTTCTTCCAACTGAGCCATACTCCAAGAAAAAGTGCAAAAGTCGAATTATAACCAAAGGCAGATCATCGCTACTTGTGGCCTCATCTGTAATTAGATTCCATTTTCATCAGCACTGTGATCTCCAGAGGTGTCCTGTGAAACACATCCTGGAAATTTCCAAAAGTAGGCATTTACAATCAAAGCTGGGACACACAACACATCTGAATATTCAAAGAGCAGGTGATATGTACGATTCACAAATAAATTAGTTTGTCCTGTGAATATTCCATAGCTATGCTTGTTCCCAACTGAGTCTCTGAAGATGAAGTGAAGTTCAGTGTACCCTTGACATGTTAAACTGATCTTTGTAGAATAAGAGTTTCATTGATAAGAGTGGAAGGTGAGTATAACCTATTCATAATAAATTAACAAAGTAAAACTTTTTATTTAATTCAAATACAACACTTGAGGTTACACAATTTAGTTGCACCAAAAAGTGTGAAAGTGCAAAATGTCTGGCACATAAGATAATGTAGCTCTATTACAGTTTTAGAACAAAAGTGGCTCAGCTACAGCACACTGTGAGCAATACCTTAGAAATGAGCTCATCGTGGTTGGCTAGGTGAGCCCGGCAGTGGATACAGCTGTAGGTGCGGTGGCAGGTGGGAAGGTAAGCCTGGAAGGTCTTAGACTTGGTCATCTTCACCATGTCAGTGGGGCAGGGCTCTTCACTGGTGTCAGGGCTGGCACTAGAAGAGTTGCAGCTCTGATGAAAATGCTGACAGAAAAAGCACTGGAAGATGCAAGCCAAAGCCGTCGTTGTTGTGGAGTGGGTGTGTGGCACGCTCCACACAGACACCACAGAGAAAAACCTGCGAGAGAATACACAGAGAGAGTCAGGACACATGCAGGAAGGCTGCACTATTTTTGGATTTAATTCTAACTTAGACTCAAGCTATATGTTGCTTCACTAGTCCTCTAGTGTACTTGTGTGAACATTGCTTGTTTGCATGATTTTTGGGTGGTCTTCCCACGCTGTATTACAAACCCGGTTCCGAAAAATTTTGGACACTTTACAAATTGTTAATAAAAAAGTAATGGAATAATTTACAAATCTCATAAACTTATATTTTATTCACAAAATAATATAGATAATATATAATATATTAAATGATAAAAGCCAAACATTTTGAAATGTCATGAGGTCCAAAAAAAAAGTTTGTACAGGTAGCAATAAGAGGCCGGACCAGCTTGCAACTTATTAGGTAAATTGGCAACATGCATTATAAAAAGAGCCTCTCAGAGTGACATCAAAGCAATATCAGAAAGGAGTTTCTCAGAGAAAAGTTATGATCATCTACAGAAGTTCTTTTTGAAAAACTGGGATGCCATGTCATCCAGACTAAAGAGGACAAGGACAACACAAATTTTCATTAGCGCTCAGGTCAGATGCCTGCATCTCTGATGGGATGGGGGCATGAGTGCATGTAGCAGGGGCAGCTTACACATCTGGAAAGGCACCATCAAAGCTGAAAGGTATATCCAAGTTCTAGAATGCTCCCATCCAGACGTTGTCTCTTTTAGGGAAGACCTTGCATTTTCCAACATGACAATGTCAGACACATCCTGCATCAATTACAACATCATGGCTGCGTAGAAGAAGGATCTGGTTCTGACATGTCCAGATCTTTCACCCACAGAAAAGATTTGGTGCATCACAAAGAGAAAGATGCAACAAAGAAGTCCTGAGACAGTTGAGTAACTAGAATCCTTTATTAGACAAGAACAGGACAACAATCCTGTTCCTAAACTTGAGCAGCTTGTCTCCTCAGTCCCCAGACGTTTGCAGACTCTTATAAAAAGAAGAGGGGCCACACAGAAGGGAACATGGCCTTGTCTTAACTTTTTTGAGCCGTGTTGATGCCATGAAATTTAAAAATCAACTTATTTTTCCCTGAAAAATTATACATTTTCTCAGTTTAAATATGTTATCTATGTTGTATTCTGAATAAAATATTGAAATTTGAAACTTCCACATCATTGCATTCTGTTTTTATTCACAATTTGTACAGTGTCCGAACTTTTTGGAACATGGGTTTGTACTTCGGGAAACTCTTGGCTTTTGATTTAAACAGTGTGTAACAGTTACTGGACAGCAGAGCTGTCTGTTGATTAAAGGACAGTCCTTACAAAGAAAGCATCTGCTGTTTCAGATCGATCAGATCATATTAGAATCCTTTATGAATTCAAAACATTGATCTACATTACATTAACAACAAGCATACCCTCAAATACAGAGTCTTTGAAATAAAAAGTTTAGTGAAATTATTAGCATGCACATTTGAGACTATGATCAGCATCAATGTAGGTAGGTAGCATAGTAAACACCTAGCTACTAAATGCTCAAGGAGGACTTATAGTTGTCTTTATCCTAATTAATGTGTTAAAAGTTCATTTCAAAAATGTTTACAATTTCACTTTCAAACAAATTAATATTTCTGGTTTAATGTTTGTCTGTCTTTCAGAGTTAGTTTTGTGGCCAAAGCAGCTGGAATATTATTACTGTGAAAAACTGCTTCATTCATTAGTATCATAAAGAATGAATTAAAGAGAAATTAATCATGATTAAAGCTTGAAAAGCTATTATTTTTTAAGTAGATAACTGTTTTTTATTCAATAAAACAGTAGAAAGATAATTTCAAATTAACAACTGCAGTGTCTTTAAAGCAGGGCTTCATCTGTTACACAAGTCTCAGTTCACATCTGCAGAACAGCAGAGGCACTGCACTCCTTTGTTTTGTCTTGCTTTTTAATAATGAATTTATTTTCATTAACAATCTCTCTGTTCTAATTATTCAGTAAGTAGCACAGACACAGTAAGTAGCACAGACACAGTTCTACTGACAATCCTGAAAAAGGATTTATTGAGTGTAGAGTGTTGTTCCTTTCAATTTTTTCTTTGGTTTGATTGACATTAAATGTAACGTGCCAACATTAAACTCACAACCAATTGTAGCTGCATCTGAGACGTGAAAGCATGTGACACTGTGGAAGTGTGTAACAGAGGACGTAGCCACTTGTTCCTCTTGCTACAGTTAAACCACCGACACCAGAGAAATATTTGGTGAACTTAAACGCGCTTCCATGTAGCTCTTAGTGAACCCCATCAAACAAACGATACAGTATAGCCCTGTTCAGACTGAGCCTACCTGCCTCAGTCATTAAAAGTGTCCTGTTCCAAGCCTCATAAATAGTCCGTGAGGCAATTATCCAATCTAAACAAAGTCCAAACTAAGGCTCGTTAAGTTTAATCCACATTAGATGTATATTACAAAAAGAAAAAAATAAAATAAATAAATAAATAAAAAAGGGAAAGAAAAAAGTCACAGCGTGCTCCCTAACAACATAGTAGAACAGTTGGAGCTCACAGAGCTGAGACTACTCCATTTTCTGGTTATATTCTCTCCCCAAAAAAATGTCCTGCTAAGCGTCAAGCACGCTACCCCCACACTCCTGCCGCTCCAATGGAACCCTGCATTAGCACGCACTATATGTAATTAATCAATTCAGCAACTTTAGCTTTAAAATTGAATAAATGTAAGTGTACCATGTCAAATACTAAGGCTCTTTATTTAATGTAACATATTTAATGTATTTTCATATGTGTCTCAACAGCTCATTGATACAGAGAAAAATGTTTCACGGTACTTATAACGTAGCAGTTTAACACGGCGGTTTACCGTAAAACCCGTTATTCTATCATCCCTACTTGAGAGATTCTAGAGCAGGGATGGGCAAACTAAGGCCCGGGGGCCACATGCGGCCCATTTGGCTCTTTAATCCGGCCCGCCAAGCATTTACTAGTATTTTATTGATGATTAAACACTGCAAATATTTTTTACTTCAATCAATCAATCAAATATTATTTATATAGCGCCTTACTTTTCCTCCAATATTCTGCAGTGATGAGTTGATTCACTATCACATGCTCCACACAGCAACAACCTTTTCTAAAACTAGCATCTCTCCTCACAGCGCAGGGGTAATTTTCACTGGTTTTAGAACAAACTGTAAAGAGGCTCTAAAACTAAGGAGGGTGCAGCTATGACTGTGGTGTTGAATATCCAGTGTTTATTGCACATATAGTTTTACACAACAGTTCTAACTTAAACTATGGGCAAAATAAATGTGTTTTTCTTAAGCATAAGTGAGTTTACTGTGTTGGCCCGGCCCTCCACAACAGTCCCAGGTCCTAATGTGGCCCTAGGGGAAAATTAATTGCCCACCCCTGTTCTAGAGTCTTCATAGCTGTGGAGATATTTTGTGAAATGCTCCTGGAAAAATATCTGCCCAAGTGTGGACTTAATACTTGAGTCAAAAGCAGTTCTAGAATTTTCTTATTGAGATCAACACACTGCAAAAGGAAGATCACAGAAAAGAACAGGAAGTACATATGCACACAGGCAGATAGTGTCTAATCTGCGCAGGTGCCCCAGGCCTATTCCTGGCGTCAGCTCGACAAAATCCCTGTTGAATTAAATCACTTTAACCTCAGTCGCACGTGCACCACATACTGTAGACAAATCGGAGAACTTTCGCTCAATCCAGCAGCCCTTCGGCAAGTGGAAACAGTTGTCAAACCCTTTTTGAACAAGAGCTGGATTAAAACGTACCCATTAATAAAAATAACCTATATAACACTTCTCAGTACTCCGGTATGACGATCACTGGTGGGGTTAAATCATGCTGATGACATAAATTACATTAAGGGTTTTCTTGATTTGTGTTTTAGTGACTAGACCACACTCACTATGTTATGCATTATTATTTATCAGGCAAACAATAGAGTGTATCTTGTCCCTCACAGATGAAGACAAAAGACCCTGCTCAACTTGCTTTGGGGTTTGTCCTCGAGAGGACATACCTGGACTTTTTTTAAACAGTACACAACGTGAATCACTCAGACTCTTAAGGACATGACTTTAGGCCAACGGGGCAAATGATGATTTAAACGACGCTGTTCATAAACGAGAGGTAAATCTATTAGAGAAATAAAGAAATAGAGTGGTAAGCAGCACAGACAGCTGACAGACAGACTGAACACAACAAAGAGCTCCGTTTAACGAGAAGAGCAGTAACCTCACTTGTCTCGAAACAACTCTGAAGCCCCCCCCCCCACCCCCGTTTGTGCCCAACAAGGAGCACGACGCCCTGTGCCAGGGTACATACTCCACGGCTACTGTTTTTTTCCCCCATATGGCCGCGACAGGACATTGAGCCCTGCACCGAGGCTCGGCTGGAGTTTACAAATGTGTCCCCGTACTCACCGCCGAGACAGGCGCAGGGCACAACGTACACTGGCGCTCTTCTTTTCACATGGAGCTGACAGGTTGTTGTCGTTCAGGGTTGTGGTCCATGGGTACCACTGCCGGGGTCAAACTTAACATCGAGTCCTTTGACTGCTGTAGTCTGTCATTTTCCCAGCACAGGCTTTTGTTTTGTCGTTTGTGTACGTAATGGACTGGTCTGATTACTTTGCTCTGGCGACGTCAACACGCGGGCGGTAACTGTGTCTGGAAAAGGCAGACGCACGGGCCAATCAGCTCCACCGATGCATTTAGGATCTTGTGGAAATATTTTTTTAGGAAGGTAACGTGTTGACCTGGACGGTTTTACAGTCATGTTAGCGTGGTAAAGACGTTTAGGAAATTGACTATGAGTGCTAAAACAAAAGTTGCTATCCATACAATGTTTTTTTTATTATTATTATTTCAGTTATTAGACATTGTTTTGTGTTTAAGTTTCTGCAAGGGTGACTGAAGGCGTCAGGGGGAGGAGGCGGGGCCGCAGACAGACCCGGATGTGTAAATAAATACAGAATAGCTGTCTGGTGGCCTTGTATCGTTCAAGCAAAGCAGAAAAACGTCAGACACTTTGTAAACATTGTAAATTAAATATCGATTTATTGTCTGTAGGTAGACAGGTCTATCATATATGTCTATTGGGCAAGCTCAAGGACGATGACTGTCTGTTCTCTCCAGACCAGCTAAAGTTAGTGACAGTGGAGAGATAAGAGAGAAAGTGGCTTGTGACATCAGACATCCAACTCCAGGACTGGCACACCTACACAAGGCCTCATCTCCGTTCTTCACTTGGTAAAAGGCTTTAGAAACTCAAACCAGGTTGAGGATAAGACTCAAGTGAATTGTTAAGATATGTGTCATCTATGAAGAACAGTCTCCCATTTTTTAATACTAAAAAAATATCGGATGACAACTACTGAAATGGAACAAACTCATTTAGTACCATGCATGCTTGCATCAATCAGATGTTTTTTCCACCTTTTCTGAAGAACAACCACTAAAGACATTTAAGCCTCCCCACACAGGGCCAGGACTCCCCTGCAAAAGAGATTTGTAATCTCAGTGGGGCTTTCCTGGATAAATACAACAACTGGAGCTCCTACAAATAACTGCTAATCAACAGTATAAACACTCTCAAAAGCTCAAACTGTGACTATGAGCGAAGATGAGCCTATTACTTTTCAGAGAGCTGTAATAATGTAA
The DNA here is from genome assembly GCA_024349245.1 of Neodontobutis hainanensis. Lineage (NCBI taxonomy): Eukaryota > Metazoa > Chordata > Actinopteri > Gobiiformes > Odontobutidae > Neodontobutis > Neodontobutis hainanensis. Next base: position 143,684 of record JALDNG010000362.1, on the reverse strand, counting down.
ACTGTAAAATCAGCATCAGTAACATTAACACCTGATAAACATTGTTACATTATACTAGACCAGACACACTGCCAGTTAATGTTAATAAACACGTTTTTTCAAAAAGACTCTACTTGGAAATGCTTTCAGGGAATCTGACGCTAGGGATATGGAATGTCACCTCGCTGGCGGGGAAGGAGCCTGAGCTTGTGCGGGAGGTTGAGAGATACCGACTCTATAGTCGGGCTCACCTCCACGCACAGCCTGGGATCTGGAACCCAAATCTCTCCACTACTCGGGAGTTGCCTGCGGTGAGAGGCGGCGGGCTGGTGTGGGCTTGCTCATAGCCCCACAGCTCAGCCGCCATGTGTTGGAGTTCACCCCAGTGAACGAGAGGGTCACTTCCCTGCGCCTCCGGGTCGGGGACAGGTCTCTCACTTTTGTTTGTGCTCACAGGCCAAATGGCAGTGCAGAGTACCTGGCCTTCTTGGAGTCTCTGGGAGGGGTGCTGGAAATTGCTCCGATTGGGGACTCCGTCATTCTTCTGGGGGACTTAAAAGCTCACGTGGGCAGCGACAGTGACACCTGGAGGCAGCTGATAGGTACAGGCAGGCCAAGCGGACTGCAGCCCTGGTGGTTGTGGAGGCTAAAACTCGGACCTGGGAGGAGTTTGGTGAGGACTATCGGTCGGGCTCAAAGAAATTCTGGCAAACCATCCGACGCCTCAGGTGGGGGAAGCAGTGCCCTGCCAACACTGTTTACAGTGGAGGTGCGAATCTGCTGACCTCAACTGGGGATATTGTTGGACGGTGGAAGGAATACTTTGAGGAAGTATGTGGAAGCAGAGGCCGAAGGCTCGGAGATGGACTCATCCATCACCCGGGCCGAAGTCACTGAGGTAGTTGGGAAGCTCCTCGGTGGCAAGGCACTGGGTCTCTGGATGTTGTAGGGCTGTCTTAGTTGACACGCCTCTGCAACATTGCATGGCGGTCAGGGACAGGAGGAACAAGGGTAAAGGGTCGTGGTAAAGGGTTTATGGGAGTTTGCCCAACCAGTCCACATGTGTTTTGTGGATCTGGAGAAGGCATTCAACTGTGTCCCCCGTGGCGCCCTGTAGGGGGTGCTCTGGGAGTATGGGGTCCGGGGCCCTTTGCTAAGGGCTGTCCGGTCCCTGTACAACCGGAGCAGGAGCTTTGTTTGCATGTGCATGTTGGACTCTGGCAGGGCTGCCCTTTGTCTAACTAACTAAAAAAAAATGCAATAATTAAATACTCATTATTTTTAAAAGCCACAGGGAGCCGCATCAGAGGGATGAAAGAGCCTGCAGGGGTTGCCGACCCCTGACCTAGGACACACTGGAGGGACTATGTCTCTCGTCTGGTCTGTGAACATCTCGTAATCCCCCGGAAGAGCTGGAGGAAGTGTCTGGGGAAAGGGAAGTCTGGCTGTCTCTGCTTAGACTGCTGCTCCCGCGACCCGGTCATGGATAAGCAAAAGAAGTTGGATGGCATTACTATGCTAATTGGAACATTGGGTGCTGCATATACAGTTGAGCTCATTAGTTACCCTGGCAGAATTTGTGATTTTCTTTCGGCCATTTTCAGAGATTATTAATGATAACACAGAACCTTTTCTTTTACTCAGTTATTGGTTGGGTGAAGCCATTAATTGTCAAACAACTGTGTTTACTCTTAAAATCATGACAACAGAAATGACCAAAATGACCCTGGTGATTTTGGCCTGATAACATGCAAACAAGTTGACAGAAACAGGTTTGAGTGACTACTAAAGGTAACCATCCTCACCTGTTTATCTGTTTGCTTGTAATAATTGTGAGTGTATAAAAGCTCACTGAGTTTCTGGGCTCCTGACAGACACTTGCATCTCTCGTCCAGTGCTGCACTGACGTTTCTGTATTCTGAGTCATGGGGAAAGCAAAGAAATTGTGAAAGGATCTGCGGGAAAAGTTAATGTAACTGTACAATACAGGAAATGGATATAAAAAAATATATCCAAGGAATTGATAATGCCACTCAGCAGTGTTCAAACTCTAAGTGTAAAATGAGAGATTCTGTTAAAACCAAACCAAGGTCAGGTAGACCAACAAAGAGTTTAGACACTGCCAGGAAAAAAAGAAAAACCCACAAAAATACAAATACCTACATACAGGAATCTCTGAAAAAAAAGTGGTTTCAAGATGCACAATAAGGAGGCACTTGAAGAAAAATGGGCTGCATGGTCGATTCGCCAGAAGAAAGCCATTGCTATGCAAATGCCACATAGCATCGCACTTACAATCTGCCCAACAGAGCAGACACAAGCCTCAAAACGTCTGGAACAATGTCATTTTGTGATAAAACTTTTAACAAACAAAATTTTACTTTTTGACCACAACCATAAACGTTACATTTGGAGAGGAATCAACAAGGACTATCATGAAAGGTACACCAAAGGTACACCTCCTACTTTGAAACATGTAGGTAGATCACTGATATTTTGGGGATGTGTGAAATGTGTGAATATCAGCCCAGAAGCTGCACATGGGACGTACTTGGCCGTTCCAACATGAGAACAATCCAAAGCACAAGGCCAAGTCGACCTGTCATTGGCTACAGCAACAAAAAGAGAAGGCTCTGGATTGGCCTCAGTCTCCTGACCTTAGTATCACTGAGCCACTCTGGGGAGATCAAACGTGCAGTTCATGCAAGACAGCCCAAGAATTTACATTTTTGCCAAGAGGAATGTGCAGCTTTACCAGCTTAGAAAATAAAGAGCATCACCCACAACTACCACAAAAGACTTCAAGCTGTTATTGATGTTAAAGGTGGCAATACACGGTATTAAAAAATGGAGTATATTAACTTCTGATCAGGGTTATTTGGTTAGTTTCTGTTGTCATTATGATTTAAAAAGAGTAAACACAGTTTTTTGACAATAAATGGCTTCACGCAACCAGTAACCATGCACTCACCATGCCACCAGAGCTGGCTGCTGATGTACTGTCTGCATGTGTGGCTGTGTCAGACAGTGGCTCAATCAAAATCAGTTGGTGCTAAATCTTACAAAAACAGTCTCCATGTGTTTTTCCATTAAGAAACTTGATCTAAAAGAAAGATAATTTTTTTAACAAAAGGGCAAAATACACAACAGGATATTCTATATTGTCCAAGAATACCCAATTTAAATTTGATAAACTAAAATAAAATCTCTAAAACAATGCAAAGCAATATTTACTGTTCCAAAACTACATACAGAACCAGGCAGACCTGCTGTACATATGCAATAGTTTTTTCAAATCCTTTCAAATTTATTCAAACACAGAACATCAAGTGTTACTAGAAGCACCACAAATCATAACTACACAATTTTTATACTGGAGGACAACCTCGCACAGATAGCCTTTTCTTTTCAGAGGTGTAAACTCTGAAATTCACTATCATCTGAAATTAAGCCCTAATCTGTCTTAAAAATATTGTCATTTTCTATGTGTGTAAGTGTATGTTTTATACTTGTGTTTTATAATGTACTTAGAAAAGCCCAACCAGGGACAGCAGTGGTAAATTTGCATCAGATATAAACTATATGCAGCACATTGGTTTCAAGATTTGTAGTTTAAATATGTTTGACTGTATTGTCCCGGTCAAACAAACAAACAAACAAATAAATATGAATTATAGTTACAGGCCATGTGAAATAGGTTTTTGTTAAAATAATAATTTTGTGATTGGGAACATTGCTCACATACACAACTTAAATCCAGATAAATGTAGACTGAGATATAATGAATATCACACAAAAACTACTTCTGATATGTCTTTATTACAGGATAAGAGAGATGAAGCCACACAGTTTAATAAAAACATTAAAATGGATAAAGAATATATAGTTTGGAGTGCTAAATGTATGATTAAGGTCAAGTGTAGTCAATCTCTTTCCTGGAACCTGGCATTTCATTGGATGACGTATATTTAATATCTTCAGCCTAAACAGAGTCCTGGTGATTCTGGACAGGTCTTTTGAGTTTTTTGTTAAAAATGCTGTGTTTGGTTACCTAAAGTCTTAACCTCAATTTTCTCTATATAAAGAATCTGAGATTCTATTTGACCAGTATATTACACATACTTACAGTCCTTCATCTGAACTATTTGCTGCATTATGTTGTATAGTGATATGAAGTAGCCATTTCCAGTTCAGCAAAAAAACATAATCTACAAATAATCTACAAATACAGGTACATACAAGTATGGGGCACTATTTGTTCTGTTCTGCCCAAAGTGGGCCAATTTGCTCTACTTTAGAGACTTACTGTTTAATGCAGTGTGGACCACCATGTTTTAATCAGAATTTCTTTATTAATCCCCGAGAGGAAATTGTTTAAATTAAAATTAATTCACAAAGCAGGAGCCGTACAATGCTGCTACCAGGAACCAACGTGTAGCTTCAGACCCCCTTTGGTATTGGCTCCACATCTCATGTTTTGTATTAAATTAATTTCTGTGCATGTGTTTAAATATAGTTCATCCTGACATGCAATTAATTATTTTTTTTTAATTATGTAAGTCACATCTAAGACATCACTGGTATGAAGAGGTCAGTTCTTGTGGTTGTTGCGAGATACTTTCTCCCGCCTCTTCTTGATGTGTTTGGGGATTTTAGCCTTCCTCTTTTCCCTCTGTGCCTCTTTTACTTGCTTCTTTAGCTCCTACAACACAAAACATTTTTTTAAGTGACCACCATAAACAGCTCAGAACAAGACCCAAACAAGATCTGCTTTACTTTTTGTTAAAAACAATTCTTCCCTTTTTGATACTCTGCAAAAAGATAATCAGCGTTTATTTAAACTTTGAGTCAGTAACAGGAAATGGTTGAACTTTGTTTTTTTTCTGTAACTCTGAGTTTATCCTCTGCTGCGTCTGAAGGCGCTCTCCGATTGAATAATCCATTTCCTCATTCAAAACAAATCAATTTGAACACAATGAAAACTTTAAGAATGGATGATTACACTCAGATTACTTTTGTTGAGATACAGTTTACTTTTAACATACAATGTATAGTATTGACTTTTACTGGAAGATGCAGGAATAAGGCAATGCCTATTTTAAACTTAAACCTAAATAGACACCCCATAGTCTTTCCCCTCCTCTAACATGGCAGCCTAATCATCAAACCTGTTTGTGAAAAATAACACTGATTTGGACTGGTCTGAGAAGAACTCTAACTTTAAGTTTAAGGTCTGATGTAGGTCAAACTGCTGCAGGAAAACAAGTCCTAGTGTGATATCTGTTTTTTTTCCTCGTTTTAGTGTCTGGTGTATGGACAGACCTTTTTGTTCAGTGCCTCCTCGGTTTTCTGCCTCTCCTCCTCCTCTTCAGTGGAAGACCTGTTCTGGTTTTGGTCTAAGTCTTGATCCTCCAGTAGAGCTGGGACCTGGAGTCAACCAACAGATAATTTAGGAAAGGTTTGCAAAAAGGGAACTGAAGAGCAACCAGCTGCAGACCAGTTTTATCCAATCAAAGCAGCTCCATGTTGCACGTTTGTAACAGTAAAACGGTTGCTACATCCTCAAACACGCCCAGACCTGCCAGTGCTGCCACATCATTGAACACACTGGCCAAGTTTGGCAGTTCAAGAGGGATTTTTGTGAGTTTGTAAACTCAGAGAATCCAGCTGCAAGGTTATACAGCTTAGAAAATCATCAAAAATAAACCAATTAAAACATTTTTGGACTTCAAACTGTCATGTGGAGTTAATTTGTGGTATCATGTTCGCTGGTTATTCTTTGGCACCAGAGCACTGGGCACAGCTGTGTGTGAGACAGAACTGTTACATCTGAGCATCTGACTTGACTGATCTCACATCTGTAAAAAAAAAAAAAAAATCAAGCTTAGATCACATATTGTCTTTTTTATTTAATTTTATTTTTTGTCAATTTTAATTTTGTAATTTTAATAATTTTGTTTTGTTACATCCTCCTTAACACCTACAAGACCAAAACATAAAAGCTGGCCAGTAACACAATCAACTTTCACATGGACATGTTCAATTTCTGAGAATGCTGCAGTGCATCTGTTGGAAACCTGCCAATGCTAACGCAAAAAGCATTAAACACAATAAACTCTCTATATACAATTAATTCTATAGATTTACAGTTGTTGTCATAAGCTGGCAGAATTTGTGATTTTTTGGCCATTATTCAGAGAATATGAATGATAACACAAAAACGTTTTTCACTCATAATTAATGGTAGGGTAAAGCCATTATTGTCAAACTATTGTGTTTACAGGTTTAAATGGCTACTAAAGGTAACCATCTTCACCTGTTAATCTGTTTGTTTGTAATCAATGTGTGTGTATAAAAGGTCAGTGAGTTTCTGGGCTCCAGACAGACACCTTTGCATCCAGTGCTGCACTGACGTTCTGTATTCTGGGTTATGGGAAAAGCTAAAGAAATGTCAAATCTGTGGGAAAAGATAATTGAACTGTATTAAAAAGTAAAGGGGTATAAAAAAGAAACCAGCATAGAGATGAGCCTCAAAACTCCTGGAACAAAGTTATTTGGAGTAATGATACCAAATTTGAACTTTTTGTTATTATGATTTAAAAAGAGTATGAGTTGAGTTGTTAGTAAGAACATAGTTGTGTGACAATAAATGGCTCATCAAAGGATTACACGTTTGGTAGAGTGGTCCCCGAATCATCCCAAAAACATCATAACATCCCGCTCTCCCCCACAGTTCATACTGTTGTTGTGTCCTTGGCCAAGACACTTAACCAACCTTGCCTCCAGTGGTATTCCAGCTGTAACTGGTGAATGGGAGCTTAATGTAAAGTGCTTTGAGTGCCTACTACAGCAGATGGAAAAGTGATATTTTAAAAAATAAAAATATATTTTTTTTGATTATTAAGTAAAACAGTAGCTAAAATCTAACCAGATCTGTGAACTCTAAATCCTCTAGAAGTGTAAAACTACAGAGTGAGCCAGGGTCAAATATAATGTAAATAGACACTACATTTGTAGGTTTTAATGTTCCATGTCCTTGTTTTATTGCTAGTAATTGTTTGTATTTGTATAATAAATATTGCCTAATTTTTAAGTAGAATTTTAAAAAACAAACCTGGGCTAGCTATAAGACTTTTAACACGGCATTGGTTGCTCTTTGTAACAATGCTTTGTGTCAAATAAATGTATATAAATAAAAAAAGAACTGACTCAGCATGAATCTGATGCCACCTCCTCAGTTCAGAGGGCGTTTCCATTTTAACAAAGATGGCGTCCTTCACACCTCTCTCGAACCATCTGGTCTCCTTGACCAAAATTTGGACATTGCTGTTCCTATGAACCACACTCACACTGCTCTGCAAAAGTAACACTTATATTTCAGCTGTAAATGGTTCAAAAAGCCTGACTTATTTATTTTTTATTTTCAATAGCACTTTCAATCCACAAGGTGGGTTAAGTGTCTTGCCCAAGGACAAAACGACAGTATGAACTGTAAGGAGAGCGAGATGTTATGATGTTTTGGGCCCACCCACCGGTCGAAGAATAGCCACTCAACCACTGAGCTACTGCCGCCCACTTCATTCAGTGTCAAGAATAACAGTTATTTGTTTATTTAATTATTTGGGGCGGCAGTGGCTCAGTGGCAGAGCGGCCGTCTTTCAACCGGAAGGTAGTAGGTTCGATTCGCGCTCTCCCCACAGTTCATACTGTCGTTGTGTCCTTGGGCAAGACACTTAACCCACCTTGCCTCCAGTGTCTGTAGCACTGGTGTATGAATGTGTGTGACTGTGGAGGTGTGTTTGGTGGTGGTAGGAGAAGGTTGAGCGGCATTTGTGTGGCAGCCCCCCTCTCTGTCTGCCCCAGGAGTGAATGTGTGTGAATGGGGTGAGTGGAAGCACGATGTAAAGCGCTTTGGGTGCCCGAGAAGGGTGCAGGAAAGTGCTATATAAATGCATGCCATTTACCATTTACCATTTATTCATATATAGGCACTAGGGCTGAACAATATGGACAAAATTTCTCCATTTTCTCCAAAATCTCCATTTTCATGCCAGATATCTCGATATCAATACAAGACGATATGACTACATGTTCGGTGAAAACCAAGCATTTCTCAGAAAAAAAAAAAGATTATAATACAAAAAATGTGGAACGTATAAGTCATCAACATAACATAAATTACCAAAAAATAAATTACTATGATCAAGGGCTAACTTTAAATGTTGAATATAGCCAGAGACAGGCGTGCTCAGAGCTGTCATATAATTAAAACTTTTCAGTGTTTTCAACCACATACTGTTTATTTTAGATTTCAAACATATAAATTCACATAAGTACTAAAAAACAATATATTTAGAATTAGTAAAATACACACTGATGTCTATGGAAGAGGTAATAATAATCCTTTCCATTATAATTTGACATGTTTTATTCATATCAGATACACATTGTGTAAGTAACTTCAATGTTTACTCTATTCTATTCACAGTTCACTAGCCACTTACTTTTAAGTATTTCGGGAGAAGTGGATGAATTCACATGTTGTAAACATAGAGGTTGTTCCAACAAATCCTATTCTCTGAACTGCGTCTGCGGCGCAAACTAACATGGCGGCGCCCATCGCACATACAGCTCAACTAACGCGATTGTTATAAAGGTGTTTAAACAACAAAATACTTCCACTTGCATGTATTTGAAAATCGGAATATCAGATATTTCATGCCATAGCTAACACATTTGTGAATATTCTCACAATAGAGTTCCCACGTCCCTGGTAATGTGTGTGCGCTGGCTTTAGCGGTGCATTCAAGGGCACTTGTAAAACAAATGTTTGGTGTGACTGCCAGAGTTGTATGCAGGGCGAGCGTGGAGAGGGGAAATCTATATCGTCTATATTGTTGTTTTTTTCAATAGTAATATCTTGAAAGTTTATATCTAGATAGATACGATAACAATATATCGTTCAGCCCTAATAGGCACTATATTTTGTATTAGATACAGTCCCCTTCAAACACACATGGGGCCAGGACTCCCCTGCAAAAGAGATTTGTAATCTCAGTGGGACTTTCCTGGTTAAATAAAGGTTAAATAAATAAATAAATAAATAAAAAAATATATAGTAATAAAAATTGTCTGATTGTACGCCACAGCCATAATTACACAATCAGACAGCTGTACCCAGTGCATTTTGACAGCAGAGTTGTATTCAGTGATGAGCTCACAATGCTTAAAAAAAAACAAAACAAACTGCAGGGTCTGGATCAGCATTACTTCAATTTCCACCACTCTAAGCTGTGGTCCAAAACCAGACCACTGCACAAATGTGCATGGCTCTGGCAAGGTGGTAAGAGTGCACATTATAAAATTTATTTTAATAATCCAAATACTTACACAAGTATAGAAATAAAATTTTGTTTTTCAAGAGAAATTAAGTGAAAAAAAAAACATCAAACACACCCCAAACAGTCATTTGTCAAATATGCTTTAGTTAACCACCTTGCAGAGTGGAAGGTGTGTTTCTTCAAGTCTCCAGAATGTGTGTACTTTAACGTTAACTAACTAGTTGGACTTTTATAGATAGCAACACTGGCGTGGAAGGAGTTTTACAAAAGATTTAGCAATCATTTTGAGAATATGCAAGCTTTAGAAATGAGACCCCTGGTGTTGTTAAGCTGAACTACCTCTAACATAATTTGTTGCATCATCTGACTTTGAGAGACTACACAATCAAGAAATAGTCCAATGCTAATGAGGCTGCCTGATGCTCATGTGCCTTATTTATACTAATGATGCAAATTAACTGGGGCTCACTTACAGTCTGGACTCCAGTAAGGTCCTTCTTGAGTCCAGTCAGTGTCTGGTACAAGATCTGTATTGACAAATCAGATTTGATCATTATTACAATCATCGCTGATACATTATTATAGTTATAATCTAAAGACACTACTAAACAAGTGTCTGTCTTTCTTTAGTCTCCCAAAGTGCTAGTTTTCTCCTTAAAATCTCTCATCATCATTAATTTATGAGCAGCCTCCTTACGTTGTCATTTTGTCCTGTTGTTGTCGACTGTTCTCTCACTTGCTCCACATCTCTCTCATAGTGGCTCACTTGTGTCAGTGTGCGGGGGATGTACACCTTCTTAAACACCTGTGAAAAGGAAAAAGTTATTCTTGACTTTATAGCTAAATACCTTAGATCTGTTTTGAAGGATCATTACATACATTAGCATAAACAAGTGCAACTTGCCAGAGACCTTTTACTTTTTATTTATTTTTTATAGCGCTTTTCCACATAGTAGGCACTCAAAGCGCTTTAATACATTTGTCAATAAAAAGCAAGAGCCAAAAAACACCAATAGCAAAAATATTACATATTATATAAAGTTTTTGTCTTAAAAACATTATGGGGATGAAAACGTTTCTGAAAAATTCTGCCACTAAAACAGTAGCACCACCTCACACTCTATGGAAGTTTCAGTCTTTGTAAATATTCACACCAGAACACTTTGCACAAAAAGCCTAAGCTTCTGCTAACAGGGCTGGGGAGTTAATTTGTAGTTTATTGTATCATTCCATCTGACATTGGCTCATGGCTCAGTCAGAGGACTTCAAGGGGTCTTGTGCAAGTTGTGATTTTTTTGGGCCATTATTCAGAGAATAGGATAACACAAAAAACTTTCTTTCACTCGTAGTTAGTGGTTGGGTGAAGCCATTTATTCAAACAACTGTGTTTACTCTTTTTAAATCATAATGACAACAGAAACTTCCCAAATGATCCTGATCAAAAGTGTACATACCCCAGATCTTAATACTGTGTATTGCCACCTTTAACATCAATGACAGCTTAAAGTCTTTTGTGGTTGAATATTAAGAGCAAGAGCAACATCACATCTTGCTCTTAATATTCAACTGTTGATATGCTTTTTGACTGCAGCTATGCATTCAAAGTGAACACTGGGTGTTGCTATTCTATTAGCAGCAGCTATGTTAGCTAACTTAGCAAACTAACATTAGCTTATTGTTAGCCTTCTGTCATTATTTATTTTTTATAAAAAGTAGGTACTCAAAGCGTTATTTGGTGTTTTTAAACACTTGATTAGGATATAATTTGGAAAATATAGTTTTTATGTAGGCTGATCGAAATGTGTAGAATGTTATATAGAAATTAAGGGGGAAAACTCAAATGCCCCTCCTTTCTTGACATAATCTTTCAAAAATAATTGTAGATTAAAAATTATTTGCCTTGCTGTCAGGAAATATGTAGTGAAATTTTAGTGTTTTTCTGTTGCTCTTGTTGTTGGTTGGCAGTATAAAGATGTATTTACAGCCTTCTGTGTGACTGGAGCAAGAACGTCCTGGAGATTGTTGGTAAAAACAATACCCAACAATCCAGTTATTATTGTTATTAGTTTTGTCCCAATTATTTCCAATAACATTACTATTAATTGATTTTTCTTTTCTGTGGCAGGTATCCACAATTGATGCCATCCCTAAGTTGAACAAACTGGATGAGGCAACACTTTCAAAGTCATCAATTCTCACAGTGTGGTACAGGCTCCCACTAGTGGTACGCAGAGAAATCGCTGAATTAAATATGAATTGGCTGTGATGGGAAAAGGTGGAGGTGGATAAATTATAAAAAGTTCAACAAAACTGCTATCGTGGCTTTAATCTGGTAAGAGAAGTGTGGATCAGGAGGAAAAAGTGGCCAGCACAAGAACTGAAGAGGACTAAAGTGAACCGAGCACAAGTGCAAACAGTGGCTTTGATAGCGCCAGCGATGTCACCGGAGCAACTGCGAGCAGCAGCAAACGGTACAAAACAGTGTGTGTTATGTGGCAAAGTTCTTAGCAATGAATGTATGAAACCATCGCATGGCAAACGACAACAAACACACGGCACTTAAGGACAAACCAGTGTTTTTTTTTTTTTTTTACAAAAACGTGATGAACTGAAGCATTCAAAGTCCACCATTCAATCCTGTGGTACAGCCATAATCAAAGCAGGAAGCTTCAAATCCTGCCAGCCTCCGGATTGCCAAAGCCGGTAAGCCGCACACAATTGGGGAACAACTGTGTCTACCTTTAGCCAAAGAGATGACACGCATCATATTTAAATTTATTTAAAAAAAATTTAAATTTAAATTACAGTACAGTTTTTATTAAACTTTTATGTTTAATACATTTTAATTTCATATATATTTAATTTACATGTATGAAAGTGCAGTGTTGATGTTCAAACTGTGAATTTACAGTGTTTAACAATAATACATTTACTTATTTGGAATAAACTGCTTTGTTTTTAACTTTAGCTGAATAATTAGGCCTACTATGCTACTGTGATTAAATGTTGGTCATTATGGTGGTACTTTGAGAGACAAATATTTTATGAGGTGGTACTTGGTGTAAAAAGTTTGAGAACCACTGGTATAAGTCATGATTTTAGCATATTGTGGTTCTATATGTGTGAGCACTAAAACAATGTGAATAGTGTTTATAGATGTACCAACAAAAAATATAATTGTAAAAACATTAATATTATGGCAATATCAATATTAAGCTGTAATGGAAAACTTTTTTCTTTTCTAGTGGAACACCCTGTAGCGCTGTTTAGTGCTTTAGAGAAAGACAATCATGTCAATATGGTTCCGGTTTTTCACACCACCATCATAGAAATTATGATATGCAAGTTAGGCACTCCATCTACTTGAGATGAGTTTGTGTAAAGTATATGTTTTAAATTTGCAGACTATAGCCATAGATCTGCATGTAATATATTTAGACCTGGTAAGGTCTTGCTTTGGTCCAGTATTAGTCCTGGTTCAGTCTTGTTTTGGCCCAGTACATTTAGTACAATGTATTTAGTCCAACGCATGTGTGACCACAATGCTGGTTCTAAATTAAAATTTTGTTCTATTTGTATGTGTTTTTCACCTGTAACCCAGAGAAGACAGAAGCCCAGTCCTTCAGAAAAAGGCCTCTCTCCAGCCCTGTACTCTGATGAGAACATTTAAAATGTATCTGTAAGTCATTCTATGTAAAACTTACTGAATCTTAGCAGGATCTACATACAAAAAGGTCAAATAAATTATTTTCTACATTATTAAGGCACTCCAAAGGGATGTTTTTAATGTTCATGTTTAATCATTTTTATTTCAAGAAATCTTGTCAAGTCAAAATTTCTTGCTGCACTGGTAAATAATTTGACTTGTAATTTGAAATACTTTTTTGCAGTGTTGATATGTATTCATTTAGAATTTTATTGTAGTGCAACCCTGACACACTAGTGTGTTGATGGTTTGCACACTTGCATTCTTAGAGTAAGAAAAGTTTTTAGAATTTTGAATAAATGTAAATGTAAATGTGATACGAGCTGAGCTTTATCTCTTAGAGGGAGGGGTTAGACCTGAAACTAACTCTGATCGGACTAAATATTTCTGGTCTCATGGTCAGTACCCTAAAAGGACAGTGTGACTCATTATGGGAGAGGCATTAGGTTCAGGTGAGTCGGTAGTTTCACTGTTCCATTCAGGCGTTTGTTGTCCTTCTAGGGTGAAACTGTTTTGATTTACGTTTTAGAAGATCTTAATTGGGTCTGTCAATTAATTTAGGTCAGCACATCCTGTGAGAGATAGTAGAAGCCTTCCTTAGTCTTATAAATTAAAAATAAAACAGAATGAATAAATAATTCAATAAAAAGTCAGTCAGACAGGTTTGAGGAGATACCTGACAGTATGCTTTTATTTGATATAAAGTTGATTGACAGGAAACAGGGTGAGAGAGAGGGGAATGAGATTGGGCAAATGAGCGAGATTAGAACCTGGAACCTGGGTCTCACTGCGTATTTGGCATGCGCTTAACCGATTACGCTAGGGCCCCCATATTTTTCAGATTTTACTAAATTAAAATCATTCCAACATAAGTACTCATTACCATTTGGATGGAGTACACTGTGTATGCACTCCCTGGACAAGACCATGGGTGACAGGGCCTTTGAAGCAGCTGATCCCCGTCTGTGTAATGCCCTGCCTGACCACCACAGGACCCCAAAGACAGTGTGTAAATGACCATTAATTTCCCAGTCACAAGAGGGCCAATATCTTTACCTCGGCCAATAGAAGGCAGTGTTGCATTTAAATACTTAAAAAAAATAAAAAAGTTAACTAGAAAAGACTTTAATATTTAACATGAGCCAAATGTTACTAAAGAACTTTATATGCATGTGTTTTGTTTGTTAAATGTTGCTCGCTGAGTACTTATATGGACATTGTATTCATATTTGTTTTACAAGAGTGTACAAAAGTTTGTATATTCCCAAGCATGCTTTTATTTTGAAGTGTGGAAACGGAAGTGCAGCGGTATGGGTATGTTGGCGCACTTTCTACATAAAGATGCATTCTGATTAACGTTACCCATCGGAAGACATTTGTGTATTCGTAATGCAAATATATATGGTTAAAAGGATTCCCTCTATCAATTAGCTCCTGGCTAATGAAGGGTACAAGGTATTGTTTTAATTTTACTGTGTGTGATAAACTTTGAGAGACTTTGAAGTCTTTATATTTTTTACTACCTGTGAGCGAACGTTTAGTGAGTTGTTAGCATAAATGCAGATTTGCAATGTCATTTATGTCTATATCAATTGATAACTATGTGATGCTTAGAAGATGCTGATATTTAAGTCCACAATGTACTTGTTATAATAATTTTATTTTCTTATGTTTAGAGTTACTAGGGGCTTATAGTTCTCCTCGGGTTATGTCAAATTCATGTCATGTCCTTCGCTCTAATCCAAGCAGGAAGTAGACATAACAAGACTGAGACATGGCTTGTCACAGGACTTTGCTCCTGGACCATTGTGAACGCCTCTCACCAAGGACGTCACTGTGTTGTATATAATGCCATGTTATGTTTACATCTGGGAGCAAAAAACTGCATCAGTACACTTGTTACTGTGTCTGCTTTGCTCATCCTTGCAAGGATTAAAACCTGACCATTGCTTGTTAAATTATAATCGGTCTCCATGTCTCTCTGGTTAAATATATGGATATAAAATATTCCTTCCTAACAGTACTCTAAAAGGAAATTGTTGTAAATAAAGTAATATCATATATTCAGATCATTCAGGTAGCATTTCATAAAAAGTTTGTCAATTGTTTTAGAACTAATTTTGGTTTGTGCTTTATCTGCATTAAATATGATTTCTGTCAATGTAAAGGTTTTTACATTATCCTATTTACTAAATTTGCTTTATTTTCACACTATTTTGAGTGTATACCTACCTGATTACAAATGTATATTGATTAGTTTAAATAGATTTGTGGACATTTATGTACAATCTGCAAGCAAATGGCTAATAACTGATTTTATTTGTGTGTTTGCATAATTCAGCTCTTAGGGTGTTTTGGAGAATAAACCCTTTATAAACATGAGTTCCTGAGAGTTTATTGCATCTGTTCAGCTGGGAATGCTACACGGTGGATGCTTTTAAAAAAGGACTAAAAACTTTATTCAAAAAAAAAATAAATGAATAAATAAAAAAGTGTATTTTAACTCTTAGCTGTGTAAATATTTTTTTAATGTTGTTAAATGATATGTTACTGTAATTGTTTTTATACCACTCTAACTTTGTGTTGACGTTTTCTTTAAAACACAAAATGCATTACAGATCAAATTTATTATTATTATTATTATTATTACAGACCTCTTCGTCGATGCGATCCTGGTCTGAACGCTGGTCTGAGGTCTGATCTGTGGCCATTGCCATCACCTGCACAGGCAAACAAAAAGCAATGAACAGTCTTTGTCAAATCAGCTTGAGACTTTTTCAAATCCATCTAAACCTGCTCAGACCTGGTCAAGGTAGGGCTGGATGTTGGTCTCATTAATAGATGGGTCGGTGATAAAATCAAATAGTTCTTTGACTGTCATCACAGCCACGGCCCGCTTTGCAAAGAACTCTGGGACAAAACACAACAATATATATATATTTTTTAAATAACACTATGTACACATTACATACAATACACAAGTGTAAATCATTTCTCCATTAAGGCTGATTTATACTTCTGCGTCAGGTGTACGCCGTAGTGTACGTCGTAGGCTATGCACGTAGCCGACGCCGTCGTGAGCATTTATACTTCTGCGTATGTCTGTTTTGCTCTGCAGTACACCGCCGAAACGCTAGTTGACGCGACCGGGTTCCACTGTGTTTGAAAAGACATTTCAGTCACCCCTCGGAATTGTGCCATGACAAAACAACATTGTGTGTCGTGTATTGGTGTAAAATATAATGCACCAATAAATGACATGAGGGATAGTTTTTTTTTTTTTTTTTTTTTTAAGTTTGTACTATACATACAAATGGTCGAACTATGTATAAGTTAAACATTCCATGAAGATATGAATTCAGTTTAAAAACACTTTACAGTTTCTCTCTCTGAAGACCCAATTTTTCCTCTATACAGGCATTTCTGGCTATATAATTTATCCGGGGATTACTTTCTCTATAATCATACCTAGTGGTGATGGAGAGAACCAAATATTGCGGTGACAGGAACAGGGTAGTCGGGCCTTTTTTGTTGTTTACCTTTTGCATAACTTTTTCCATTTGGGCTACCAAACCAATAGGCTATCTTATATGGTGAATAAAATTTTATTTGATTTGCATTGTTCACTGCAATTGTGTTTGGTTTTGATCATTAGGCCCGAGCCGGTGATAACTGGGAGGGACTATTTTTGCTCAAGTTTTTTTTTTTCTGCAAAATGATCCTTAATTTGACCCAGTAAACATGCACGAAAAGTCATTTTTATTTGGCCCAAAAATCAAGGTCGTGAAAAATGTATGTATTTGACGTCCCCAAAAAAAAAAATATGAAAAATTACTCAGTGGCGACCCTAGAAAAGTCAAAATACAATGGGCCTATGGAAAGTGAAAGTAAATTTTTGTAATGTAGAAATACAAAACTTGGTACATCCTTAGGACACCTCAGGGCAAACAGAAAAGTCTATGACAGCCACAGCCTAAACTCAGGAAGTCCGCCATGTGGGGTGAAA
The DNA here is from genome assembly GCA_024349245.1 of Neodontobutis hainanensis. NCBI lineage: Eukaryota > Metazoa > Chordata > Actinopteri > Gobiiformes > Odontobutidae > Neodontobutis > Neodontobutis hainanensis. The sequence continues at coordinate 126,652 of JALDNG010000362.1, read as the reverse complement.
TGCGCGACCACCTAAATCGCACCCCTTACGCCAAAAGTTTTAACTCATTGTGTTTTCATTTAAATGGCCCCAAATTTGGTGAGTATCATCTTGACACGTGTGCCAACCAAAGTTGTCATTTTGTTTTTGATATCTTATTGGGTGTGGGTGTGGCAAACCTGTAACGAGGTGGCCATTTTTGTGAAAATAAAATATTCCTTAACTCTTAAACGCCTTCTTGGATCAAGTTAGACCCAAACAGGCGTTTGTGCACAAATACAAGGGTTAGCTTTAGAAATGGCCCTCTAGCGCCCCCTACAAATTTATAATAGGACCAAAGAATTTACTTTGTCATAGAGACATGAAATTTAGTACACACATCAGTCATGACGAACATAAAAGCCAATGACAACCACCCCCATCTATAAATGTGTTGCCATAGCAATGGCACAAATATGTGGAAAAAGGGAAGGGAAGCCAATGGGAAGGGAAAATTTTAGTTTGTCGTAGGCAAATGAAACTTGGTACACACATCCAGCATGGGCTTGTGAAAATAAAAGCCAATGGGGACCACACCCTATCACACACGATAAGGCGGCCATTTTGAATTGAAAATGTGAACCGCCTTAGAATACACCCCACTTTTAAAAGTTGACAGAAAATAGCTTTTTCATTTCACAAACACCAAACTTAGGCAAAATGAGCTAAACACTTGTGTACAATAGACAGCGCCTTTTCTTGTTGTTTTTGCTCAATTTATATATTTTTTTTATTAAAATTTTTCTGCAAAATGATCCTCAATTTGACCCAGTAAATGTGCGCAAAAAGTACATTTTATTGGCCACTAACCTCAAGCCTGGCAAAATGTATGTATTTTAAGTATTTGAAAAAATAATAAAAAGAAATGACTCAATGGCGACCCCTGGAAAATGAAAATACATTAGGCCTATGGAAAGTGAAAGTAATTTTTTCCATCGTAGAAAAATTAAACTTGGTACATCCATAGGACACCTCAGGGCAAACAGAAAAGTCTATGACAGATACACCCTAAACTCAACAGGAAGTCCGCCATGTGGGGTGGAGCAGCGTGACCACCTAAATTGCACCCCTCACGTCAAAAGATTAAACTCAATGTGTTTTCTTACATTTACATTACATTTATTCATTTGGCAGACGCTTTTATCCAAAGCGACTTACATTGTTCTACAGTAATTACCAGTGTTACAGTCACTGGAGGCAAGGTGGGTTAAGTGTCTTGCCCAAGGACACAACGACAGTATGAACTGTGGGGAGAGTGGGAATCGTACCAACTACCTTCGTGTTGAAAGACGATTGCTCTACCTACTGAGCTACCGCCTCTTCTAAAAGGCCCCAAATTTGTTGAGTATTATCTAGACACGAGTGCCAACAAAGTTATCAGTTTGTTTTTTGATACATTTGTGGCTGTGGTTGTAATGAGCCTGTGAAGAGGAAGCAATTTCTTTGGGAAATAAATGCCATTTCCCAATTGCCAGGATGCTTCCTTTGGAGAACGCTCCTCCAGAGCCAAGACTAGAGTCTTGGAAATCTCCTCAGAATCTTTTGGAACTGGGAAACTTGTTATTTTAGACAACTAATATTTACATTTTTACTTTTTAACAGGCGGGTGCAGCGCTTTCTGAGTCATTGCAAATATCCAGCCAGTACTTATAATCTATTATTTTCAAAAGTTCAGATAGATCCCATAAAAAATAGGGATTGTGTGTTTTAACTCTAAATACACGGTGGTGTAGCAGGCCCCAGCAGTAGCACAGACCCGAGGTGATGAAGCAGGCTCCAGCCAAAAGAAGATTCAAGCAGTAGCACAGGCCTGGTTATTTGACATTACTGTGAAGTTTACGCTTTAAAGCACGAAATGCAATCCTCCTTGTGTGCCCGCAGTTGCAAGGGAGGCGAGGGCCTTTATCGCCGCTTGCGGCTTTAATTTGTTTTATAATTTGTTGTTTTGATTGTGTTTATTTATTTTCTGTTATGTTATTTTGTTTGGCTGTTACTGTCACAGAGACAATGTGGTTTGGTCATGAGTCTGTTTTATGTTTCATTGCTGAAGCCATTGAGAGTATAGATCAAGTCTGTCCAACCTTTGGTCCGCTAAAGAAATCAGGTCCTCTGTTAATTATATCTGGCCCTTACATAAATAATGGTGTTAATAAATCTGGATGCTTTTTGATAGTTAAGAAATATATAAAGAAGCGAAAATAGTTTTGGGACTGGTATTTATATGTTTAATCTGAAGATCATTTAAAAAATAACCCATTAATTTGCAACATACTGATCATAATGAAAATAACAAAATGGTTGTTAAAATAAAATATATGAATTAATAATATCCCACCGCCTTCCTCCTCATATTTAATCTTTAATGTCTTATTTGGGGTAGTTAATATCATTTCGGGCTAATCTGCAGAGTACCTGTCTGAACAGGTATTTGAAAATTTTACAAGCCCTGGTATGTATGGTTTTCTTTTTTGTTTAAGAAACATTCTGATAAAAAACAAACAAAAAAAAAAAAACATAAAATTGCATAAAAACTGCAAAAAAAAAAAAAAAAAATCAAACTGCAATTATCAAGCATTAAACTAAATAGTAGTGAGTAAAACAAGGCCTGTCAGTACAGTATTGTGTTGGTACAGTATAAAGCTGGTACCATTGATGTTGGTACAGTCTTTGCGAAGGAACTCCAATGCGTGCGGATGGTCATGTTCCACTGACTGTGACACATCAATGACGTAGGCATCTCCTTCATGGAACCTGCACAAAACCAGTTATTGTTATAGTAATAAGAGGGGAGGGTTTGACCTAAACCCAATCCTTTCATAGTTCTTAACTATGAAAGGACAGTGTGACTCCTGATGTGAGAGTTGTTAAAGGCTCAGAAGAGTAGAAGGTGTCACTGTTCCATTCAGGTGGTGTTGTTCTAGAGAGGAACTGTTCTGATTTAGGTTTCATTGCACTCTTCATTACATAACTGCATAAACCATATTACTCCGTTTGTGTGAGGGGATCTTGTCTTTAGGGTGGACCAGTTTTCCCTGGTTTAAAGTGGATTGGAATATTGCATTTAGAATATCCTTTTCAGATAATTCAGATAAACCAGACATATAAGGGATAACTACACCCTTTTGTTCCTGGTTCCTGTCTGTTTTTGTGTCCTCTTGGTTTTGTTGAATGTCCATCTAGGGTATCCACAGTCTCTCAGGGTTTTACAAATGTGTTCTTTTTCTTAGACAAAAGGGAAGGACAGCAATGTCCCAATTTTGGCCAGAGAGGACAGATGGTTTGAGAGTAGGGTGAAGAAAGCCATTTTTGTGATAATGGAAAAGTCCTCTTTGAACAGAGGAGGTGGTCTTCATGTTGCCTAGTATTTATAACAGTGTTCTGAAACCTAAAACAGATCAGTTTCAATCTAGAACAACATCCTGAATGAAACTATGACAATAACGACTCACCTCTCACATCAGGAGTCACACTGTCCTTTCATAGCTAACGACAGTAAGACCAGAACACCCTGGTCCCATCAGGTTTGGTATATACTGTAGTAGAGTCACACTTCTTTTTAATGCAATATTTCTATGTGCAATTTTGGTAGTTCAATAACAGATTTGGACTGTCTAAAGACAATCACCTGTGAAGTATGTAGAAGAGATAAATTCTATGGTTGAAGAGAAGCGACCAGCCTCCATCACAACACAAAACACCCACGGACACTCATCAAAAACTTAAAAAAAAAACAACTATAATTACTATTATTCAATCTTTATCTTTCAATCTTTCAGGGTGATGCAGCATTTAAGTCTCAACTCTAACAATGTTCATGGGGAGGCTAAAAACCTTCCATTTTAGCGCAGCATACATTACACCTGAAACAGTTTATCTGCACTATTTGTCGTTTAAAATATTTTAATTCTTATGTTTCTAATTCTCAATCTTTTAAATTGTCTTTTATTTCTGTAAACCCATTGCGTTACCCAGTGTATGAATTGTGCTATATAAATAAAATTGCTTTGCCTACTACTTTACTGTGGTCATCTAATTGTAAGTAGTCTAAATATAACATTTTACTTTAACAAAAAACTTGCAGATTTGAACTTTTTCTTATCTCTATAAACATTGTGCATCTGTGTGGGGTGCAGTCTCTGCCGGTTGCTGATGTGCGTGTATAAACTTGCACGATGAGAACGAATAAGCAGAATGCAACTGCCACCAACAACCTGAAGTGTTCACTGTGTTTTTAATTTTTTAAACCTCACCAATGTACCTTTAATGGCAATACATCAAAACGTTGTGACAGTGTAGAGCTTGTCTTATGTAACTGTTTAACTCAAGCATGCTAAACTAATGCATTCACCTGAGTTTCTGTGAGATTGGCTTCCTAACTTGGCAACTCAAACAAAACAAAGCAAAACAAACAATTGTATTTGACTGCTCCCTTTTGGGGTAGGCACGGAGAATCATCCAAGAAATCATCCAACATCTTTTGTCTGGCATAGTTTTTGTTGGTATTCTTTTTAAGCCAGATGGCCTTTCCAATGCATGACAAGCTGGGGAGCTCAAGGAGTACAATAATACAGCATAAAATGATTTATGATATTTAAATGCAAGGTTTGGTGCTTACAGCATGTTGAACTCGCTGAGGTCTGCATGAACCAACCGTGCGTCGGTATACATTTTCCTCATCTGGAGAACCACCTGAAGGTATAGCTCTCGAGCCTTGGATTCAGTCAGAGCCACGTTCTTTAGCAGAGGAGCAGGACTGGAACACAATTGTTTATTGTGTGCCACACGTACGTACGTACGTACACACACACACACACACACACACACACACACACACACACACACACACACACACACACACACACACACACACACACACACACACACACACACACACACACACACACACAGACACATATATTTATACATATACATACTGTATATACACTCACCTAAAGGATTATTAGGAACACCATACTAATACTTTCGCCTTCAGAACTGCCTTAATTCTACGTGGCATTGATTCAACAAGGTGCTCCAAGCCTTGGCCAGCCGCCTAAAGAGGTACACAAGAGAGAATGAAGCCAAAAGAATAAACCGGCTGTTCGCAACTCAACCTGCGAAAGTGTACGCTCAGTGGCAGGGTAAAAATAACAGCAGAACCGACCCACCAAGGCTGGAAACTGAACAATACTGGAAAAGTATATGGGAGAGGGAGGCATCACACAACAGCAATGCACAGTGGCTGGTGGCTCTGAGAGAGGACCACAGCAACCTCCCTGAACAGAATCCAGTTACCATCACAGCGGCAGACATCCAAGAAAGAGTCTCAGGTATGAAAAACTGGACAGCACCGGGCCCTGACAGGATTCACATTAACTGGCTAAAGAAGTTCACTGCACTCCACGAGCGTCTTGCAGCACAAATGAACCAGCTGCTAAGGGATGGGACGCACCCTGAATGGCTTAACGAAGGGCGTACAATCCTGATCCTGAAGGATCCCACAAAGGGTACAGTCCCATCCAACTATCGGCTAATAACCTGTCTCTCCACAACATGGAAGCTCATGTCAGGCATCATCACGGCTAAGAAAACGCTCTGTGCATTACTACGACTTTGTCACGTGGTGCACCGGCGTTCACTCTCACCTGCTCGCCGCCTGGTTTCGTTTGAGTTGTTTACGGCCTTTTGGAGGCGTGAACTGCTGAATTCAATTCTTGAATCAGACAGGTATTTAAGTGTGAACCAGAGTATGTGAGCGGTGCGGAGCAGTAGCGGAGCGAGGAGCGGAGCTGTGTGATTTTGCCCGTTGCGAGGAGCGGATTTTTTAAATGTTGGAGCGTTGTGATTTTCTTCCGCTCCGAAACGCTCCACTAATCGCTCAATTACCAATCACGAGCCAGGAGTCCCAGGACCAAACCACTGTCAGAAGATGGAGGGGTTTGGGGCTGTTTAGCGTTCAAAATACCAATAAAGTATATATGTTCTTCTCTTAGTACTGCATATTCGTTTTACACTACATGCATCTTCTGATCAGACACTGGTGTTATTAAAAAATTAAAAAAATACCCTGGAGCGAAAACGGAGCGAGACGTATAAGGACGGAGCGGGGGAGGGAGCGAGGAGCGGCAAATTGCACACCCAGATCGAAGCTTGAGCGGAGTGATTATGAAATACTTTGAGCGTGGAGCGGAATTTCTTCCCGCTCCGCTCACATACTCTGGAGTGAACCACCGCGGCAGCGGTCGCGGCTGAAGACCTAGAGAGTAAAGACCATCGACTCTACCTGCACTCGACTCCACTGAGCAGGGCACTTGAGTATTGGACTTTTTGTACCAATTGTTTGCACTTAAAACTTACTATTTATACTTTACTCTCTACTTGTCTATTGTCTTTTCTGCTCCTCTTCAATGTGTTTTTAAATTCCTACTGTCATTTCTACATGGACATCTTCATCTGTTTTACGCAAAAGGAGATGCAACCATAACAATCTGCATGTTATATCACCATCCATAACTGCCTCTTCTACTTTTTCAATAGGCTTGTGGAACTGTCAGTCTGCTGTGAACAAAGCTGATTTCATTTCAGCTTTTGTTCAACATTCTGGTCTTACAGTTGTAGCACTTACAGAAACATGGATCAAACCAGAGGACTCTGCCACTCTCGCTGCCCTCTCCCATAATCACACTTTCTCCCACAGTCCTCGCCTCACAGGAAGGGGTGGAGGGACCGGATTACTTATACCTACTGACTGGAAGTTCAAACAGCTAGCACCCTTGTGTGACAACTGCTCCTTCGAGTTCCATGCTGTTACCATCACCCACCCTGTTAAAAGTCACTTTGTAGTTATCTATCGACCCCCAGGTCAGCTTGGGCATTTCTTGGAGGAGTTGGATGTGCTTCTTTCATCCTTCCCTGAGGATGGTACTCCTCTGGTGGTATTAGGAGACTTCAACATCCACCTTGAAAAGCCACAGGCTGCTAACTTCAATAACCTGACTGCATCATTTGACCTCAAGCAGGTCTCCACATCAGCAACCCACAAGTCTGGTAACCAACTAGATCTCATCTACATAAGGTACTGCTCCGCTCGGCATACTCAGGTCACGCCTCTGCACACTTCGGATCATTTCTACGTAACTCTTGAACTCGATCTAACTTCTCCAGACACTGCAACAGTTTTACCGCTGGTCACTTTCCGACGTAACCTGCGTTCACTCAGTCCCTCATGCTTTTCCTCTGCCGTCTCTTCTGCGCTTCCCCCTCTTGAGGAGCTCTCGCTTTTAAACACCAACATTGCCACTGACACTCTGTGCTCCACTCTTACATCCTGCTTGGACAACCTATGCCCACTTACATCTAGACCAGCTTGTACATCCTCGTCTGCCCCCTGGTTATCCGATGTTCTACGTGAGCATCGCACCAGCCTCCAGTCAGCTGAGAGAAAATGGCGCAAGTCAAAAGATCTCACTGACCTCTCTATCTACCAGTCTCTCCTCTCTAATTTCTCTGCTGATGTCACTTCTGCAAAAACTGACTACTACCACTCTAAGTTAATCAACTCACCTGACTCACACACTCTCTTTAAAACCTTCACCTAACAGCTGATGATTTTGCGTCTTTCTTTGTAAAGAAGACAACCGCCGTCAGCAGTCAGTTCTCTGCGCCAGCACCTGTTGAACTCGTCCACACCCCTGATACGTGATTGCTCCCCTCTTTTTCTCCTCTAACTGAAGCGGACGTTTCCAAGGTCATTAGTTCTAACCACCCTACCACCTGCCCGCTAGATCCCATCCCCACACATCTCCTTCAGGCCATCTCGCCATCTGTCGTGCCTGCTCTCCCCCACATCATCAACTCATCTCTGTCCAATGGGTCATTCCCCACAGCTTTCAAAGAGGCCCGCATCACACCACTACTTAAGAAACCCACTCTCAACCCTTCACTGTTAGAAAACTACAGACCGGTTTCCCTCCTTCCCTTTACTGCCAAAGCTCTGGAGCGAGTTGTGTTTAACCAGCTCTCCTCCTTTCTCACACGGAACAACCTCCTGGACCAGAACCAGTCTGGGTTCAAGAGCGGACATTCCACGAAACTGCACTGCTCTCAGTCATCGAAGCCCTGAGACTGGCAAAGGCAACATCCAAGTCATCTGTACTCATCTTACTGGATTTGTCTGCTGCCTTTGACACCGTTAACCATCACATCCTCTTGTCTTTTCTCAGTGCGATGGGTGTCTCTGGAATGGCATTGCAATGGTTCAAGTCTTACCTCTCGGGTAGGTCATTCAGAGTATCCTGGAGAGATGAGGTCTCTGAGCCCCAACATCTTAATACAGGGGTGCCTCAGGGCTCAGTGCTTGGACCGCTACTCTTTTCCATATACATGACATCTCTTGGCTCTGTCATTCAGAAGCATGGCTTTTCCTATCACTGCTGCGGATGACACTCAACTCCACTTGTCGGTCTCTGCTCGTGTCTCGGCGTGCCTGAGTGACATCTCACTTTGGATGCAGACACCACAACATCTCCATTCAACTAGGCTCATCAACCATTACACCGCCCAGCACTGCCAGAAATCTGGGAGTGGTAATTGATGATCAACTAAACTTCACAAGTCATGTTGCCAGCACTACCAGGTCCTGTAGATTCATCCTCTACAACATTAGGAAAATTAGACCTTTCCTATCGGAGCACTCTACGTAAATCCTAGTTCAGGCTCTTGTCTTGTCCAAACTGGATTATTGCAATGCTCTTCTGGCTGGACTCCTGCCTGCACAACCAAACCTCTGCAGCTCATCCAGAATGCAGCAGCAAGAGTGGTCTTTAAAGAACCGAAGAGAGCGCACGTAACTCCTCTCCTCTTTAGGTTACATTGGCTCCCGGTTGAGGCACGCATTAAGTTCAAAGCTATGCTCTTGGCCTACAAGACCACCACTGGCTCCGCCCCCTCATATCTTCACTCACTGATACATGACCTATGTTCCTACATACATACATGAGCAAAGCACAGAAAGGCATCGGCAATGAAACCAGAGGAGCCAAACACCAACTCCTGGTTGACAGAACAGTCACCCAAGACTGCAGAACCCGACACACCAACCTGTGCACTGCCTGGATTGATTACAAGAAAGCATA
>JALDNG010000362.1:0-112500 GCA_024349245.1 Neodontobutis hainanensis | reverse complement strand
TTGTCAGGAAAATTGACCTGTGCCCTGTTTGGAGTTTTTTCAGGGCCGGCCTCTTGGTCTCCCATCCATACAGAACTCTCTCAGCGGGGTATGGGGAAAAAAAAGTCATACAGTTTGTCTGTATCACAGAACATTGTAATCAGAGCAGATTTGTTGCGGTAATGTAATAAATGTGCTTGAGTAATTGATAATAGCGCAATGCTACTGTCAGAATTGATAAAAAACAGAAACCATCTTTTGCACCGCTGACAAACTGAGCACTAGGGCTATACAAATTAGGAAAAACATGCAATACTGATGTAGAATACTACTATGACATTATAAATGACAAAAGTTGTTTGTGAAAAACAGTAAAGGTAAAGCCTTATCAGAACACACATCTGTACCTCAGCAGGTTTCTCATCTCCTTCTCCGCCCAAGTTCGCACCATCTTCCGCGGGTTCCCTTTGCAATATCCACGATTTAAACCTGCATCACACCAGAAACCCATGTTTGCTTTTTGTGAAATATGGAAAGATTTGTGAAAAAATTTGACAAAATATTTTGTCAACAAACTTGTGATGCTAAAATTGAGTCTCTCTTGCGTCAGCATGTCCTAATTTACCTGAACTCCCCGGAGACATACTTGTCCCGGTCTTTGAACAGTAAGATAGAAGTCTTGTAGATCTTTATGGCTCTGCTCTCGCCTTGAAACGTCAAAGCATGGTATACGTTTGCCTAGAGACAAGCAGCCAATCAGAGCTCAGATAACACTCAAACCCAAACAACAGGCCAAAAAGGACTAAGCAAACTTAAGACTAAAACAGGCCTAAACCAGATCTAAACCAGGATTAACCCACGTCTAAACCACATATAAACTAGTCTAAACGTAGCCAGAAAGCAGGTCTAAACTAGAAAGAAAGCAGGACTAAAAGCAGGACTAAAACAGACCTGAACAAGATAAAAAACCAGGCTAAAAGGAAATCTAAACCACTACCTCTTTGCCAGTGCTGATGCAGCCGTTGATTTCGGAGATAATTCCTCGACTCAGCATTTTGAACAAAATCATTCTGGTTCTGGGATCCAAGACCTGAATCAAACCAGACCAAAGAGAGGACCTGGATTAATTTGAGCCTCAGCATTTTTGTATCATCTTATAACTGTCTTGTACAGGCACTTAGTCTGAGGTTTGCTTCTTTTGACAATGCTTTTGCTTGACAGGACTTATTTTGAGACTGTATCTAACACAATACAGATAATACACTCTATTCTAGATCAATAGTCCCCAAACACCTGGGAGATCTTATTTGCAAAAAGGCCAAACAAAAGTGTAAATTATTTGCTTGTTTTATTCTTACGCTATTTTCTGACAGTGGTTATAAAATTACCAATTTTAAAAAGTCAGAGTCTCAATTGTGAAACTATTTTTCAATTGTGAAACTATTCCAGAAAAGCAATACCCCACCATCTACAGAACATAATATCATCAAAGGATTTAGAGAATCTGGAGAAATCTCTGAAAAGGAGAAGGTCAAAGTGAAGATTACCTTCAGGTTTGAGCAGCACTGTTTTGAACAAAGTTTGCCGTGCCATTCTAAAATACAGCTATTATAGCCTGCTTCTGACCTGCTGCAAGTGAGACTTGGTATCATTATTCAGCAGTATAACACACTACAGGAAGTGGGTTTATCAGTTCTACTTCACAGATTGTGTCACATGCCTTCTACTGGCCTTCCTGTTGGTTTACCACCCATGGCTCTGCCAGCCCAGAGAGCTACAATATATTCTTTGAACTCACGTTTCATTCAATAACTACTATGTCTTAATAATTTTACTGCTTTTTATTTTTTAATGGAGCAATGGGTAAAAGCATATCAAAAGGTAGAAGGCCTGTCCCAGATGTTCTCAGAGTATGAGGAGACTCATAAGCTACTAGCATTTCAGAAAAATATTCTGGTGCTAAACCATTAAGACAGTGCTGCTTATCCAGGCTGATGCTGGTTAGTAACCAATCAAGCTAAAAAACAACTTAGACACAGGACCAGGTCAATGCATCAGATCATAAGAAAAAACAACATACAATTTACCTAAAAAAAAAAAAAAAAAAAAGCATCACAACTAATAAATCATTTGTAGATTTGGTTTCTATGGTGGGGGACATAGCAAGCCGCCAAGGACTCATCAATGTGTGGGAAACACAGTAAATCTACACTGCGAGTCCTGCCATACTGTTTGGAAAACACTGGTCTAGTGTGGTCCTGTGTAAAGTTAAGAATGCATGGTACTGACCTGCTCCACTGTTGCCCGGTCTGACTTGTCTTTCACTCGGAACCTGGACCAGGCAAAAAGCACCATTAGACAATCAAATAACACAAAACTTTTTGAAAAAGCTACCCTAAAAATAAAAAAAAAACTTAAAAATATAATGGAAACTCCTTCTGTCTAATCATGATTAAAACTAAAAGAAATCTGGATTAGTTTGATTCTGAAATTAAGATCTTCACTCACCTAAAGGATTATTAGGAACACCATACTAATACTGTGTTTGACCCCCTTTCGCCTTCACAACTGCCTTAATTCTACGTGGCATTGATTCAACAACATGCATTTCTAAAGCATGCTTTCGAAATGTTGGCCCATATGGATAGGATAGCACCTTGGAGCTGATGGAGATTTGTGGGATGCATATCCAGGGCACGAAGCTCCCGTTCCACTACATCCCAAAGATGCTCTATTGGGTTGAGATCTGGTGACTGTGGGGGCCATTTTAGTACAGTAAACTTATTGTCAAGAAAAACATCCCCCACACCATTACACCACCACCAGCCTGCACAGTGGTAACAAGGCATGATGGATCCATGTTCTCATTCTGTTTACGCCAAATTCTGACTCTACCATCTGAACGTCTCAACAGAAATCGAGACTCATCAGACCAGGCAACATTTTTCCAGTCTTCAACTGTCCAATTTTGGTAAGCTTGTGCAAACTGTAGCCTCTTTTTCCTATTTGTAGAGGAGATGAGTGGTACCCGGTGGGGTCTTCTGCTGTTGTAGCCCATCTGCCTCAAGGTTGTGCGTGTTGTGGCTTCACAAATGCTTTGCTGCATACCTCGGTCGTAACAAGTGGTTATTTCAGTCAAAGTTGCTCTTCTATCAGCTTGAATCAGTTGACCCATTCTCCTCTGACCTCTAGCATCAACAAGGCATTTTCTCCCACAGGACTGCCGCATACTGGATGTTTTTCCCTTTTCACACCATTCTTTGCAAACCCTAGAAATGGTTGTGCGACAAAATCCCAGTAAGTGAGCAGATTGTGAAATACTCAGACCGGCCCGTCTGACACCAACAACCATGCCACGCTCAAAATTGCTTAAATCCCCTTTCTTTCCCGTTCTGACATTCAGTTTGGAGTTCAGGAGATTGTCTTGACCAGGACCACACCCCTAAATGCACTGAAGCAACTGCCATGTGATTGGTTGATTAGATTCTTGCATTAATGAGAAATTGAATAGGTGTTCCTAATTATCCTTTAGGCGAGTGTATATTGCGCACACCTCCAGGCCGATTTGAGGAAAAATGCATGTTTTTGAGTCTTTAATTTAAAAAGTCACTCAAAATCATGATAAATATGATTTTATTTAACATGGGAAGTCTGGGCGTCTCTGCTTAGACTGCTGCCCCGCAGCGTTGTAGCACCAAATTTTGGGCCCGGTACAAACCATCTTGTTGGGGCCCCCATACCAAATACCATAGTAATACCAATGGATGGGGTATTGCATTAATTACAGGATTGTTCTCAGTTTAATGCATATCTTAATGATTGAAACGACTTACTTTAAAACATTATTCAAAGACTGACTGTCTAGTTTGGCTCCGCCCCTCATATCTTCACTCACTGATACAGACCTATGTTCCTACCAGATCCCTGCGCTCTGCTAATGAACAACGCCTGGTGGTACCATCCCAAAAAGGAAAAAATCACTCTCACGCACTTTCTCTGGATCTGTTCCACATTGGTGGAATGATCTACCTGCTGCTACAAGATCAGCAGATTCTGTAGCCATCTTTAAAAAACACTTGAAAACACGTCTTTTCTGTCAACACCTGACTGACAAACACTGAATTCTACTTCCTTTCTATCGATTCCTTTTCCAAAAAAAAAAAAAAAAATAATAATACTAAAATTCTTATCCTTGGCTTTGATCACTGTGCTAGGTTTTTAACTGACTAGTTTTTTGTGCACTTATGCTTTTTGTTACATTTACATTTATTCATTTAGCTGACGCTTTTATCCAAAGCGACTTACATTGTTCTGCAGTAATTACCAGCGACCTTGTTACCTTGTGTTGTTGAAATTGCTTCCATTGTTTTCCTCACTTGTAAGTCGCTTTGGATAAAAGCGTCTGCTAAATGACTAAATGTAAATGTAGTGTACCCTGTGATTCTATAGTCTGCATTTATTTTAACCAGACAATTAAACTGTAGCCTACACTTTAAAAAAAGTGAGACAGTGAGACAAGGTGAGCTTTTAGCAGAATTGCCTTTTTTAAGTCTTAGTAATTAAGTGTTAAGAGGAAATAAGCAAAATGGGTACAAGTTAATTGCTGATTTGTCCGTTTAAAATAAATGCAGACTACAGAATCACAAGGTACACTAACCACCAAACTAAACATTCAGTCTTTGAATAATGTTTTAAAATAAGACATTTTTAATCATTAAGATGTGCATTATTTTTGTATGTATTTTTTCAACTGTCCTGGACACATTCTTGCACGGCCTGTCCGTCCTTCTTGCACGGCCTGTCCGTCCTGGGAGTGGATCCCTCCTTCTGTGGTTCTCCCTGAGGTTTCTCTTTTTTTCCCGGCTGTGTTTTTTTTGGAGTTTTTCCTCGCCCTGATGGAGGGTCTAAGGACAGGGGATGTTGTCTAGTGCAGTCTGTTAAGCCCTTTGAGGCGGCTGTTGTTGTGATATTGGGCTATACAAAAATAAATGTCTTGTCTTGTCATTAAACAGAGAACAATCCTGTTCTTATCAAAATCAGAATGGGGAAGAAAGGGGATTGAAGTGACTTTGAACATGGAATATTTTTTGGTGCCAGACGGGCTGGTCTGAGTATTTCAAAAACTGCTGATCTACTGGGATTTTCACACATAACCATCTCTAGGCTTTACAGAGAAAGGTCCAAAAATAGCAACAGTTGTGTGGACAAAAATGCCTTATTGATGTCAGAGAATGGGGAGGCTGGTTAGAGAACCTAAAAGTGTATATATATATATACACTCCCCCCAGCTGTTAATTAAGGCAGAGCTGCAGTAAAAGGTTTGATTTGTAATTTATTTTTTGGTAATTTATGTTAATGTTGATGACTTGTTCTTAAAAATAAAACTATACTTTCCACATTTTTTTGTTTTTATGATCATTTTATTTTTCTGAGAAATGCTTGGTTTTCACCGAACACGTAGTCATATCGTATTGTATCGATATCAAGATATCTGGCATGAAAATCGAGATATGAAATTTTGACCATATCTAGCCCTAATTTATGTATATTTACAAACCCTAAATGACACTACTGCTGCTTACTGAAGGTTTCAAAGAAAGCATTCTCCTCAGTGACTGCAGTAACCACTTTTATCCACTTTTTCATTAAATTTGTGTGGTCTGCTCCACTAACTGACTTACCAGATGCTCTGTTACAGAACCAACAGAAAGTATTTGCAAAAAGCGGGACAAAACAACACAGACCTCAGGTCAGAGCAGGTGGGCACAGTGCAACAAAATCAATTTTCAACCAGCTTCCACCTTTCTGTCTAATTACTATAATGAGTTTTCTTAAATCATTATTATGCCTTAAACAGTCATCTGAAAGAATGCGCTGCTTGACATTAAAATATATAATCAGCAGTTATTGTTATCAAGAACTGTAAATTAAAACTGATTTTAGATGACAATACATTTTATAGTCTGGGCACTAACCTGAACTTGCATAAAATTTACACCAGCTTCTAATCTGTCTTTGTCTTAGAGACCAATGAGGAGTTTACTTGAACAGCAGTCAGAAACAAAAACAAACAAAGTCTTTCTTTAACCTGCTTTGAAGCTATAAAGGAGCACTACAATCAAAGCTTAGGTTTAAGCAGAGCAATACATACGTGTCATTGTCTCTCTGTTTCTGCATCAAAGTCACTTTGTTGATGACGGAGTCAGACAAGTTCAGTTTATCTGAAACACAGAAAGGGATACATAGGTGGTTTTGAGATGCTAAAAAAAAGGGAAATGCTTTGAGAATCTCATAAGGCGCAAGATCCAGAACTTACCAAGGTTAATTTTGTTCTCATATTTTCTCAGAGCTTTGTCTGCAGGAGTGGAACAAAAAGATTTACTGCAGAATGCCAGGCGATTTGCCTGGAAGAAGTAGAAAATACACAGGGAGCAAATGAGAAAGAAAACAATACATGATTGGTTGTTGCTATACACATTGATGTTACCCATCAATGATAACCTTTTTAAAAACTATAACTTATACCTAATATTTCTTATTAGATGCTATAGGCACATTTTCTCACAGGCCTATCGTACAAGTTCACTTGAGCATATTATTTTCTTATTTGAAGCATTAAGGCTTTTAAGTCTAAAGATTTATGAATAGCTGCCATTGATTGTTTATATAGTGGATATAATCCGCCCATTGGTCCCCTATTTACTGATATTGTAGTTACGACTCAGCAATAAAATGGCTGTTACATCCGGGCATTTTGGCTTATCATATATCATTATTATCAATATTAGAGCTTTTTAAAGATAATTATCATAATTTTAAGCATGAGCACATTTTTGCGTGCAGCATCTAGAAAGAACTGTCATTTACCTTTACACATGAACTGGTTTATAAAACATACCCGCTCTGGACACAGACAACTCTCAGATCCACTTTTAATGTCTTTTTTATTTCTTTTAGTGGTACCTGGATGACTGTTAGTGTTTAAATTAAGAAGCATACAAGTATTTAGTCACACATGTATAGTCTCAAAGTCTGGTTACTTACCGCAGAAACATGAATTTCTCTGTTTTAATGGCTAAACATTAATGGCTATTGTTTTTGTCCGTCTCATGTCTACTAGCGCTGCAACGACTACTAGCGTCACATTGTTTAAATTCCTCTTGCGTAATGGCGGCTTGTGTTCTTGGGAATGGAGAATGTTCCATTATATCACAAAAACCCTGACCATGATTATCAAAAGTATGGGAATACTTTAAACAGAGGCTAAATGGTCCTTATCCCTCTAAGCTCAAGTAGGCTGTGGCATTTAAACGATGCCCAATTGGCACTAAGGGGCCTAAAGTGTGCCAAGAAAACATCCCACACCGTTACACACCACCACCAGCCTGCACAGTGGTAACAAGGCATGATGGATCCATGTTATCATTCTGTTTACGTCAAAGGACCACACACATAAATGCACTGAAGCTACTGCCATGTGATTGGTTCATTAGATTCTTATATTAATGAAAAATGTAATCTCCTTTGTTAAAGAGTTTAAAATTCTTTATTTTTTATTTTATAATAAAATGACAAATCCATTACACTCTCAGAAATTGTAATCAAAGTAATTATATTAAACATTGTAATAATCACATTCAGTTAATTTAAAATTAAAATAATTTACTACTTTACCTCTTTAAAATACATATGTTTATTATCTTATTATCTTTACATTTACTTTTAGTCATTTAGCAGACGCTTTTATTCAAAGCGACTTACAAGTGAGGAAAACAATGTAAACAATTAGTGTTCTTTTGTATACAGTTTATTAAAAAAACTTAAAATAAATAATCATTATATTAGTCAACTAATCGAAAAAATAATCGTTAGATTAGTCGACAGAAAAAATATTCGTTAGCTGCAGCTCTAATGTCTACCACACCTCAGGATCTGCGTTTTATACTTCATCTTCAGAACTAGACAACAATAGAAACAGACACACTTTATCAGCTACAAGTACTAATATTTATAATTCATAATGGCTCTGCACTCTTAATTAACTAGACATTGTCTACGTAATTTAACATCAGATTTTATAAAAATTTACTCTCACTAATTAACTGCAGAAGGTAGTATTAATGAGGACTTGAACACATTAAATTTGTTTTTTTCAAATCTTTATGTATTTCTGATGTTTCTACCATTTATTAACACAACTTGTGCCTTTACCTTTCGTTGGGAGTGTTTTAAAATGGCCTTAAATAAGAACAACAGGATGTCTAGAGTGAAAAATAAGTGCACCTAGGACATGTATATGGAGCTAAAAGAGTCTCAAAAAAGATAAATGAACACAAATGATTCACAAATGCACACACATGATTCACAAATGCACACACATGATTCTCAAATGCGCACAAAATTTAAAAAGCACAGAAGACTCACAAATGCACACAAAATTCATAAATACACACACAATTCAGAAATGCAAAAAACATTTACAAATGCACTCAAGATTCAGAAATTCACAGGACAAGATTCAGAAATGTATTTCTGATGCACACACAAATATATTGTGATTTACAAACTGCTTGCGGTCTGTGAACTTGACTGCATTTGTGTGTGAATTTTGAGACTCCTGACTCGCCGACACACAAATGCATTTTTTAAACAGGGAATGATCAGCAACCAATCATATATCTCCCTTGTTTTAGCCAATCACAAGAACGCACCCCACGCGGAGGGTTGTTTACTTCTTTGCCAATCACACCAACGTGTTCACACAGCGTGGGGTGCATTCTTGTGATTGGCTAAAACAAGGGAGATATATGATGTGTGTCGAGCGGAGTCAGAGGAGTCTCAAAATTCACACACAAATGCAGTCAAGTTCACAGACCGCAAGCAGTTTGTAAATCACAATATATTTGTGTGTGCATCAGAAATACATTTCTGAATCTTGTCCTGTGAATTTCTGAATATTAAGTGCATTTGTAAATGTTTTTTGTATTTCTGAATTGTGTGTGTATTTATGAATTTTGTGTGCATTTGTGAATCCTCTGTGCTTTTTAAATTTTGTGCGCATTTGTGAATCATGTGTGTGCATTTGTGAATCATGTGTGTGCATTTGTGAATCATGTGTGTGCATTTATCTTTTTTGAGACTCTTTTAGCTCCATACATGTATTGCTCATTTTTAATTGAGTGCAAACAAAAATATGTTTTGTAATGTATAGTTCATTAGAATATGATTTGAGTAATACACATGAATAAGTGCTTGTTATTCTCTGGTGTGTAAAAAGACAGATGACAAAAGTGGCAGGAGTCCAGGCTTCACCATCACTTGTCAGGTTTGTCTGGATCACCTCCTACAGGAACACACAGACAAGTCAGTGCGTTACAATTGCACAATAATACTGACATTCCTTTATTTCAGACAAAGTTGGTCGATAGCAAAAAAAAAACAAAAAAAACATTATAAAGTTAAAATACTGTGTAGTCCATTATATGTCGTTAACATGAAGACTCTTGATGGAATTGTCTGATTCCGCCAACCGCCTCATAAATTTAGAAATTGTCTAAGCAGTGCCTCACAATACTATTAATATAGATTTAAATTAGTCTACAGTGATTATATGATCACTGTATTAAAATGTTAAACTTTTTTACCCTTAAGACAGCAATAATAAGATTTAAATCTGCATGTAAAAGTAAATTATCATAAACTTTTCTCTCAATTTGGTCTAATCACAAAATAGTGTGATGTTGAGAACAAACAAACAAACATTTTTTAAGTCAATATTATAGATATCAATATAAAGTTTCCCTAGTCTAATCCATAGATTGGAAATAAAGTGGTTGTAATCCGCCCATTGGTCCCCTATTTACCAATATTGTCATTATGAAAGGGCAATAAAAATAAAATGGTGGTTACATCTGGGCTTTTCTGCTTTTACTGCATAGTGAAACAATAGTTTTCAGATAAAACATAAAACAGATGTATTAATCAAAAGAAAATAACCACATTTTAATGTCTTCATGAACAGTTAAAGTTATGCCAACAAATCTTTATATGAGAGTGCACTTCCCCAGATTTGATATGAATCTAGAAATATTCCTTAAAATCCAAAATATACTTTTCAGTCACAGGTTTTAACAGCCTTAAGGACTGTTTAGCTGTTAATAAAGAGTAAAAATACACAACTTAAATTTAACTCACCAAAAAAGTAGAGCCATGCTTCTTGGCCGGAGTCATCTGGACTCTTCAGCACAAAGCACAAGAAGTGCCCACAACCTCAGAAGGTAAACAGAAAGAAGAACAACACATCCGTAGAGCCCTGAGAGACTGTGGATACCCCGAATGGACTTTCAACAAAACCAAGAGGACATAGAACTCAAACAGACAGGAACCAGAGACAAAAGGGAAGGGTGTAGTTATCCCTTATGTGTCTGGTTTATCTGAAAAACTTAAAAGGATTTATCCACAAACACAACATTCCATTCCACTTAAAACCAGGGAACACGCTGCGTCAAAAACTGGTCAGCACAGAAGAGCCAATCCTGGAGGACCTGAATCTGCAGTCCACTTCCACCTCAAAGAGAAAGGACATTCCTTTGAGGACACCAATGTCCAAATTTTGTCCAGAGAGGCCAGATGGTTTGAAAGAGGGGTGAAGGAAACCATTTTTGTGAAAATGGAAAAGCCTTCGTTGAATAGAGGAGGAGGCCTTAAAGCCCGTACACACCGGGACGAATATTCGCGCGCGTTATTCACCAGCGTTTTTCAACACGCCATCCTGAAGTTCTGCGAGTCACATGGAAAGTTGGAAACAGGTTGGTTGTGTATAATGAGAATAGGAATGAAGTGCCACCTCTCAAACAAAATATATTGAGTAAAACATGTTAAAACACATGATAAGCACGTTTTCTGTTCATTTACGTCTGCATGGCGGGCGTTCTGTTCTGGCACCCCTCGCCAGACAGTCGCCTTTTCCCCCATAAAATCTAGCACAAATTATTAGTTGGTTAATTTTGTCTCGAAGGTTTCTAGGTTTTTTGCAGCATTCCAACCGGAGCTATACAGGGTAGTGTGGCTTGCAGCTGAGCACGGGACCTTTGCTGCTAGCTGCGTTAGCATTAGCATGTCGGCTGCGCTTCCTAAGTACCGGGTATGTCAAAAGCCCATTTTTTGTTCCCCCTTGTACATTAAATTGGTCCCGATAGGCAGTTGGTAGTCGTGTGTGTTTCATGTCAATATCTGAATGAAGAAACTGAAAGTTTTAACATTGATGCAGAACAAGGTGATAATTTCTGCAGTGATCAAGTGAAAGACAACTTCACAGAGAGTCTTGCTCAGTTTTACTTGGGTTTACATGTAAAATATTTGGTCCCAGCCTCCACAATAACAGAAATAGCAAATGAAATGAGAACTATAAGTGATATTCAACAGGAATATACTGTGGATGCACTAGCCCGTGAACTGGGGCAGTATGGTGTTCCAAAGGAGACTGTAACATCTCTTGGGAATAGTGTATATGAGCAGAGCCCTATGCACAAGGCATTACAATCAAAAGGGTCATTTAACTACGCAACACAAGAGGCTGAAATATTACAAGTCACACTATGACTACGTTGAACCTGTTGAAGTCTTTCTTGGACGCAATCGCAGTGGCCAGAAGAGCTCAGTGGGTAGAGCAGTCGTCTTTCAACCCGAAGGTAGCTGGTTCGATTCCCACTCTCCCCACAGTTCATACTGTCGTTGTGTCCTTGGGCAAGACACTTAATCAACCTTGCCTCCAGTGGCTGTAACACTGGTAATTACTGCAGAACAATGTAAGTCGCTTTGGATAAAAGCGTCTGCCAAATGAATAAATGTAAATGTAAATGTAAATGAAACAGCAAGGTTTAGATCAGCACAGTCCTAGTTCAAATTCTGAAGATGATGTACTCTGTGATGTCACTGATAGGTGGGCCATCAAATCCAATGCCATGTTTTCCTCAGACCCAGACATTTTAAAGGTAATGCTCTTTCAGGTTGCTTTTGAGATGGCTAATCCACTCGGATCTGCCAAGACAAAGCATAAAGTATTGGCTGTCTACTTCACACCTGAAAATTTTCATTTACACCAACGATCAACTGTTGATCAGATACAGTTGGCATTACTCTGTGTAGAAAAAGACTGCAAATACTTTGGAATGGATAAGATTTTCAATAAGCTAGTGTCAGACTCGTGTGAGCTGGAGGAAAGGGGCATATCTTTCAATGGAAAGATATATAAAGGCACTGTTGCGTGCATAATTTGAGATAATCTGGGCTCCCACATGATTGGTGGCTTTACAGAAAATTTCAGCACAGCTCAATATTTCTGGAGATACTGTTTGGCAACAAAAAGTGAATTTCAGTCGAACCCTCTCACAGTTTTCACTCATAGAAATCCAGCTGATCATAATGAGACTGTGCGGTTTCTGGAAAGTAACGATAAAGTACACACTCATCACGGTGTGAAATGTGACAGTGTTTTCAACAAACTGTCCAACTTTCATGTGTCAGCCAGGCTTACCAGCTCGTTTAGCTCATGATCTGTTTGAGGGGTAGTAGATTATGATTTGGCATTGTTTTTGCAGTTCTTAATCAGAACACAAAAGTGGTTCAGTTATGAGGTTCTTAATGAAAGAATCAAATCATTTCCTGGTGAAAGCAGTGACAAGCTAAACACCATTCCCACTACAGGAGCAAGGCTTGGAGGGCTTGCAGCCCAAAACAGGTGGCTTTTGAGGTTCTTGCCTGTTTTGGTGCATGACACAATTGAAGATGCTGATAATGAATAATGGGGACTGGTACTACTTCTGAGGGAGCTTGTTGAATTTGTCTGTGCACCTCGGCTTTCAGAGTCGCCGATTGCTTTCATGAAGAGACTGATTGAACTGTATGTGGAATTGAGGCAAGAGTTATTTCCAAGAGTTCAACTAAGACCGAAACACCACTATCTGCTTCACTATACACACTTGACTTTACAATTTGGCCTACTCATATGTACTTGGACAATGCACTTTGAATCAAAACATTCTTATTTTAAAAGGTGCATTAGGGCAAGTAAGAACTTCATAAATGTAAGTCTCTGGCTGAACGGCACCAGATGCTTCAGGCTTATGAGTCTTGTGGTACCTTGTTTAGTCCCCAGGTTCATGTCTCAGACTCAACATGGTTCTATCCAGAGCTCTATGGCCAGAACATAAAGACAGTGGTTGAAGAATTTGATTTGAACTCAAGTAACTCAGTTGTGCAGGT
Organism: Neodontobutis hainanensis; assembly: GCA_024349245.1. Classification (NCBI taxonomy): domain Eukaryota; kingdom Metazoa; phylum Chordata; class Actinopteri; order Gobiiformes; family Odontobutidae; genus Neodontobutis; species Neodontobutis hainanensis. The sequence goes on along the minus strand of JALDNG010000362.1, from coordinate 99,258 downwards.
TAAAGGCACTACATATGCAAATGGAAAGCTGGTCTTACTGAGCTATGCCAAAGGACAACTGCAGTTAGGACAAATAGCAAGCATTTTTGTTAAAAAAATTATACTACTGTCCTACTTTTGTTTCGAGGAAAACTGCCAGCTGGGTACCTGAGTTTGGACTCTATGAACTTGATGAAAATGCTTCTGACCTGTTCAGTTGCCATGATTTGAACAAATTTGATGATTATCATCCACTTTATTCTTACCAGAGAGGTACTTGGTGGCTCATTCATCTTAAACACACACCTACATGGAACTTGTGAAAAACTATGTCAAGAAAGCAATGCCATTGCTCAGTAGCGAGTAGATGGATACACTCATGGCTAAACTGGAGGAATTAGGAGTTCTCGCTGTAGATGACCTGAGCCTTGTGGACCCGGAGGACATTAAAGACACGCTGCCATTCATTCAGTGAAAAAGATTTGTCAGTGCTGTCAAAGCATTGGAAGCAGGTGGGTTTTTGCCCCTCTGTTTTAATGCAAGTTTTCTGAGACTACAAAGGTTGATTAAAAAGTGAAAAAAAGGTTGCCATCATCTGTACATGGCAATAACTACCCTATAATTGGTTTTCGTAATTAGGTACATTTGTATTCCTGGTGGACGTAAACTGGACGTTGAGACCAATGTATTAATTGATTCGTAACAATCGTGATGTGTTTAATTTATGGAGATGTGTGTCATGTCATCCATAAATTCACAAGCTCCACCGCAGTTCACCAGGCCTGGCCCCTCATCAACACCTGAGCCACAGAGGTTTCAGCAGCCCTCAACACAACCTGAGACAGCCGACTCCCCATCCCAAGCCAAATATTCTGTACCATGGCACAAATTTCCCTCAAAAGTCATGGATGAGTTGAGTGAAAAGAAGTACATAATGGGGAAAGACAGACGAGAGATGGTTCGGATTGTCGCTGAAGATTACCTCCACAAACAACCAGGAAGACCTGGTAGACAAAAACTGAGGGAACTCGCCAGTATGATTGTAGGACAATATCCTGCCTCCTTCAAGCTGACAGAGCCGTTTGGAAACAAACCTTTTGCAAAAGATGGTTCTGAAACTGTCTTTTGTCAGCTGGAACACAAAATTGAAAATATGAAGAGGCCACAAAGCTCACTGAAGAGGCGAGCAGGGGGTGAAAATTCAACAAAGAAAAGGCCCAGGAATTCAGATCTGTATGGATGTTTGGCGTGGGATCCAATCATTGACGGGACTGTGTGTAGAGAAGACCTGCTGTCTAAACGAGATGACTTCAAAAATGCCTTTCAAACCCGGGATCTTCAGGTGGGTCTGCAATCATCCATTATTTTATTGTGTTGTAAGGACACATTGTGAAATTGTAGATCGTCTGACATCACTACAACCATAGTCTATTGAAATTGATACCCTGTTTTATTATTTTAATTGGTTAGTTTGACTAACTGTTCGATTGTTTGAATAACTGCTTAAAATCTTTAGGAGTTATCTGTTCAAAAATTGATGACTGAAACATATCCCATTCAGTGTGAAATCCTCAACGATGCTGATACCCCTATTAGCGTAGTAAAGGATGAGTGGCCATTCCTGTTTGAAGTTCCTCACCTGTTTGATCATGCATCTAAACTCCTTGGCTTCTCTGTACAAAATAAGCTGGCACAGGTTTGTTGTTACTGTTATTATGATTGTGCTGTGCTGCTCCATATGGAGAGAATTTTGTCTTTATTAATCAATCAAAAAAAGATTTGCAACCAAAAAGAGAGTTGAGACCAAAAAAGATAAACTGACAACCAATCAAATAGAATAAATTGGATGAACAATCAAATACAATAGATTTGAGACCAAAAATCAGGAAGTGGCAACCAAAAAAGCAGAACATTTGAGATCAAAACAGAACAGGTTGCAAATGAAAATGAAATAATTAATTATTTTTTTGTCAAAATTCTCTCCATAGCTGCATTTTTGGAGGCCAAACAAAAATTTGTGTTAGTCTTATGTACCTTTACAAATTTAACACCTTGAACCTTTAACAGGAACTTTCCAAAAAGAAAAAGGGATCAATGACTTCCTTGAATCCAAAGGGATGAAGACGGGCGAAGGTCCAATACAGCTCATCTGTGGCATTGCAAAATACTTCAAGGAAGACTCTTATAAACTCTTTGACAAAAAGAGGTAGATGTTGTAAATTTTAAACTGCGTGCAAGATAATTATTTGCATCCAGTGGTGAACCAAGTAACCAATTACAGTATGAAGTATAGATTCCCTAATTGTGCTGCTGATAATCTCTATAAACTCTCTCTCTATAAACTATTTACATTAATGTATGTGCTTAATGGCTACCTCTGTCTGATGAAGACACTAGCAGATAGTCAATTTGCCAGCAGATTTGTGTGCACTGGAAACATTAATTCATGTGTCATGTCTGTCACCAAAACAGATCTCTGCAGATCCTGAAGTCGAAACTCCCAGTGACCCCATGCATCCTAGTCAGAGTTTGTAGTTGTAGTATTTTTGTATCTCAGTCGTATTTATTAAAGAAATGTTTTGCTTGCCTTAAAATATAGGATTATTTTTCTTTGTACGTGGTGCTCAGAATTGTTATCTTTTTTTTTTTTTTTTTATCTGTGTTTAAGGCGACCAGCAATTCAAGATTGCTCTTGATGGGTTACTTGTCAATGACCACATCACCTCTCCCATTGTGGCCTTGAGCTACGTCTCTCCATGTTTTATGTATGCAAAATCCAATACTCAATGGAGATGGCTTTTACTCGAATTCATGGAAAGATAAGCACTCAATTGTTTGAAATACTTTGTAAATGTGACTTTGCCGTGCCTTTCTGCACCCGACCTGCTTTTTTGTCAATCTACACCAAACCCCTTTGTCTGAGATGTACAAGCTCAAAATGTGTTGCCACATGCTGTGAGCTTTTAGACCAGCTGTTATTGGCTTATGATCCCCCTGAATATGGATTTGTTCAGATTTCGTAGCTCCCTGTTGAAAACTATTGTTGAAATAAATGTTTTTTTAAAATGGCAGGTAATATGCTTTTTGCTTTACATAGTGTCCCAAGTCAATCAAAAACAAAACAAACAACATGATTCTAGTCTGGGAAATGGAGCAAAAACATATTTTTCTTTAAGATTCGTTTGAGCCATCTCTTTAAAACCATTAGCACCTGAGACCAGGTTATGTCAGTGGTGGTCAAACCTTTTCATGTCAAAGACACACAAACTGAAATATATTTGGCTGCAGACTCCAACCTCAAAATATGTTGTTCCAGGGACCCCCTCCAGAAGCAAAGACTAAACATATTCATTTAAAAATGCTGGATTCATACCCAAATGTTAATACTTTGATGTGTAACATGCACTGAATGTCACAGTTGCCCTACTCCAAGTTTGAGTAACCCCCAGGACAGTCCGTGTTCAAATGTGCTGTTACACCTTTTGATAGGACGATGTCAACCGTGTTTTCTATCCCCTTCTGTGTTCTGTGCATTTATAATATCCCTGCACACATGTTGAGGATGCATGCTGTCATGTGTTGGTGGAAGGAAACAAATGTATGATTTTATTGAACTGCTCCACTCCTGTAAAGCCACACTACACGTGCAAACTTTGTCTGAATCTTACCATTATAATTTTTTTCTCAGTTTTCTTTGGGCTCAATCCTGAGCGAGGCTCCAAGGCAGAGAAGAAGGGGAAGAAACGGCACTTCATTCCTCCACAGGTGTGCAAGCTGGTTTATCAGCTAAAGGAATTTGAATGCAAGCAGAAGGAATTTGAGTGGGCCATTTGAGCTGTTCTCAACGCTCAGAAAATACCCTTTTGGACTGAATGCCCACGCACAGAGTCATCATTCTAAGGTCATGGTTGTTATTGCTGCACTGATGTTTTATATAAAAGCCGCATATTGTAATACTTCTAATGTTCTATTTGTTTTTTGTAGAAAGGTCAGACAGGTTGCAGAGCTCTGCCTGTCAGTGTGATATGTGGAGTTGGAGGTGTAGGTTTATGCATCCTCCTGGAGGGGGCTCCTCATTTTGCACTGACTGGTGAGATAGCAACAGCAATGCTGGCAGTTTTATTGTATTATTTTGTCAATGTCTTTAACAAATCCATTTGTTATTAATGCCTGTTAGCCAGTGGGTGCTAAAAAGTTACTAGATTTGGCAGCTCCCTGTTAAAGGACATGACTGTAGTTCTTTGAGAGAACAGCTGGTTTATGTATGTAAAATTGCTATGAATGTGAAGGTGATGTTCTGATGGTTGTAATGTAAATATTGCAATTCATTCACCACAAAAAGTGCAATCACTTTAAAGCACTGGCAGTTGTTAAAGGAAATAAATAATTGTTGTGATTCTACATTTGTGCTTTATTGATGATAAACGTTATAGAGAACTGTATGGAATTAAACATTTTAGGATGGCTGTGTCCGTAAATGGTACGGATTGAGTACTTTAATAATACAGAATATTACATTTAGGTTTGATGGAAGTGTCCTTAAATGAAAAAGTCTAGTAAATCTACGGAAATATCCTTTTTAAGGTTTACGGAAGTGCCCGTACAATAACGGAATAACGGAAAAATTGCTGGTAATTAATTACCAGCACTTTTTACGTTTTTTTAAATGGAACTTTTTTTAACAGTGTAGTTATACACCTGCCATCTGTCTCTGGACAGAGCATCTGCCACAATGTTTTCCTTCCCCTTCTTGTGTTTGATGTGGAGGTTGTACTCTTGTACCATCAATGCCCAGCGCATCAGCGGCTGATTGTGGTTTTACATTTGAGCCAAGAACTCCAGAGGATTGTGGTCAGTGAACATAGTGACAGGTATGGTTGTGGAACTCACGTACACCTTGAAGTGCTGGAGTGCAAGTAACATAGCCATGGTTTCCTTCTCAAAGGTGGAGTAGTTCAGCTGATGCTTCTTAAACTTAGCTGAGAAGAAGGAAAAAGGATGGGACACACCCGCATCATCTTGCAGCAGCACAGCCCCAGCTCCAGAAGCACTGGCATCAACATCCAGACAAAAAGGTTTTGTATAATTTGGAGCTGAAAGGACAGGAGCACTACAAAGGAGGGCTGCTTTAAAGGCATGTTCACCCTCATCCGTCCAGGTATACGGAACAGAGGGGATAGAAAGAGCGGACAATGGAGCAACTAAGACAGAATTTTTTTTTTTTACAAAAACACCGATAGTAACCGGCGAGCCCCAAAAAAACATCTCAGTTTTCTCCTCGTGGTAGGAGTGGCGCAGGAGATCACGGCCTCAACTTTAGCATCGATTGACGCACCTGGCTATGTCCAACTATTTTACCCAGATTTAAACAGGTTTGTCTTCGACAACCGTTTAAATACTTTTGTTAAGGTAGAGACAGGTTCACTCCAATTATCAGAATGCACAACTATATCATCCAGATATACATTACAGTGGGGAACATCACAAAGGACTAAGTGCATAAGGCGTTGGAATGTAGCAGGGTCATTTCTCATGCCAAAGGGCATTACCGTATACTGCATGAAGTGGTCAGCGATAACAAAGGCAGGTATATCGGACGCTCTAGGTGTTAACAGGACCTGCCAATTACCTTTCAAAAGATCCAATTTGGTGATGTACATTGCTGGACCAATGCTATCAATGCAATCCTCCATGCGAGGCAGAGGGAACGAGTCAGGTACAGTCACTGCATTAACTTTTCAAAATCAGTACAAAAACGTGGCATACCATCAGATTGTGGAGTTAGCAAACAGGAGAACTCCAGGGGCTATAGCTAGGCTTAGCTAACCCGTTCTCTACCAAGTACCTAAACTCCTGAGTCATAACCTCTCTTTTGATAAAGGACAGCGATAAGCATGCTGTTTGATTGGACTGCATGCTTATCGCTAAGCATCGATAAGCATGCTGTTTGAGCGCTGTACCTATGTCAATGTCATGCTCTGAGACATGGGTGGGCAATGGTGTATCTTCTAACAAAGGGATAAGACTGGAACAGGTCTATGATGTCTCCATGTTCCTGCAACAGATATGCAAGGTTAGAGTCTACGTGAGACAAAAACTTAGAGTTAGACAACCGTCCACATTGTTGGCTATCACAAGGCTCTACCAAGTCATCCTCAGTTGTCATCACCTCAGCGCACATCATAGAAACAGGAACAGGTTGCTCTGAAACTACTGTTCTTTCCCCTTCCCTTATATAGAATGACTTCAACATATTAATATGATACAGTCTCATTTTCCTCCTCCGGTCAGGAGTGAAAATAATGTAGTTTGTGTCAGACACTTTCTTCTCAACTACATAAGGACCAGAGAAACGAGCTGAAAGTACAGAACCAATACTTGGAAGCAACACTAAAACCTTATCACCAGGTTTGAATTGACGGTCAACAGCTTTCTTATCAAAATGTGTTTTCATATTGGACTGTGATGAAGAAAGAGCTTCTTTGGCTAAGGAAGTAGCATAATGTAACCTCTCCCTAAGCTGTTTAACCAAGTCAGACAAGCTACCTTTTAGAGGAGGTTTAGACAAAAACTGTTCTTTGAACACCTTTAGCGGACCACGTGTATTGTGTCCAAACACTAGTTCAGCTGGACTGAAACCTAGGGACTCCTGAGTAGCATCCCTTGTCGCAAACATTACAAATGGGACTCCCTCATCCCAATCTTTCCCGGTACCATAGCAATATTTACTGAGCATTGACTTAAGGGTTTGGTGCCATCGCTCCAATGCACCCTGAGATTCTGGATGATACGCACTAGACACTGAATGAGAAATACCAAAACCCTGTAAAGTCTGTTTGAAAATCTTTGAAAGAAAATTGGTTCCCTGATCAGTTTGTACTACTTTCGGCAGACCAAAAGTTGTAAAAAACTTGGTAAGGGCTTTCGTAATAGTAGTTGCAATGATCTTGCGCAATGCGATCGCTTTAGGAAAACGAGTGGACACACACATAATCGTCAGCAAGAACTTATTTCCTGATTTTGTTTTAGGTAGAGGACCAACACAGTCAACTATTACATGTTCAAATGGCTCACCAACAGCCGGAATAGGACAGAGTGGTGCAGGAGGTACAACTTGATTTGGTTTACCCACAGACTGACAGGTGTTACAAGTCCTGCAAAAACAAACTACATCAGCTTTTAACCCTGGCCAAAAGAAATGCTGTAGGATACGATTGTACGTCTTAGTCACCCCCAAGATGACCAGCCCACAAGTGTTCATGAGCCAAAAATAGAACATGCTGTCGGTAATCAAATGGAACCACTATCAGAAAAACTGTACACCAGTCCTTTGAACCAATATTTCCACAGACCTTGGTACCCATTTTCGCATCAACATGCCCTTGTCCATGAAGAACATCTGTGGTGATACTGACTGTTCACTTGAATTTTCAGCTGGTTGTAATTATATGTAATGGGTTGTATTTATGTAATATAATAGATTGTAATTTTATTTGGCTTACAGAAAATACAAATGCAACAATTTAGCATTTGCAATGTATGAATATGCAGTTATTATAGCTCTATCTATCTATGAATTAACAAAGAATGCATCATCTTTTATGTATAACTTATACTATTTGCTATTTGTTATATAATCACAGGATGGGACTGATACCAGCTCAAGCTCCACTGGTTTATCGGATGTGAGACCTCCAGCCAACAGCGATGATGACCAATTACCAAGTGGTAGCCCCCATCACCAGCCATTTCTTCCGTCCCCGCAGCCATCTCTTCCGTCCCCCAGTCCAAGAATGCCACAAAAAAGGAAGGAAAAAGAAAAAAATTACTGGGTCCAAGTGCAAGTGCTCAGTTGGAGGAACGGCGGGTGGAGCTGCAACAGAGACTGTGTCAAGGCAATGATGAGAGCGATCGGTTTGGACAAACTGTTGCAGATATGCTGCGGAGGGTGCCGAGGACCACAGAGTGCAGGTAGGTATGCATGTAGAAATGCACTGTATCTGCAGTTTGCACTTTTGCTTTTTTTTATTTTTTTTTGTATATAGTATGCACTTTAGCTTTTTTATTTATTGTCTGTTCACACCAATTCATGCAGGTTATACGATAGATTGCAACATTTTCTTTTACATCTATTTTTGATAATAATTGTTAAAAAGCGTTTACAAGCTGTGATACTTGACAAAGGGGGCAGTACAAGGTATTAACTCTGCAGGGCGCCCAAACTTTTGCAGACACCATTTTTTTTTTTCGGTTATTTGAAAGTGCAAATGATGGAAATAAAATCTATCTTTTTTGACTTATTTAAAGGATGTCTAATCTGTCATTTGATGCCTTTTGGAGATTTTTCCATTTTTTCTTGGCTTCTTTATGCACATTAATACAAATTTTTACTTGGGGTGCCCTGACTTTTGATCCCCACTGTATATAATCCTTAAAATAGATAATGCTTACCTAATAATACACTTTGTTTTACCAATATATTATTCTATACAAAATTTGTGTAAAAAAAAATATAAGAAAGGCAAATGGAAATGCCATTAGTTATTAAAACAAGATTTAGCAATAAAGGAAACACTGCTCTGGTTACAGTTAACTACTAGCATATGTTCGCATTAGGGTAACAGAATCTTTTTATATACCTTCAAAAAATTTTAAAAACTATATTTTGATTAAAATCAAGTATATAGGTAGTTGTCAATATAGGTCATTGAGTGAAATCAATGAAATTTGAAAATTGAATTACAAATAAATATAACATTTACCTCAAGTTAGCCAGCAGTCAAAAATGCAGCAAAGACGGAGGATGAGCTTGGCTTCGCCCAGTGACTGTAGAAGTCAGCGCCTTCTACTGTCAATGGCTTCACCGCTATCGGCAGGACTTTCAACTTTCAACAAGCCCTGTTCTGATTGCCTTGCTGGTTACCATGCTAAAGGCCCGTACACACCGGGACGAATATTCGCACGCGTTATTCGCCAGCGTTTTTCAACGCATTTTTTGTGTTCACACCCAAGCAATTTTCGCTGACGATGAGCAGAGTGAACATGCAAATTCATTCCGTGACATCAGATGTCGCTTAATGTAAAACAGAAATACCCCGGTACACAAGGTGGCGCTGCGCAACTTTACGCTTCTGACACTCGCTTTTCACTCAGAAGAAGAGAGCAAGTAATTTTTGTAATGATGTTGCATTTGTCATAAGTTCTTTGTGTTCCAACACCAACGAGACCAGCAGCTACATTCATCTTGCCTTGCATCTTCTTCGTCTTATTTCTTCCCGGCAGTGTAGACGCTACTTGGCGTATATCTTCTTTGCTGTTAAGTATGTGTGCTCGGCAAGACCGTTTTGCGTTTGAGCGCCCCCAAGTTGTGTTTTACTGTAACTTCAGAAGCTCCAGACACGTGAGCAAAAGCGCTAATCTCATTTGTCGTACAGTTTTTGACGCAGCGCGTAAAACCAAAAAAACAAACCCGCGGCGTTTTTTAAAAACTGACGCTTTTACGTGTGGCGTTTTTCGCGTCGGTGTGAACACTCCCATTGGCGCCCATTGTTTAGTCGGAGGCGTTAAACGGCGGCGAATAACGGCGACGACATTTGTCCCGGTGTGAACAGGCCTTAACGCGCACTCAAACGTTGCTCATATGCCCAAATTAGGACTTCTGGCTCCATAAAATCAATATGGCGACCCCATAACGTCTAAAAATGGCGACTGAGAAGACTTCACATTCGAGGTTTGTAACGCTATGGGGGACGTCACACTTCTTATTTCCAGCCCTTCAACAGTCATTGTGCAGAACATTAAAATCAAACAAGACAATAATTACAATGAATATATGTAAGTATGTTTTGAGTTGTGACCAAGCGTCTCCCATGGAACCTCCTAAATGGTCGCATAAGGGCGCGCCATACGCGAAAGATGGTGAAATACAGCAATATACCGCCATCCACCAGACGGCAGGCTCCAAAAGCGGAAATATAAGGAGAAACCCAATGGCGACTTTACTTTACTTTAATGTAAAAGCATGTTTACAGCCTGGTACAAAAGATGGTTCCGATCTCTAGAGCTAAGTTTTTACTACTAGACAACTCTGGGGGATGAATTTTTAAATTATTACGTCCGCCACGCTATCTAAATCCCGTTGTTTTACTATGGAGTAAAAGCCAAAAATCCTGGATGTAACGGCCATTTTATTGATGAATTGTAACAACAATATCAGTAAATAGGGGACCAATGGGCGGATTATATCCACTATATAAACAATCAATGGTTGTGTCCTAAAAATGTAAGCAAGATAACTTGGTAGGTGATTGGATGAAGCATCGATTAGTAAATGCGTATAAAAAGTATTTGTCACAGTACAAACATTTCAGTATTTGTTACCAATACCAGTGAAAATCCACGGTTCTCTGTACCAATTTTGGTACCAAAGAAAAACACAACACAGAACCCTAATTTTATAGGACTTTTATTCCTGCTAAAGTTATTAAACCTTGTCATATAAGGGGGTAGCTTAATGTTAACTAGCACTAAGACCCAGCGGAGCTGCTCAGCCGTCAATTATGCTGCTCCCTGTACCAGACAGTAAAAAACAATGAGGTGCACAAATGTTAAAAGCAAGCAACTTGTTAGCCCTGCAGACTGTGCTCACCGACTCAGTTCCATTGCAAACTACACTTTAGCTCACTACTAACAACAAGCTACTTTCTAAATTACAGAATAATATAATAATAATAATAATAACAGCCCCGCAAGATCTCTGTGTATGTGTCTGTGAGCTCCTGGTCCGGCTGCTCTGGTCTCCGCTGAAGACCAGTGAAGTAACGGTGGTGGAATCTGACCAGCATATGATTTGGTGGATTGGGATGGTGAGTTCAGTCTGGATTAACTTGACGAGTTGGACACCAGTCAATGCTGCACTCGGTTCTAGTTGGAGCATAGAGAGACACATTTTTGGGGCTACTTTGGAGCGAGCTACGATGAAGACCATGTGAACATTATCTTTGTTGGCAGTGGTTCGTAGGTAGGCAACCAAGCCATATGCCCTCTCTGATGCATTGCAGAAAAAGCTGAGCTGCCTGGTCACTGTGGCGATTTGGTGTGCATTTGGTGGCGTGTTAGCCCTAGGAAACTACACTTGAAGGAGGTTTGAAGGCGAGCTGGTGGTCTTCAATTGTGTTGTCTCAGCATAGATCTTGCTTTCAGAGATCCTGTTTGAGAACTTTGGCTCTGGTTGTGAATGGGTATAATTGAGCTTTAGCGGATCATACTGGTTGGCAAGAGCCTTGTACAAGTTTTTCAGTGTGGGTTGAAGAGACTCTGGTAAGCAGTGTCTGTAACCCAGGGTGTCATCAAGGCAGTTCCACTGTAACCCAAATGTGGGCTCATCCAGGTTAGCGCCATCACAGGACAGCCACAGTTTGCTGCTGACAAATTTGGCTCCAGAGGACAAGTGAATTATTGCCCTTTGTGTTGAAAGGAGCAATTAAAGACAATTCGATCCTTGGTATTATGATGCATCATATGTCATCAGGACTCTTCAGCACAGAGCACAACGTAAAGAAGAACAATAAATTTGTAAAGCCCTGAGAGATTGTGGACACCCCAGATGGACTTTCAAAACTAAGTTGGCCCAAAAGTTAGGTGCACCCAAATCTTTAAACATCCACTCAGGGACTAGCGGAATTGTAAGATACAGTATGTGTTCAGCTGTATCCAAATATTTTTATTTTTATTAAAACGTTTTGTTTTCCATTTTATTACATGTCATTTTCTTATTTTATAATCCATCTGGCACTATTGTATTGTGATTGGCAAATTTTATTTTCATTTACGTACCTGCTTGTACTGTCAATATCTTTAAAAAAAAAAATAAAATAAAAATAAAAATAAAAACACACACATTCAGACACAATACAAAAATGTGTAATCACTATATAGTAATTAATGTGTTGATTTGGGAACATTTGGGGATCTTAATGGCATCCCACAATTTATTGCACAAAACAGACAGATATTACTGGTGTGGAGTCTCTTCTAGTATTTCTCAAAATTGTCCTGTATTTTGTCGTTAAACACAGCGCTCAGCGGAGGATAAGGTGCACTTGTTGAAGTACATTTATGGAATGTGTAGTTTTCATTAAGCTGCTGTGCATCAACTTAACTTCCCCTCGTGTTTCTGCTGAGAGGTTAGTGGAGTCGCAATGTGGAAACACCACTGAAGCTTCCTTTATTTATCAATAAGGAGGAACCTCTGTCTTACTGTTGACCTCTTGACGTAGCTCACAAAGGTTAAGGAACCGTGGTTAGGTACAGGAATCTGGAGTTCCCGTATAACTGGATTCAGCTTTTTTCCGCACTGGTGCAACCTCAGATTTTTTTGTTTTTTTGTCTTTGTCGCACCATTGAAAAATTAGGTTGCATGTACAACTAAATTGGGCGCACACTATAGAGCCCTGCCTTTTCTAAACAGAGGTGGATTCTTGTTGACCACTATTTATAACACTGTGTTTAAACCTAAACCAAAACAGTTTCACTCTAGAAGATCAACAAAAGCTTGAGGTGTTAAGACCGATTTATACTTCTGCATCGGGTGTACGCCGTAGTTGTACAAACAAACTGTTGCAGATCTGCTGGAGGGTGCCGGAGGACCACAGAGCGCAGGCAATGCATATGGAAATGCACTGTATCTGCAGTTTGCACTTTTGCTTTTTTAGTTATTTTTTGTATATAGTTTGCACTTCAGCTTTTTTATTTATTGTCTGTTCACACCAATTCATGCAGGTTATACTGTAGTTTGCATCATTTGTATAGTTTCTCTTTACATCTATTTTAGATAATAATTGTAGATCATTGCTCATTAATACATTGCACTGTCATGCCCATATTTGTATGTACTTAACACTGTCTATTAAAAAAATACTGCTGTTTCAAAAAATGTGTGAAGGTTATTGCAAATAAACATTAAGTAATAGTAGCACATGTGTCTGCGTTTGCTCTTTTGCATCTATTTTTAATTTACAATTCAAGACCGTTGCACCTGTTTTTTACTATCTTTTGCATCAAACAATTTGTGTATATAGTTTAAACCAATTATGTTGGTTCCTGCTGTATGCATATTTTATGGTTAAGGTTACAGTAAATTAAGATCTTACAGTTAATTTATTTGTATAGCTCTTTTGCATCTATTTAATGTAAACAATTATAGACCATTGCACCTTTACATGATGCATTATCTTATACATAGTTCGACCATTTGTATGTATAGTACAAACTTAAAAAAATATCCCTCATGTCATTTATTGGTGCATTATATTTTACACCAATACAATTTACACACCAGGTTGACACACAATGTTGTTTTGCCATGGCCCAATTTCGTGGGGTGACTGAAATGTCGTTTCAACACAGTGGAACCCGCTCGCGTCAACTAGCGTTTCGGAGGTGTACTGCAGAGCAAAACAGACATACGCAGAGGTGTAAATGCTCATGACGGCGTCGCCTACGTGCGTAGCCTACGGCGTACACTACGGCGTACACCCGACGCAAAAGCATAAATCAGCCTTAACTCTGCAGGATACCCAAAATTTAGCAGACATAATCTTTTTGTTTTCTGTTATTTTGTAGAAACTGGTTATTTAAAAATTGTAGTCAAAGATGCTGTATTTTTGAGATGGAGTAAATTTGTGTTAAACCAGTTTTGATTTTTGTGTTTCCTTACCTATGCAACTGCAGGTCAAAGACCTCAGGAGCAACCTGAAAGTTCAAGAATCCCATCTTTGCAGCACTACTTGTTCATCACAATTTAATAATACACAAAACAATATGTTTTATGATTTCTGATTCTTTTCCACAATAACTTCTATTGCTTATGGCATGCTAAAATAACACTATAGTGATAAATTATATAGTTTTGTCTGTTTGCTTTCATCTACTTTCATGCTATTGAAAAGTTTCTTTAAAAATGAATAAAAAGCCTTTTACAAGTTATTAACTCTGTGCACTTAAAAGTGTATAAATTACGTCAGATTCAAGATCTTGAAAAACTGTTTATATATGCCTTCAAACCTAGAAGCACATAAATGAATGGAGATTATATTTTGTTTAAGTTTATTTAAAAAACGCTGAAGTTGTAGATGGACCAGGATGTGGTGTCAAATGAAGCTGAGGAAGATGAGGCTGGGCTATGTCAACTGTCCAAGAGCAGAGAAGAACAGAGCAGCAGACCGATAACTGGACTGGACTGATCCTGACTGGACTGGACAGTACTGCACCTGACTGGACTGGGACGACAGCAAAGCAGCAGCAGACAGGTAACTGTAGAGGAGCTCTGCAAAGACAGAGAACAAAGTAAAAACGTTTAAAAGAAGTCTTGCTGTTGGGCCCGGTCACCTCTGAACATGAGCTGTAAAGTTAATCACAGAAAAAAAACTTAGTTTTTATTCACCAGTTCACTGTACAGAAAATAGTTGACTTTGATTTGAACTTACATTTGCCTAAATATAATACTTTAGTTAATTTGAACTGTACTGGGTCAGAGGTCATGTCTGTCATGTTTAAAACCTGGCTTAAACATATATCTGTGACTGTTGTCATGATTTACAGATGATAAATGTACAAATATAAAACTAACACATGCACTTTAGCTACAGTAATGTTTAAGAGATATATGACTGCAGAGTAAGAGAGTGTTTTCTAGAGTAAAAAGTCTCAGAGGTTGGTGGGCATTGCAGTTGTAATGGTTAATGTAATGTGTAGTGTAATGTAACACCCACCTTTGTCTGAATATCCTCTTCAAAGTGCTCACACCACAACCAAGACCCTTTCTTCTGATCAGCCTCAGCATCACCTTTAGGAAATCTGTGGAGAGAGAACACCATCTACTTTCATAAAACAGGCACGTGTCAAATGTATTTAGCAAAATGACACAACCCAGATCTTTGTAAAAGAGTACATTAAGCCCACTTCTAATTTTTGCTTTTATTATTATGATTATATTATGGCATTTACTGGGTTTGCAAACTATACAGTAATTATTCAGTCAGACATTTATCCTTATCTTACAAAAAACTACAAGACCATTATGCTTTATTCCTTCCAAATTGAAGATTAGATATGACTGTATATCATATTATTAACCAAGTTTATTCCAGTGTATCATATTAAGCTATTGTTAAAACGTTGGAGAGCCACCTTCGGGTCAGCTAACAAAAGTATACCAAATGTCTATATTTTGAGCCGTATTTTAAGAAATGCAAAAATGTACTCACCTAGAAACTGGAGCGTGGTTCATTTAGTGCAGCTGTACGATGAAAAAGTGATTTGAATCAGCTGAATTAAACCAAACATAGATAGCATAAGCTTTTAGTTAACAGCAAGGGATGGCCATTCATGAACAGCTGCAACTAAATCTCTTCTGTTCATAAATATTCTGCGGCTTCTTTCTTCTCCCAGACCAGCGTAAACAAGACGTGAGTGAGGTCAGCCACACCCCCGCGAGCTGACATAGCAGAACGGAGGCAGCTGATAAGTCAGTTATTAATCTTAATATCTCGAGTTATGTGATAAATATTAATATAGCAATTACGTGAATAATAATGTGTTCAAACAAAGGCGGCAGCGTTAGAATGACTGTGACACAAATAGTTACTTCGTAATTGCAGCCAATTTTTCAATGGATGTCAATGGGGGTCAGGCTTGATGGAGCCAACCCCTACTTCCTAATAGGCTTCCGACCGAAGCGGGCTTGCTATGCCTAGCCCTTATATTGTCAATGGTTCTGCAGTAAGGTGTCCATGGGTGTCTTGAGAGGCGCCAACAAATAAAGTGTATTATTAGGCCCGAGCCGGTGATAGTCGGA
This sequence comes from Neodontobutis hainanensis, assembly GCA_024349245.1. Lineage (NCBI taxonomy): Eukaryota > Metazoa > Chordata > Actinopteri > Gobiiformes > Odontobutidae > Neodontobutis > Neodontobutis hainanensis. The sequence continues at coordinate 83,423 of JALDNG010000362.1, read as the reverse complement.
AGGGCCTATTGTTTTTGCTCGGATTATTAGGCCCGAGCCGGTGATAGCCGGGAGGGCTTATTGTTTTTGCTCGGATTATTATTATTATTATTATTATTATTATTATTACCATTATTATTATTATTATATATAACCCTTATTATCTTATCGGGTGTGGGTGTGGCAAGCCTGTAACGAGGCGGCCATTTTTGTGGTAATAAATTATCCGTTAACTCTCAAACGCCTTCTCGGATCAAGTTGGACCCAAAAAGGCTTTTGTGCACATTCATGACCTGAACACAAAGATATGTAAATAAAAGGGTTAGCTTTAGAAATGGCCCTCTAGCGCCACCTACAAACTTATAATGGGACCCAAGAATTTAGTTTGTCATAGAGACATGAAATTTGGTACACACATCACTTATGTCATGATGAACATAAAAGCCAATGACAACCACCCCCCATCTATAAATGTGTTGCTATAGCAACGGAGCAAATATGTGGAAAAAGTCAATTGGAAGGGAAAATTTTAGTTTGTCCTAGGCAAATGAAACTTGGTACACACATACAGCATGAGCTTATGAACATAAAATCCAATGGGGACCACACCCTATCACACACGAGAAGGCAGCCATTTTGAATTAAAAATGTGAACCGCATTAGAATACACCTCACTTTTCAAAATTGACAGAAAATAGCTGCTTCATTCCACAAACACCAAACTTAGGCAAAATGAGCTAAACACTTGTGTGCAAAATAGACAATGCCTTTTCCTGTTGTTTTTGCTCACTTTATATTTTTATTTAATTTTTATTTTTCTGTAAATTTTTGCAAAATTATCCTTAATTTTGACCCAGTAAATGTGCAAAAGTACATTTTATTGGCCACTAAACTTAAGCCTGGCGAAATATTGATGTATCTTAAGTATTTGAAAAATAATAAAAAGAAATGACTCAATGGCGACCCTGGAAAATGAAAATACATTTGGCCTATGGAAAGTGCAAGTAATTTTTTCCAACGTAGGAAAATGAAACTTGGTACATCCATAGGACACCTCAGGCCAAACAGAAAAGTCTATGACAGCCACAGCCTAAACTGAACAGGAAGTCCACCATGTGGGGTGAAAGGCGCGACCAACTAAATCGCACCTCGGGTCAAAAGATTAAACCCAATGTGTTTTCATCTAAATGGCCCCAATTTTGGTGAGTATCATCTAGACACGTGTGCCAACCAAAGTTGTCATTTTGTTTTTTGATACATTTACGGCTGTGGTCGTAATGAGCCTGTGAAGAGGCAGCCATTTCTTTGGGAAATAAATGCCATTTACAAAATGCCAGGATCCTTCCTTTAGAGGACGCTCCTCCAGAGCCAAGACTAGAGCCTTGGAAAGCTCTTCAGAATCTTTTGGAACTTGTAAACTTGTTTTTTTAGACAAGTAATATTTACATTTTTACTTTTTAACAAGCGGGTGCAGCGATTTCTGAGCAAATCTCCAGTCAGTATTTTGTTTATCTCGCCTTAGCCCAAACATAATCTATTATTTTTATAAGTTCAGACAGATCACAGAAAAACCAGGGAATGTGGAGACCTTTAACTCTAAATACAAGGTGGTGTAGCAGGCCACAGCAGTAGCACAGGCCCGAGATGATGAAGCAGGCTCCAGCCAGAAGAAGATTCAAGCAGCGGCACAGGCCCGGTTATTTGACATTATCGTGAAGTTTACGCTTTAAAGCACGAAATGCATTCCTCCGAGTATGTGTCCCCGTGGTCGCAAGGGATGCGAGGGCCTTTATCGCCGCTTGCGGCTTTAATTTATTTATTTTTATTTTTTTTTCTGCAAAATGATCCTCAATTTGACCCAGTGAACATGCAAAAAGTCATTTTTATTGGGCCCAAAGTTCAAGATCGGCAAAAATTTATGTATTTGAAGTCCCGAAATAAAAATATGAAAATGACTCAGTGGCGACCCTAGAAAAGTCAAAATACATAGGGCCTATGGAAAGTGAATGTAATTTTTTTCCAATGTAGAAATACAAAACTTGGTACATTTATAGGACACATCAGGGCAAACAGAAAAGTCTATGACAGCCACAGCATAAACTAAACAGGAAGTCCGCCTTGTGGGGTGAAAGCGCGACCACTTAAATCGCACCCCTTACGCCAAAAGATTCTACTCATTGTGTTTTCATCTAAATGGCCCCAATTTTGGTGAGTATCATCTAGACACGTGTGCCAACAAAACTTGTAATTTTGTTTCTGATATCTTATTGGGTGTGGGTGTGGCAAGCCTGTAACGGCGGGCATTTTTGTGGTAATAAATTATCCTTTAACTCTCAAACCCCTTCTCGGATCAAGTTGGACCCAAAAAGGCGTTTGTGCACATTCATGACCTGAACACAAAGATATGTAAATAAAAAGGTTTGCTTTAGAAATGGCCCTCTAGCGCCCCCTACAAACTTATAATGGGACCCAAGAATTTAGTTTGTCATAGAGACATGAAATTTGGTACACACATCACTTATGTCATGACGAACATAAAAGCCAATGACACCCCTATCTATAAATGTGTTGCATTGCAACGGCGCAAATGTGTATAAAAAGTCAATGGGAAGGGAAAATTTTAGTTTGTCGTAGCGTAGGCAAATGAAACTTGGTACACACATCCAGCATGGGCTTATGAACATAAAAGCCAACGGGGACAACACCCTATCACACATGAGAAGGTGGCGCAAAAAATAAATTTTATTGTCCACTAAAATCAAGCCTGGCAAAAAATGTATGTATTTTAAGTATTTGAAAAAATAATGAAAAGAAACGACTCAGTGGCGACCCCTGGAAAATGAAAATACATTCAGCCTATGGAAAGTGAAAGTAATTTTTTCCAACGTAGAAAAATTAAACTTGGTACATCTATTTAGCGCAGCTGCAATGGAAATGATTGCCACACGGCTGACAGATGTTCTTCCTAATTTAACTCCAACTGGAAACTCAGTAGAGGCCTACACAGAGGAGGTCCATGCTACCCTCTCAGCCATCACCGACTCAGTGGCACCCCTCAGGACAAAGCCCAGACCAACCAGACGACCTACGCCATGGTATAATGAGGAAACGCGGGCTTTGAAACAGGCCTGCAGGAGTTTTGAACGCAAATGGCGCAAGTCAAAAACAAATCTAAATTATCAAAAGTGGTGTTTGTGTGTAAACACCTATAAGCACGCCCTCAGCACTGCAAAGACTACCTATTTTTTATCTCTTTTAAGAGAAAACCGGCATAACCCCAGGTTTCTCTTTGGAACAGTTGCTAAACTTATCCAACCAAAAACAACTGAAGACTACTCTCCCTTTAGTGCACAAGACTTTTTAGATTTCTTTAATCATAAAATTAAAGATATCAGGGATAATATTTTGTTTTTGTCTTCTTTGGCTCCGGGTCCCATTCACTTGGATCCACCGATCTCTCGTCTCTCAGTCTTAGATTCTGTTTCCCTTGATGAGCTGACAAAGGTGGTTTCTTCATGTAAAGCAACTACGTGTCTCCTGGATATCCTGCCAGTAAAACAGCTTAAAGAACTGTGGCCCTATGTGGGGCAAATTATATTAAACATTATAAACTTGTCCCTGTCTACTGGCACCGTTCCTTCCCTTTTCAAACAGGCTGTGGTCAAACCCCTGCTCAAAAAACCTACTTTGGATCCTGGATGCCTAAATAATTTCCGTCCTGTCTCCAATTTACCCTTTCTCTCTAAAGTCCTCGAAAAAGTTGTGCTAAAACAACTTACTCTATATCTATCAGAAAATGACCTCCTCGAGCCGTTTCAGTCTGCATTTAGGGCCTCTTATTCCACTGAAACAGCTTTAGTTAAAGTAACAAATGATCTTCTCCTTCAGATGGACGAGGACTCATCGGCTCTACTATTATTGCTGGATCTCAGTGCTGCATTTGATACGATTGATCATGCAGTGCTAATCAACAGACTTAAAGATGTTTTTGGCATCTCTGGCTCTGCTCTTTCTTGGTTAGAATCCTATCTGTGTGATAGGTCTCATTTTGTCTCTTTTAATAAATCCTTCTCCTCCACGGCACCAGTGAAGTTCGTGTGCCACAAGGGTCTGTGCTCAGCCCCATACTTTTTCACTATATGTTACACCATTGGGACAAATCATCAGAAGTTATGGAGTGAACTTCCACTGTTATGCCGATGATACACAGCTGTATCTACCAATAAAAGCAAATAATACTTCTGACATCATGCGCCTAGAGGCCTGCCTGCTTCAATTAAAACATGGATGTCTCAAAACTTCCTCCATTTGAACGCGGATAAAACAGAGCTCTTGTTAATTGGTCCTGCCAGTCATCGGCACAAGTTCAACAATCTTACTGTCTCAATCAACAACTGTGTGTTGGAGCACGGCAAAACTGCGAGGAACCTCGGTGTAATTTTTGACCCCACACTATCTCTGCAGCAGCACATTAGTGAGGTCACTAAATTGGGCTTTTTCACTTGCGGAATATCTCACAAATTCGCTCCTGCCTCTCTTTAGCTGATGCTGAAATTCTCATTCATGCATTTGTCACATCCAGGCTGGACTACTGTAATGCGTTATTCTCTGGACTGCCAAGAAAAGTACTCACAGTCTACAAATGGTCCAAAATACAGCCGCCAGACTTTTAACAAAGACCAGGAAGTTTGATCACATTACTCCGGTCCTGGCTTCATTACACTGGCTTCCTATTCATGTTAGAGCTGATTTCAAAGTTCTCTTGTTAACCTATAAAATCCTTTGTGGACGCGCCCTCTTACCTATCTGACCTTATCACCTGGTATACTCCAGCTCGTACCCTTCGCTCTCAGGACGCTGGCCTCCTTCAACTTCCTCGAATAAAGAAGAAGTCTGCTGGCTACAGAGCCTTTTCTTATAGAGCCCCATTTTTGTGGAATGGGCTCCCGGTGGAAGTGCGGCGATCTGACTCTGTTGAGATTTTCAAAAGCAAACTCAAAACTTACTTATTTCACCAAACGTATGGAGACTGATTGATCATAGGGTTAGGTTTACACTGGTTGTAGCTGTAGGTACACACTCAACCGCTCATATTATTATTACATCTGCCTATTTTCAGTAGTATTTAGCACTTTTGTTTTTCTCCTTTCTACCTCCTCCTAGGGTGGACGCAAACCTCTGATCTGCTGGGTGATGTGTACTGCCTCACCCCCCCCTGACTCTGCTCCAGTGTGAGGACCCACAGCTCATCTTTCATCTACCTTGATAATGGCTGAGGTCCCATCCACCTTACATACACAGACAGAGTGGACACTGGACGCTGTCAACATAAATGTTTTTTGTGAATATGTTTTGTATTTTTATGTATTTTTTTTTCAACTGTCCTGGACACATTCTTGCACGGCCTGTCCGTCCTGGGAGTGGATCCCTCCTTCTGTGGTTCTCCCTGAGGTTTCCCTTTTTTCCCGGCTGGGTTTTTTTTGGAGTTTTTCCTCACCCTGATGGAGGGTCTAAGGACAGGGGATGTTGTCTAGTGCAGTCTGTTAAGCCCTTTGAGGCGGCTGTTGTTGTGATATTGGGCTATACAAAAATAAATGTCTTGTCTTGTCTTGTCTATTGGACACCTCAGGGCAAACAGAAAAGTCTATAACAGCCACAACCTAAACTCAACAGGAAGTCCGCCATGTGGAGTGGAATGTGCGACCACCTAAATCACACCCCTCTCGTCAAAATGTGTTTTCTTCTAAAAGGCCCCAAATTTGTTGAGTATTATCTAGACACGAGTGCCAAAAAAGTTATCAGTTTGTTTTTTGATACATTTGTGGCTGTGGTCAAAATGAGCCTGTGATGAGGCAGCCATTTCTTTGGGAAATAAATGCCATTTCCCAATTGTCAGGATGCTTCCTTTGGAGGAGGCTCCTCCAGAAACAAGACTAGAGTCTTTGAAAATTCCTCAGAATCTTTTGGAACTGGTAAACTTGTTATTTTAGACAACTAATATTTACATTTTTACTTTTTAACAGGGGGGTGCAGCGCTTTCGGAGTCATTGCAAATCTCCAGCCAGTACTCTGTTTTTCTCGCCTTAGCCCAAGCATAATCTATTATTTTTAAAAGTTCAGACAGATCCCAGGAAAACCAGGGAATGTGGAGACCTTTAAATCCAGATACAAGGTGATGAAGCAGGCGCCAGTAAGAAGAAGATTCAAGCAGAGGCACAGGGCGTGAAGTTCACGCTTTAAAGCACGACATGCATTCCTTCGAGTACATGTGTCCCCGCAGACGCAAGGGAGGCGAGAGCCTTTATCGCCGCTTGCGGCATTAATTATTATTATTATTATTAACAGAAGGTGCCTCAACAAGAGCCTTCCCAGATGGTACTGTGAAACAAACTATGTTCTGGTGGAGTTGGGTTATATAAACTGTGAAGAAGAAGAAGAAGTTTTATTTATATAGCGCCTTTCCGTAGCTCAAGGTCGCTTTACATTTCACAATTACAGTACATACAAACACTTACATATACACACACATCACAAAATACATATAGTTGCGATTATCCGAAATGCTTGTTGAATAGATATGTTTTTAACTGGGACTTAAATGCACCCACAGATGAGATGTTTCGCAGTGTAAGAGGCAGCGCATTCCATAATTGAGGAGCGTTTATACTAAAGGACCTTCCACCAACAGTAGACAGACGGAAACGAGGGATGGTCAACAGACCAAGTTCGGCAGATCTAAGGGACCGGACGGGCGGTAAGGGCAGAGTAGGTCAGACAGATATTTGGGAGCAAGACCATTTAATGCTTTGAACGTAGAAGCAATACCTTAAGTGTATACGTGATGTTACAGGGAGCCAGTGCAAGTCATGAAGCAGAGGAGTAATGTGAGCAGAGCGCCTAGTGGAGGTGAGAACTCTTGCAGCTGAGTTTTGAACATACTGTAATCTAGAGATATGTTTTTTTGGAAGACCAAGAAATAGGGCATTGCAATAGTCCAGACGTGAAGTGATTAATGCGTGAATTAATGTTTCAGTATCAGCAATGGTGAGAGAAGATCAGAGACGAGCAATGTTACGAAGATGGAAAAAAGAATTTTTAACAAGAGAAGAAATGTGAGGGCCAAAAGATAGATTTGGATCAAATAAAACACCAAGGTTACGGATTAGTGCTATATAAATAAATTGACTTGCCATAGACATGGAAAAAAAATAGAGGCTACGGTCTCCAACAGGGCTGGATTATGGACCGGGACAGTGGGGCCGGTTTTATAAACTAAAAACTTACTCTACAACTCTGTGTTTGTTCCGCTGGCTTTCAGCATCAGCCCACTATTGTCAGCTCCCGGTGCACACAAGCCATCCATGTAGTCGCTTTTACTGCCACGGGCATGCCCAACTGATTGCCTGGGCCTGTACTACAAAGTTAGTTTAACCTACCCCAGATATGCTTCTCCTACCCAGTTAAACAAACCTGGTCTACATGTGGTATTACATGGGTGAGAGTGGGTCCACTGTCCAATCCCAGCGGAGGACAGAGAGGTTGAGGAGAACCAGCCTGTTTAAGATGAGGTTCTGCTGGGGAACGCTTTGAGCTATTCAAAACATGAGCAGAGCTAAACATTTCATGTGCTGTTTAAGGTTAATCTTTACTAGATATCAGGTATTTACTTTGAACTTGATACTTTCAAGATTTAGCTATGCACAGGGTTCTGCTATGTGACCAGATCAGTGTGAGGGTCATGAGATGTTCAGGAACACCGCGTTAATATAACAATTAATCTGAACATAAAGACCAACAAGACCTAAATACAGCCCATAACTTGTGTTAATGACCTACTCAAATAAAATTAGCAACAGACTTATGTTTAATCTGCTGCAGTTATTACAAGAATAAAAAAATAAGTGTTCACGGTCAAAGAGTGGTTAGTGTACTACCTCACAGCAAGAAGGCCTGAGCTGGTCATTAACAGTTTATCATCTGTCAAACACAGGGTTTAGGTTAACACAGTTTACTGACCTGTGTTATAGGTCTAATTTTTCAGTAAAGCAATTAAAAAGGGCTAGAAGTAAATACATTTTAGAAGTAATTTGGATATATTTTCTAAACTAACATTTTTATTATAATGTACAATTATCGTTTATCAGTATCCTATTGGCCATGAGAAGCATGTGATTATTGGTATCGGCTGAAAATTTTCAAATATCTTTCAAGCTGTGTGAGGTCAGTTTGCACTTTCCCACAGATTTTTATTAAAATTTGACTGATTTAAGTAAGAGGTGGGTAATCAAACCTGAGAGTTGAGTCCAGTGCAGTGTTTGTTGAAGTCTGAACACCACGCCCACTCCTCATCTTGACTGTCGTCATCTTCATCTTCATAATCGTCCTCCTCCTCCTCTTCCTGTCTTTTTGCACTGATAATGGCTGAGGTCCCATCCACCTTACATACACAGACAGAGTGGACACTGGACGCTGTCAACATAAATGTTTTTTGTGAATATGTTTTGTATTTTTATGTATTTTTTTTTCAACTGTCCTGGACACATTCTTGCACGGCCTGTCCGTCCTGGGAGTGGATCCCTCCTTCTGTGGTTCTCCTGAGGTTTCTCTTTTTTCCCGGCTGGGTTTTTTTGGAGTTTTTCCTCACCCTGATGGAGGGTCTAAGGACAGGGGATGTTGTCTAGTGCAGTCTGTTAAGCCCTTTGAGGCGGCTGTTGTTGTGATATTGGGCTATACAAAAATAAATGTCTTGTCTTGTCTTGTCTATTGGACACCTCAGGGCAAACAGAAAAGTCTATAACAGCCACAACCTAAACTCAACAGGAAGTCCGCCATGTGGAGTGGAATGTGCGACCACCTAAATCACACCCCTCTCGTCAAAATGTGTTTTCTTCTAAAAGGCCCCAAATTTGTTGAGTATTATCTAGACACGAGTGCCAAAAAAGTTATCAGTTTGTTTTTTGATACATTTGTGGCTGTGGTCAAAATGAGCCTGTGATGAGGCAGCCATTTCTTTGGGAAATAAATGCCATTTCCCAATTGTCAGGATGCTTCCTTTGGAGGAGGCTCCTCCAGAAACAAGACTAGAGTCTTTGAAAATTCCTCAGAATCTTTTGGAACTGGTAAACTTGTTATTTTATACAACTAATATTTACATTTTTACTTTTTAACAGGGGGGTGCAGCGCTTTCGGAGTCATTGCAAATCTCCAGCCAGTACTCTGTTTTTCTCGCCTTAGCCCAAGCATAATCTATTATTTTTAAAAGTTCAGACAGATCCCAGGAAAACCAGGGAATGTGGAGACCTTTAAATCCAGATACAAGGTGATGAAGCAGGCGCCAGTAAGAAGAAGATTCAAGCAGAGGCACAGGGCGTGAAGTTCACGCTTTAAAGCACGACATGCATTCCTTCGAGTACATGTGTCCCCGCAGACGCAAGGGAGGCGAGAGCCTTTATCGCCGCTTGCGGCATTAATTATTATTATTATTATTAACAGAAGGTGCCTCAACAAGAGCCTTCCCAGATGGTACTGTGAAACAAACTATGTTCTGGTGGAGTTGGGTTATATAAACTGTGAAGAAGAAGAAGAAGTTTTATTTATATAGCGCCTTTCCGTAGCTCAAGGTCGCTTTACATTTCACAATTACAGTACATACAAACACTTACATATACACACACATCACAAAATACATATAGTTGCGATTATCCGAAATGCTTGTTGAATAGATATGTTTTTAACTGGGACTTAAATGCACCCACAGATGAGATGTTTCGCAGTGTAAGAGGCAGCGCATTCCATAATTGAGGAGCGTTTATACTAAAGGACCTTCCACCAACAGTAGACAGACGGAAACGAGGGATGGTCAACAGACCAAGTTCGGCAGATCTAAGGGACCGGACGGGCGGTAAGGGCAGAGTAGGTCAGACAGATATTTGGGAGCAAGACCATTTAATGCTTTGAACGTAGAAGCAATACCTTAAGTGTATACGTGATGTTACAGGGAGCCAGTGCAAGTCATGAAGCAGAGGAGTAATGTGAGCAGAGCGCCTAGTGGAGGTGAGAACTCTTGCAGCTGAGTTTTGAACATACTGTAATCTAGAGATATGTTTTTTTGGAAGACCAAGAAATAGGGCATTGCAATAGTCCAGACGTGAAGTGATTAATGCGTGAATTAATGTTTCAGTATCAGCAATGGTGAGAGAAGATCAGAGACGAGCAATGTTACGAAGATGGAAAAAAGAATTTTTAACAAGAGAAGAAATGTGAGGGCCAAAAGATAGATTTGGATCAAATAAAACACCAAGGTTACGGATTAGTGCTATATAAATAAATTGACTTGCCATAGACATGGAAAAAAAATAGAGGCTACGGTCTCCAACAGGGCTGGATTATGGACCGGGACAGTGGGGCCGGTTTTATAAACTAAAAACTTACTCTACAACTCTGTGTTTGTTCCGCTGGCTTTCAGCATCAGCCCACTATTGTCAGCTCCCGGTGCACACAAGCCATCCATGTAGTCGCTTACTGCCACGGGCATGCCCAACTGATTGCCTGGGCCTGTACTACAAAGTTAGTTTAACCTACCCCAGATATGCTTCTCCTACCCAGTTAAACAAACCTGGTCTACATGTGGTATTACATGGGTGAGAGTGGGTCCACTGTCCAATCCCAGCGGAGGACAGAGAGGTTGAGGAGAACCAGCCTGTTTAAGATGAGGTTCTGCTGGGGAACGCTTTGAGCTATTCAAAACATGAGCAGAGCTAAACATTTCATGTGCTGTTTAAGGTTAATCTTTACTAGATATCAGGTATTTACTTTGAACTTGATACTTTCAAGATTTAGCTATGCACAGGGTTCTGCTATGTGACCAGATCAGTGTGAGGGTCATGAGATGTTCAGGAACACCGCGTTAATATAACAATTAATCTGAACATAAAGACCAACAAGACCTAAATACAGCCCATAACTTGTGTTAATGACCTACTCAAATAAAATTAGCAACAGACTTATGTTTAATCTGCTGCAGTTATTACAAGAATAAAAAAATAAGTGTTCACGGTCAAAGAGTGGTTAGTGTACTACCTCACAGCAAGAAGGCCTGAGCTGGTCATTAACAGTTTATCATCTGTCAAACACAGGGTTTAGGTTAACACAGTTTACTGACCTGTGTTATAGGTCTAATTTTTCAGTAAAGCAATTAAAAAGGGCTAGAAGTAAATACATTTTAGAAGTAATTTGGATATATTTTCTAAACTAACATTTTTATTATAATGTACAATTATCGCTTATCAGTATCCTATTGGCCATGAGAAGCATGTGATTATTGGTATCGCTGAAAATTTTCAAATATCTTTCAAGCTGTGTGAGGTCAGTTTGCACTTTCCCACAGATTTTTATTAAAATTTGACTGATTTAAGTAAGAGGTGGGTAATCAAACCTGAGAGTTGAGTCCAGTGCAGTGTTTGTTGAAGTCTGAACACCACGCCCACTCCTCATCTTGACTGTCGTCATCTTCATCTTCATAATCGTCCTCCTCCTCCTCTTCCTGTCTTTTTGCACTGATCTGGGTCTGGGCCGTCTCCACACAGCTCTCACTAAATTGATCAATTCAGAAAATTTAATATAAATTTTAAATTTTCTTAAGAACCTTAATTATAAGAGTGCAGCAGTAAAAGTCTAAAATGCACAGCACCCCGAGCAGTCTTTATATCACAGGGTCACAATGTTGTGCTTTAGATTGAGACATTTTTGCTGGTTACTGGCTCAGATGTGGAGATGGTTCAAAACTGCTCAATGGCTACTCAATAGTTTGATGTTAGGGAAAAAAAGTATAACGATACATAGAGAATAAAGTAGAAGATGTATGCATTTGCTCCGTTTATATTTGTTGTAGTTCTGTAATTGTTTAATGTTGCTGGGTGCTACCCTTACTGCAACTCTCATCAGCTATTCAATTTAGAGACAGTTTACAACACGGAAAGTCCGTGAAATGAGCTCAGTGTGGTTTGGCACAGATTACGCAGCTTCTCGCCCAAGGTACATATCTCACATGTGTTGAGTGTATTTGCTGAAAAAAACTAGTTTATAAACGCACTTCTGCTTCAAAATCTGTGTTCAACACACCACTTTATTTATTGAAATGGTGATAAAAGCATAAAGCTTAAAATAAGATAAATCCACCCTAAGTTAATTTTAATAATGTGTTCTCTTGGCAACATTTGATAAAAGTTTTCACCAGTTTGTAGTAGAATAGATTAAAATAAATTATGATGTAGGTGTGGTGGAAAGGAGAGACAGCAAGCTTGAAACAAGGGAGTGGCAAACTGCTGCTGGCAATCCTCAACACGGTTTGAGACCAGTGTTTATAAGTAGCTGCTAATGAATTTAACCGCTATCTGTCGCCATCCTAACCATTGCAGTGGTTGATAATGTCAATATTAATATCAGCACAAACAATATGCAAATGCTGGTTAACTGTTAAGTGTTTGTACTTGTAAACACATTAAAATAGGGAAATAGCAAAGAGTCTGAACAATCTCTGAGCCATAAATCATTATTTTATAACACAGTCAGAGGCGTCTTCAAGTGTTCACCCATTAGTGGCCCTTGTCAGAGAGATGTAATAATGTTCTGGTGGATCATGTGCTGTCCTCTGTGTCTCTGCTGCCGCCATTGAGAGTATAGTCCAGGGGTCTCGAAATTTAAGTCCATGGACCAAACCCGGTCCATTGTGAAGTACTTCTGGTTCTCACATCAATTATTACTGTTAAATCACTCTTGCATTAATAAATAAAAGGTGAAAATGCACAAAAAGTAACAGTTTTACAAATAAAATTTGTTTTGATAAAGTTCTAAATTTTAATGGAAACACATGAGAACATTTTTTATTATTATGATTAACATAAAGCGGTTTTAGGTCCCAGCTAAAGTTAATAAAAACTAATTATTGAATACAAAGTATTTTTCCAGGTCTAAAGCCATCAGAGGCCGATTTATTGGGGATTTTAAGTTACCTTGTTAATATCAACTTTAGATATCCACTCAAAGCACTTTACCAGTGTTACAGCTGACCACTGGAGGCAAGGTGGGTTAAGTGTCTTGCCCAAGGACACAACAACAGTGTGAACTATGGGGGGGGGGAGGAGAGATGTTATATTTTGGGATGTTTCGAGCGGGGATCCAACCACCCACCCGCAGGTCGAAGGACGGCCGCTCTACCACTAATCTACTGCTGCCCCGCTTATTTAAAGTACCTAGCCTTATAAGCAAATTAAATTGTATGCAACTGCATGTAGAACATGATTTTATTTCTTTATAAACTTACAAAATAGAAAAATATTAGCCTAATTTGTAACTAAATATGGGAACATTTTACATTTACTTAGTGTGACGCAGCTGGCCGTTAGCAGTTAGAGTAGTGAGAAGATACATGTCAGACAGAGGCAAAATGGCGTGGGCCACAACTTTTTAAATTTTTCATTGGTACAAATTACAGGGCAGTATGCAATAGAGGCTACAGCTCCATTGTTTCTACAGTAGCAGAACAATCAGACGAAGAACCTCCAATGGTTGAACGGGGCACCTTAAATACTTTATTCCATAATTGGATCATAACACTACAAACTCACATAGAAAAACCTATTAAAATTAGCCTTCTTAAAACTAAGTTAAAATCCTCCATCCACCTAAACCATAACCATAAACTATAAACAAACCCAAATATGTATTTAAAACCTTAGACAATACAACCATACAATCTAAAACCGTTAAAACCTTTTAAACACCTTAACTTGGTCCAGGCTGGAACCTTTGTCAAGGCTGGAACCTTTAAATGAACTCTTGTTTCCCCGGGGAATCTTTTAACACCTGGACACACAACAAGGTAAGATTAGAACACACAATTAACTGAAACACTTAAAATACCTTTACACAACCACATAACACATATTGCACCTAAATAGTTTTGGTTCTAAAGTCTTTCTTTTACAGGGCTGAGTATAAACCAATCAAAGTGCTCCACGTCAACTGGATCTTCAACAGAAGGACAATTCAATAAATACATTTTAAAACCAAATTGTTTGCAATCCTTTCCTTATTGGCAAGTGAAAATTACTGTTGTTTAAAGTGCTGTGTGTCTTTAAAGTGTAAACAGTCTAAAGTGCAAGAGTGCCATATTAAAGTGCTTTTCCCAGGTAACAAACTGGCCGTTGTTACAGGCCTTCAGAATGTAACTGGGAAATTCATAAACAAAACAAAACAAAACAAAAAAAACCTAGTCTGACCTCCCTGATTTGTAAAAATAATAAAGGCAACTTGTTCACTTCTAATTTGTCTAATTGCTACTGGCAGTATCTCAGTGGGTAGAGCAGTCAGGTTTCAACCCGAAGGTATAGTTGATTCGATTCCCGCCTCCCCACAGTTCATACTGTCGTGGTGCCCTTGGGCAAGACACTTAACCCTCCTTGCTTCCAGTGGCTGTAACACTGGTAATTACTGTAGAACAATGTAAGTCGCTTTGGATTAAAGCGTCAGCTAAATGAATAAATGTAAATTTAATTTGCCTCAACTCATTTCATAAAAAAAAAAATTATGACAAAATCAAATTGTGGGATCAGAATCTCACAATTTCATCCCCATTAGACACATGTTAACACATGTCAATATCCTTGACTTAGATGAAGATCAGATCACATTTTAATTTTCAGAAAACCATGAAATTCCCAAAGGTTCACATTTTCTTGCCACTGTAGACTCCCCAAACTTAATACATTCTGTTTTTTCTAATTTAGATGTAAATTATTTTGTGCAAACCACAGCTTAATATCAGCAATCCAATCATTTACAGCATTACTAGGCTGCAATGGCAGATAGATTTGCAAGTCATCTGCATAACAATGGAATAATACGTTATGCCTAGAATAGAACCTTGTGGGACAACACACGAGATTAGAAGACAAGTCACCAATCATCACAGAAAAGGTTCTATTGGACAAGTATAACATAAACCACGCAAGTGCAGTGCCATGGATGCCAACATAGTGCTTTAGGCATGATAGAAGTATCGTCCACCGTGTCAAAGGGTGCTTTAAGAGCCAACAGGCAACAGGACACATAGCAGCATCAGGACAGCCCAATATCATTGTACACCTTTAACAATGCAGACTCAGTGCTATGACAACACCTAAACCCAGATTTAAAATTTTCAAGAACAGAGTTGTTCCCAGAAAGGACTGTAAATGTATAAAAACAACAAGAGAGAAAAGGTAGAAAACGGGTCTAAATTTAGATAAAACTGAGTCATGGTTAGGTTTCTTTGAGTAAAGGCCGAACCACTAAGACAGGTATTAATAAAAACTACAAGACCATGCCCTACAGTAGCAAGAAACCAAGTCAAATTGCTCAAATACAGCAGAATGGGGCAACAGGGCAAGCCAATTTTATTTATATAGCACAAGTCATACACTAGGTAACTCTATGTGCTTTACAGGAATAAAATACAATTTGCAAGATTTAGATTAAGAAACATAAGAAAAAATAAAACATTTTAAAAGAAGAATGCGGATAAAAACACTAAGTTGTAATGAATGAATAAAGAGGAAGGTTTTTTCAACCTCTTCTTGAACATTGTTAAAGTTTGTTTTACTTCATCTGGGAGGTTGTTCCAGGTTTTTGCTGCATGAAACTTAAACGCTGCTTCACCCTGTTTAGTTCTAACTCTGGGCTCGAGCAGAAGGCCTGTCCCAGATGTTCTCAGAGTCCGAGGAGGTTCTTAAGCTACTAGCATTTCAGAAATATATTCTGGTGCTAAACCATTTAGAGACTTGTAAACCAGCAGTGCCGTTTTAAAGTCTATTCTCTGAGCAACATGAAGCCAGTGCAGAGATTTTAAAACTGTTGTGGAAAAAAAAATACAGAAAAATCCTCATTAACACTCTTCCTGGTAACTAATAATATGAAAAAAACTCACCGACCGTAACATTTCCAACAGCTGTAATACAACCAATGTCCTGGTCTGGCCAAATCATCCAGCCGTGTCCTTTTTATCTCGTTCTTATCTTTTATTTGCGTAATGAATTGTGGGATGCCGTTAAGCTCCTATTATTCGGTAAGGAACGCCCAGAGGTCCCTATGCTAAAAGAGGTATGAAATAAAGCACTGAAGCTCCTTTCTTAACGTTCCTTCTAAAGTGGAAATTTTGGTCAGTCAAAAGTAGTTCGGACACTTCCTAAGTTTATAACCGGTTTCGAATTCAGCCCTTCTCGAATATTGTCAGCGGAAGTTTGCCTTCTCTCCTTTTTGGATGATATCCGATGTTTGAGCGAGCGAACGAACGTTTAAAACACATACAAGTCAGCTACACTGAACACTGGCTCACATATGAAGATATTCAGTCTGACCCACAAAAATGAACTACAAACTAAACCAGATCGGGTCAAACGCTTCTCTGCGCCAACTCCTAAAATTAGACTCCCAAAGAGCCTGTTTTTTGTGGAACACTCAACCGATTTGATTCAGCTAGTTACCTGTCTTCTGCATCATCAAATTGACCCATAACGCAATCCGCCAGTTGCGCCATGCTTCGGCACCAACGAACTTAGCTCTGGAAGACAGCGTGGTTCGTCTCTCGAGCATACGGTCATCGCGCATGCGTAGTGTTCGACCCCGGAAGGAATTAGAAAATTACGTGCTTTTTTTCTTTCTCATGGAACCTCTTAAACGGTCCTCGAGTAAGGGCGCCGCCATACGGCGATTTACAGCGAAATACAGCGATATACCACCGTCCACCAGAGGGCAGGCCCCAAAAGCGGAAATATAAGGAAACCGAATGGCGACTTTGATTAATATGTCCGTTTATGCTATCTGAAAACTATTGTTTTACTATGCAGTAAAGCCGAAAAGCCTGGCTGTAACCGCCATTTTATTGACCTGTCATAACGACAATATCGGTAAAAATGGGACCAATGGGTATATTACATCCATTTTATTTACAATATATTTCTTATTTACGTTGCATTGTAGGTAGCACATTTGGTGCATCCAATTACAACTGGTAAATCCGAAAACTTCAAGATGTTAAAGCTATTATGCTTTTATTATCTGTAAACTGTCACATTCTTGTCCAAATTTCTCTGAGTTTGTCTGGGAGTAGTTTCATCATCAATTGCTGCATCATTGTGTCATAATTCACCATCATATAATATATTAGACTGAGTATAATGCTGCTCTACACAAGCCTAAAAAGGGTTCAAATCAAGTTATTACAAAACGACTACATATTCGTATTCTATGTGTCTTTGTCTATAAGTGCAAGACGTTTCCCCAAGATTCAGTGAATATTTTTTATATACCACACCAGGTTCATGGTCTACATGCCTCTGGTTATTTGTGGAATAAGCCTTAACAAGATTTCTTGCCACATTTTGTTGTAATTATAACTCCCTTATCATATCATATACCAGCTATAATATATATATATATATATATATATATATATATATATATATATATATATATATATATATATATATATATATATATATATATATATATATATATACTAAAAATGTGTGTCCCTGGCTGTAAATAAAACACGTTTTATCAAGAGTCGCTTGAGCAAGCTCTCATAATTCAGCATCACCTATCATAATAGACAGTGCGTAAGGTTGGTCATTTACACTATTTTTTCTTTTTTTGTAAATGAATATCTACGGAGCCCCTCTGGTCTCACTATGTAAAAAAAAAAAAATATATGTAACTAAGTCGTGGCCACGAGATACGCTAACTCGTGGCCACGAGTTAAGCTAAGTCGTGGCCACGAGATACGCTAAGTCGTGGCCACGAGATACGCTAAGTCGTGGCCACGAGATAAGTAAATATGAAAGCATGCACGCTAACTCTGCCGCCCATAAGGCTCATACATACAGCCAGATGGACCTAAGCCTACAACGCCTCTGCTGACGCTTTATCGTAGGCTACACACACATGCTTTTCCAAAATGTCAAAGACTTCAATAATTAATAAACCAGTCTGCACACTAATATAGACTATCTTAAAATCATAATCAGAAATACTTTATTGATCTTTATTGATATCGATAACCCAGGGGACAATTGTTGTGTCACAGTTGATGTGCACATCAAGACATTTAAAAATATAAATAATAATATAAGTTGGTAAATAAACAAGTAGCCTATACACATGTAAAAGTATATGCTAAATAAATATATGCTATAAAATATGAAGAAGAGATATAAAGGACCATGGATATGCAGCCTACAAGATTTACATTACTGTATTAACAGAATTGAATTGATTGTGATGAACAGTACTAGTAAATAAATAGAAGCAGAACTGCAGCAAACTATATTACACTGAATATTAAAACAGATAATATTGCACAGAATGTGAAGTATTACATTGCACTATAGTACAGGGTCCATTTAAATAACAAAGGTTATCAATATCAATAAAGATCAATAAAGTATTTCTGATTATGATTTTAAGATAGTCTATATTAGTGTGCAGACTGGTTTATTAATTATTGAAGTCTTTGACATTTTGGAAAAGCATGTCTGTGTAGCCTACGATAAAACGTCAGCAGAGGGCGTTGTAGGCTTAGGTCCATCTGGCTGTATGTATGAGCCTTATGGGCGGCAGAGTTAGCGTGCATGCTTTCATATTTATTATCTGCATCGTATCTCTACGATAATAGTAACTCGTGGCCACGAGTTAGCGATCTCGTGGCCACGACTTAGTTACATATATATTTTTTTACATAGTGAGACCAGATGAAATATCTATTGGCAAGCTCGTATTTTGGTCTGCCAGCCTCTGAGGTCTAAGGTATCCATTGAAGTTTTTTTCAGTTTCTTCAGGTACCAATGGAAACCAAAACCATCAGCACACCCAAAAAGCCAATACCACAAAAAGAAAGACATGTTTAACCATGTGTGTTAATTTAATAATCATATGTTAATTTAATAACATAGAATCAGAAACTGGTAAATTTGTAATTAGTTTAATTAGATTTTTGAGCCTTATACAATTTTGGATTGCAGGTGACCTATTTGTAATCTAATGTATAATGGCACCATCTGGTGATGACAAATTACATTTCCATGTCCCATTCAAAATTTGTAGGGGGCGCTGGAGCTGTGTTTTACAAAATAGTGGTTTTATTGCCGTATACAGTATTTGCATTCAGGTCATGAGTATGAACAAATGGACCTTTGGTTCCAACTGAAATCCAAGCACGTATGAGAAAGTTAAAGCGGTGTGAAAACGGCCACACCCAAATCTGAGCCAACACTTAATTGATCATTTTTGTTGGCAAAGGTGTGATTGTGTTAAAACCCCTTCTAAAGCCGGGTCATTTTATCTGTATTGCGTTTAATGTGACCTCTCCAAATTAAAATGATTGCTGTTATTGAACCCTCTGGAATTTAAATACAAGTGTGGGCTCTTTGTAAAGGTAACTTTCTCTAGTTTCACGCACAGCAGTCAGAATATCTCTAAGTACTACTGTTAGAAATTTATATACTTTGGAACACACAAAAAAAATATATTTTTGCATGTTACAACTGTAGCTGTAACATGGTTGATTAAGAGAAACTGCTTATCGCTAAAGATTGCTGTTAATCTGGTAATCTACTTTTTGGCACAAAGATAAAGGTTTATTAATCTCGCTGCTCAGTCGTTGGAGAGAGCAGAGCACTGAGGTCAGAGTGTCTTGTGGCTACATTTCAACTTTTTGGCACAAAGATAAAGGTTTATTAATCTCGCTGCTCAGTCGTTGGAGAGAGCAGAGCACTGAGGTCAGAGTGTCTTGTGGCTACATTTCAACTTGTGTTAAACTTTGGTGTGAGCTTGGTGATGGGTTAACATTAAAAACAGAGGTGTTCAAGTAGAAATGTTTGCATGTTATTGCTCGATGGGCTTTTTTAAGGGTTTGCAGAGTAAACGTTGTGTTTAGAACAAGCTACACACTGACACTTGGAGAGCGCGATTTCTACGTAAATAGAGACCGTCTTTCTCTAGTTTGTTACTGTGCTTTGGCAAAGTACCACATTTATCAAATCATCTACAAGACCCAAGTGGTTTAAAGTGTGATAGTCACCTGCTGCTACAGAAGGACTTATTCTGGCTTTTTAAATATCTACTATCCTGCTTAGAGTCCTGAAGGTTTGGAAGTATCCCTTTTTTAAGACGTCCTGAGAACGATTAACGTAAACCTTATCAGTCTGCTGTTGGTCACACACACACACAGACTAATCTGGGATTATTTTTATGGTGTTATGTAGTCTACACTGTTAAACCAAATAAATACATAAAACATGGAGGTTTTCTGTTGTCATTTCTCATCAATAAACCTTTTTATATGCTTTATATTGTCATTGTCATTTCTGTTTCCAGCCTTTAAAGTGTCACTATTAAAAATAAATCTTCTGTAAACAGTCAGAGACAGTTTAATGTTGTGGGGCTGCCTTTTAAAGAGAACTAAACAAGTATTTTTCTTGAGGTTGATGGTAAAGAACACATGTAAACTCATAGTGTCTAAGGCCTGTGGAAGTTCTTACATCCACCACAGACCTCACAAGTGAACAATACCAAAGGCTCTAATGTAAAGGTCAAGGGAGAAACATAACAGAAGCAAACATTCAAATTTCATCATTATGGGGTTTAAAACCTGTGAAGAAGAATGTTTTATTGTTTCAGGGGAAGACAGAAGCTACATTTATATGCTGTATATTTATTGACTAAGGGCATTTATTTATATTTTTATAGGGTTTTTTTGTTTAATTAGTATGTGTAATGAACAAAATAGACTAGAACTTTACATTACCAAAGTAGAATGTTTTCTTCAGCTCAACAGTACATGAGACAAAGAAAAACATACAACATAAAGCATAGTCAGTCATAAACACATGGGACAAACAACCTTTTTAAAGACAGCTTTAGTTGCCAGTATGACTCCAGCGCTGACCAGAGACAAGAGCTCACATAATAACGGTGAGAGTAGCCTCAACTGTTTTATTCTCATTGTACTGAACCATATTTAATAGTGATGACTGCAGAAAACTCAGTTACAAGTTTTAAAAGAAGTTGCACAGCACGAGCACCATGTCCACGCCAATATTTCTTTTGTAGCATTTCTTGATTTACAGGCTATTTTTCATTTTACGCAAGTTAAACTGAGATTGTCTGGGTCAACTGGTACGCACCACACTACCCTGCTGGGGAAAGAAAAAACAGAACAGACAACTGAAACATAGACTCCAGCTGTTAAAGCAGAAACAAAAATCATATTATGATAAGACAACAAAAAGTCTCAAGCCGCTATCAAAAGATGATGTTGTCAGGATTGAGGATCAAAGTTCTTGGAACAAAAAGCCACTGTTCTCCAGGAAGTAGGACCACGGTCTTACACTATCAGGACTGAGGAAGGACAGGTACTCAGGAGGAATCGCTGTTCCCTGCTCAAAACACAAGAGGTATTTCAGGAGCACACAAATGATACATTTGAGTCTTCACACTTGCCACCAACAGAGACAAATGATACACTTGAGTCTTCACACTTGATACCAGCAGACTCAAATGACACAAGTAATCATTCAGAGACAAGCATACCAAACTCACCTGTGTTGAGGAGATCCACACGTGTAAGAAAAGAACCTGAGAGACTGAATCTTTAAAAGGAGTAAATACCTAAACAGAATGTTTATGGTGATATTGATTAATTGATTGATATGTAGTTATTGACACTAATGCACATGTATTTATTTATATGTTTGATAGAAAACCAAAGTGTGTTATTAATGACATAATTATAATTAGGATTACTTTTTAGAAATGTGGATTACTGTGTTAACTCAAAGGAGAGGGGATGTAATAATATTCAATAACATGTATTATCCATGTAGACACAAGGGGGTGCTGGAGGATAACTTACTGTGTACTTAAAGAGAGGAAGTGGGACTTTTAGAGGATCACGGTGACAGGATGTCAAAGGTGGAATAAAATAAATGACTAGCAGAAGCTAGCTGTTTATTACAACAATGTGTTATCATTGAACTAAGAGATGAACATTACACCAAGGTTTTGGATCTTTTAACTTTTTAAAATCTTTAATCTCATCTCTGCCGTGTCACACAAACGTAATACAATATCTGTTCTTTAACAGACCATTTATAAACTTTATCATAATTCAAAAGCGTGTCGGCCTGTAGTGCCGGCCTGTCCGGCTTCGCCAGTGCCCCCTCGTCTGCGACTCCCCCCTCTCCTCCTTCCGGTCTCCATGGTAATATTTTTCCTCGGAGAAATAAATTTCATTCATATTAAGGTCAAATTTTGCACAATTTCAAAAATCAATTTACCAATCCCTCTTTGGTCTTTATCAATGGAGACAGTTTAAAATAAACATTTGCCTGGATTTGTTCATCTTACCGCATGTGTTGCAGCCGTCTGTCTGCAGCTTTTCTCAGCCGAAATAGAGCAGGGGTGTGGGGGGAGGGCAGAGGAAGTTTGGGGTGCACTGGAGTAGAGCGGAGAGGCCAAGACCTAGAAATCTCACAGGACACATTTAAAAGAATACAAAGGATTAGTGTTTTGAAGTACATGTGTGTCAGGACCCAACCTTTCAGGAATGGCTGAAGGACTTACTGTGCAAACCCACACAAGGGATATGGTTCAAAGGGTTTAATTCAAGCACATAAGAAAACACCGAATACCAAAACACAAGGATAGAGACTACAAACCAGCACAGTGGAAAACACACAGACTATAAAAGGGAACACAATGAGACACAGGTGGAGCACATTAAGGGCGGAGCAGGCAATCACAAAGGAGAGAAAGACACAAGGGCAGGAAGTCAATCTCACATACAGGCAGGGGTGAGACACTTCACAACAAGACACAGGAAGTTAACTACAAACATACAACAGACACAAGGTTGGGACATGACAGTACCCCCTTAAAGGCCGACACCGGGCGGCCAAAAACCTCTGTGGACAGAGACAGAACAGTGTCCAGGATGAAGTCCGGGTCCAAACACCCGCCCCAACGACGCACCCCGTACATGATCCGAGGGGTGGAGGGAATCGAGAACGAAGGGCACCGGCACGGGAACAGGAACTTGGGAACCGGTTGAACAGACACGGGCGGGGCAGGGTCCGGCGGGGCAGGGTCCAGCGGGGCAGGAGCAGGGTCAGGCGGAGCAAGGTCTTTTCAGACTTAGTGTAAACATTTAAACTTTCCAAAGCGACTCCACTTTTGTCAGGAAGAACGCGTGAGACACGCCCCGGCCCTAAAAGTGTTAAAAGTGACCGCTGGTCCAGAACACGCTCTCTGCTCTTCGTCTCCTTTTCGTTTTCTCTTCTCTTGGGACTGGACCTCCGGTCCGTTCAGGGCCGTACGGCCTGGGCAACCCTTACAAGCTTCGGACCTCGTGTAACGAGTAAATTTTCTTTGTACTTTAAAGCCTGCAAATTTAGCTTGTTAAGCTAAAGTTTTCCTTCTTCACACAGCTGCTCAAAATAGCTTACTTCCTGCCAGCCTGCTACCAGACGGAAGTTACCTCGCTTTTATTTTAAAAGGATTTCTTGCCTGCTAAGAGTTAGCTTGACTAAATCGAGCCTTCTCAAGCAAGTTTTAAGCCAGCAGACAGCCGCTAAGACCTCCCTCAGTGGACTTCGCAATA
The DNA here is from genome assembly GCA_024349245.1 of Neodontobutis hainanensis. Lineage (NCBI taxonomy): Eukaryota > Metazoa > Chordata > Actinopteri > Gobiiformes > Odontobutidae > Neodontobutis > Neodontobutis hainanensis. The sequence goes on along the minus strand of JALDNG010000362.1, from coordinate 59,752 downwards.
ACTTTGAAAGACTCAATTTTACTCGGTGTACGACGCTGATGCTAAAAGGCTTGGCTAGTTGGGACAGTAACAAGAAGCTTTTTGGACATCTCCCGGGCCCACGGCGGCCCCTCTGGAGAGTGGAAACGGCAGGCCATCCTGGAGGCGACAAACGTCATCGGTTGCGACAGGGTTCTGGAGAACCTCTGGACCTCTAGTCGCTAAGATCTGAGACCAATCACGACCCCAGGGTGAGTCTAAACGTTACACAAGTTTGGCGTCTAACTGTCTAAACATAACAGCCTTGGCCTCAGAAACCGTCATCGAACCCCCTCTAAACGCTCCGTAAAAGCCCTCATTTAATAATAGAGGCAATAATCAATACTTCCTTTTGTTTCACAAAATCCTCTGAAAGTAACTGTTTTATCGTTCTTGGGTTTACCCATTCATGTGTCAATAATTATTCCTTTGTGTCATTTCCCCTGTCTTTATTCACTGTTTAACCTTGTATAATCTTTAATAAAACTCCATAAAGACAATTAATGTTTTCTGTTTAATTGAGAATTTTTGAAAACGAGTGAGGATTCACTTCCTTTAAGATTAATGAGACTATACTGACCAGTTTCCTTAGAACTGTTAAAACTAGGGCGGTGCCCCAAAAGAAATTAATATTTTGATAAACAAAATATGAATTATTAATTTTCATAATTAACATTCATATTAATTATTAATTAATAAGATATTCACTACATATATTTTTTAAGCCCCGTGTGTGACTCGGAAGATTATTCTTGATTAAACATTGAAATATTTAATAAATATTGAAATATTTAATATCTATAATAATATAAATTATATCTAAATATAATATCTAAAGTCCTTACACAAAATTGCTGTCCACTGAAAGCTGTGCCTTTGTTGTGCTGTTGCTTAGCAACGCGCTTAACCCTCTGGAGTCGACATCGCGTTTTGGCGGCTTAATCTCCTGATAACGCTAAAATAACTTAAATTGCACTTCCAGTTTTGATCGTACAGATAAGAGCAACACATCAATCAAATCTGTAAAGGGTCTACTTTTTTTTGTATACACTCATGATAAAAACAAAACGCTGTACTTTTGTAGAATAAAGAAAATAAACAGAGTGCGTTATCTGCCATCTCTGTCTCTGTCACCTCTCTTCACAGACACCTAAATGAAACATCCCGAATCTCAGCGAATACTTGCCTCAAATACAAGATAAATATATGTATAGAAAGCTTGAAATGTCTACTTTTAAATAAACAGATTCAAGTAAAAAACAAATAATCTATTTTTATGTAATTTATATGAACGTAAGGACTGGTCCAGTTTCTCCTGTATCGTCTCATTATAGATAATGTGTTCCCGCCTCCTCTTAGCGCTGTTCATATGGAAATGAACTGAGGTGAGCCAGGTAATCACGCACACGCCCCGAGAAATGACATAAAACGCCAAGTTTCATCATAGAACTACTTACTTTTTCTGCGCGCTTTGGATGATGGCACGCTACACGAGTGAAGAAGCACTTCGGATGGTCATGGACAGCGATTTAAGAGGCTACTTTCTCCTCAGAGGAAGAACATGACTCAGATGATGAATGTTTGCATTATGAAGAACGTCTGGATCCAGCGGAGAATATAATTCCTGACTAGTAAGCCTTTTATTATTACCTTCATGATGTGGTAAAAGTTTCAAAAGCGTTATACCCGGCTATTGGCGTCGCGATTGTCCGAGGTGTAAATGTATCATAAAGCTGCAAATGTCGCTGATAAGTGGGCCATCGGCAGACATATACGCGTCTATTCTTATCAATGATGTAATATATTATCAGTTATGAATCCTCTGGTAATTGCTAACAACAGTTTCAATTTTCTTTTAGGACTGTGGCTGCATTCTTTCTTGTAATTCTTCCCTCTCAGTCACACAGCTGACTGAATGGCTCATTATGCAGCTCATTATGTGGGCCTTTGTCTTCTCAGGTGTGAAGGACAATGATATTCATGATAGTTCACGCCCTCTTGCATAGACCCTTTCTACACAAAAAGTGTCTTAGAAAATTTAAATCAATATATTGTTTTCTGTGAGTGAGTAAACAAGATGATTTTCACATCATTTAGAAAGAAAAATTCTAGGCTACAAGCTCCAGTTCTCAAAAGTCCCGGGAACCAATTTTCTGTATGTGTTTTATTGCCTTATTCAAGTGATTTAACATTTTTAGTTTTTCACTAACCACGCATAACATTTTTTCTCAAAAACACAATCATGTACATACATGCTGCTCACATATTATTATAGCCTAGTTTGTGCTGATTACAGTGAGATTAAACTTTAGCCATTTAGATATTTATAAGAAACTGAAAAAAGCACAAATGTCAGGGCATGACAAAACTTCTCCAAGCCCCAAAAATACCCTTAGACTCCAGAGGGTTAACCGTGCGTGTGTGTGTGTGAGAGTTGTGCCTTTGTTTGTTAAGTGTGAAGCGCTGTTGAAATTGCTAATTCAAATCGTACCAGCTGGACTGATAATGTTTTGAATTAAAATTAGTATTGTACGTACATTTGTGGCCAGAGCATTAATCAAGTACTTGTTAAAAGTTGCTTAGAGTCTGTTACAAAGCTTAGAGACTTTACAAATTGCATGCATGCTAAACACACTTGCCAGTGTGTAGGTTAACTTCATATGGGCCCGAGACAAAAGCTAACTGCTGTGCTACGCCAGAGTTAAGTTAAAATTGTCTCTTACAAGTTGAAAAAAAAATAATAATTTGCCGCGTTATACCGGAATTTTATGAGAAAACTTGTCTTGCTTAAGGCTTATGAGCCTGGGTTTATTTTGAACGGATTAAAAAGCCGTGCGCTTTGTCCAAAAACGTGGTTTGAGCTGCTGTGTTTTAAACCGCTGGTTTAACAAGTTGCAGACACGCCCCAAGTCAGTCTCTGACTGGCGCTAAAAGCAAACATTCGTGCAGCCGGAAGCCACAGGCTCATGAGAATCTTTATTGCCCCTAGCGGAAAGAAGTAATAAAACCACAGACACAAGTTTTTACTGCCCCTAGTGGAAGAGAAGTGCGAAAATTCTAAAAATCTCTGAGAGGAGCTCTACGTCTCTCTCTGGTGGTCACTCAACGGAATTTCACCTTTTTCCTTAAAATAGTGACTGATTTAAGTTTAGAATTTAACAACTGAGTAATTTAAGCTTTCATGGACACTGAAAAGCCTGATTGAATTAACATAAAAAGTGAATTACTCTCTGTATTAACACCTGCTGAACTGCTATTAAGCTGTTTGTAATTGTTGTTAATGCCTGTGTCTTTTAAATGCACAAACCTACACTGCATCTGCTTTTGGAAAATCTTTGATGCTAACCCTGCATTTAATTTGGCTTGATTAATGATTTAAGACTGCTTTTGTGACTTCCCTATCTACCCAGGATTTGTCAAATTGGAATGCTAACGCTAGCACCTTACTAACACACTACGACAACACTGCTGTTATGTCTGAACAGACTTAACCCTGCACGAATTTTGTCATAGCTGTAAATTAAAAGCTGATTACCTGCATGAATTGTCAGATTTAACACACTGATCCTGCACTGTTAATTTTACAGATTCACACAACAGCATCCCTGCACTGCTAACCCTCATTAACATTCACACCGCCAGGCTATTGCTAAATAGTAACTGCTAATACTCACATAAGGTAACTCACAAGTAGACTTTATACTAACCTCTCACTTCAACAATTCCTTCTTTCATTAATTCCAACACTTTAACTCAGATTTTCAAAATTCTTTTACAGTCTACCTGAATTTTACTCTTCCTCGTTATACTCTACAAGTAGTCACTCCTTCCTTACAGTTAAAACAATTAACAGTAACTCACTTTCTCTGAGAACCCCATTTCTCAACATGTCTGATCCACAGTCCACGGGCTCTAGTCCCATCAAGCTTCTTGATCACCTAGACCCAAAGGACAAGGACCTAACAAAGCTGCTAGGTCAAATGGCTATGGTTCTGTGTGCACAGCAGACACAAATCGCGGATCTCCTGACACACGGTCATGACAGAATCCCAGACAAGGAACAGGATCTCATCCGCCTCCAACGCAGAAGTAAGGCATTGAACTATAAGCTCCAGTCGACCAAAGAAGACTTGGCCAATTTCAAAAAGCAAACACAAGAACTACAGACCCTAGTCCAAACCCTCCAAAGGGAGGACCTGGAATTTGAGGAGTTACACACCAAACTCCAAGTAACTGAGGAAACCCTCTGTGACCTAAAGAACGAACTGAGCAACACAAAGTCTGCTCGTGACATCGAGCTCAGTATTCAACGCATAACGTGTACAATGCTATGATGAAGGAACTCATCAAAGCAGGCGAAAGTGCACAGCTGTCCGCACATATGCTGTCACAGGAAGCTGAGTGGAAAGAGTCCCTGAGAGCACAGGTCAAAGCCCTTACTCAAGAAAGCGTCTTAGACCACCAGCTTATCAGACAACTTCAGGCGCGCTTAACAGAAGCCGCCCAGATACAACCAGATAACAAAACAGATAACAAAACAGAGTTTAAAAGCACTCTGAACCAAGTGCTGGTTACCCTGGCATACCAACCAAAAGGAAAACCAAAGAAAAACTCCCAGGAGGGAGCTCCCTGACTAACTAATCAAATTTCTCGACCCCTACCGCCTCGCTTGGACGCAACGGAAAGAGGACCAACCGGTGCCGAGAGCCCGGCCGTCTTTCCGCCAGCTTCCACAGGTAGGCAATCGGACTTTGTCTCACAACCAGCTTTGAAATGGAGACATCTGGACTACGGTCCCACTAACAGAGACTTTGACAAAATTGCGCGTCATATCACTCACTTTGAGCCCCATCAAGGAGCGTCTCCTGACGTGAGTGATTATCTTCGAGACATTGAATTCTACCTCCAAAGAATACCCAATGTTACTGTCGCGACAAAATCGTTCTGATAAAACTAACATCAAGCAGAGATGTTAGTAGCTTCATCGAACGTCAACCCCCTGAGGTCCAAGCTGACTTTGATCTCCTTAGTCAGTCTCTAATGGAGGAATTCTCAGACGTTACGGTAAATGTGGGTCTGACTGCCGCTCTAATGGTCAAACAGGTACGGCCAGAGTCCCCACAGCTATACTATCATCGGCTACGCAAAGCTTATTTCGGTCCACTCAATGAACCAAACATGGAGGAGGATAAAAATTTCAAAGCCCTCTTTGTGCTAAACCTCCATCAAACTACCAGCCATCATCTTGGCGTTTCTGCATGCCCACGAACGCAGACCAGCCGCCAACTTCGCGAGCTGGCAATACGGGCATTTACTAAACAGATGCTGAGGCAGACTAAACGTCAAAAGCCAGCCACTCGTCACTGTAGATCAGAGTCTAGCGCTTGAAGGAGCGCCGACCTCCAATCCAAGTGGCCCAGGAGCCTCCCACTTTCCAGACAGGAAAGAGGGACCTCGACCACACAAAAGAGAGCCAGGTCAACACCTGACCTGGCCTGAACGTAGGTCAAAAGAACAGGGCCCTCAATGGAAACCTCGGTTCGAAAATAAATTTCGAACCAATCCAAACTGTAACCAAGGGGGGTCCTCGATCATCAGGTAGCCCACCTGTCGAACGACGAAATCATGCGAGGGACCGAGCCCCTAAAACTCAGACTAATCGCGCGGGAAACCCCACTAGCGAAATGAGTCTGACTACAGAGGAGGCTCGGGTCATAGAGCGCATACTCAATCGAATGCGTGAAAAGTTCAAAGACAAGGCTGATCTGTATACGGTGGAGGCCTCCAAGGCCCCGATTCAGAATCAGTCACAGCCTATTCAAGTCGACTTAACCCGCAACAAAAATACAGAGTCTACTGAAGGGAATGAACACGCCCCAGACCTGTACCTAGGCTCTGACGATCCAGAGCCACTCAATGACATTGTCCAGGACCCTAGCATGGACAACACGGAGGGAAATGATCCAGATCACAAATACCTCAGTCCGTCTAGCGCCGTCCAAGTGAACCCAAACGTCGGGCTGTGCCATGACCACGCCACGACCATTGGTATGTGAAACACCCTTTCGCCAATTTCTGGGCCACTTAACTGAAAAGGGAGTAGCTCGAAAGCTTTATCTCTCTGTCTTGTTAGAAGACCACTTGACGCACGAAGCACTTCTCGACACAGCCGCTGACATCAGCCTAATTTCAGGCAACCTGTTCAGATCACTCCAGGCTATAGCGAGAAGATCCCACAGGGACTTGAAGTCCCACCCGTGCTTTCTAGAAATAAGGCCTTACTCTGATGATCTGACGATCATTAACGAGGTAGCCTTAGTACAACTGACCATCGGACCAATGACACTGATACACCCAGTGTATGTGTCCCACCTTGACAACGTCCCACTTCTGATTGGAAAAGACATCCTCAATCGCTTCGAACCACTGATCGACTTCGAGCAGCTGAAGATTTGTGCCCAAGTGCGAGAACCACTTCCAATCTTACTGAATGAATCTCAGTGCTATGCGATTGACAGGTCATCACCAGTACATAGGGTATCCACCGACATCGCTGGAATGACAACCATGCAACCTCGGTGCGGACTAAACCCCTTGTCATCGTGTGACAAATTCCTATGCACGCTGAAGGACCCATTAGCAACGACACCCCAGATCGTCAAGGGCATCACACTGGAAGCGACTCCAGTTGATGATGTCGCAATGGTCTTATGGGCTGACAAATCTGCCATCAGCCAGGAGCTGTTTAACACTCTAACGCAGATAAACCCGAGCCTGACCTTCATAAAGAAGCGCACTAGGTTCCCTGCTAACCCCACACCGATTCATGCGTTAACTGCCATCGGTCTATGCTCTGCCATCGCACGATGGAACAAAAGAGAACTGACCCACATTTTTGCTGTCATCCCTGATCTCTCACATTCAGTGTACATTGGGGCTGACATGCTAGTCAGACTCGACGCACAAGTCGACACCATTAACAACGTTCTCTGGTCCCTGATTGGAGTACGTAAAGAATCACCTTTACTGACCAAAGGAAACTTGAGATCGGGTCAAACAATCCCGACGCGTGTGTCAGGTAAGTAACGACGCCATCTCACGATACCGCCACAGAACATCATGGACATACGCCTGAAAGCCGCTTTCCAGGACAACAAGTTAACTCTTCACAAGCGTTCTTCCAACCGTCGCCTCTGTTCTTTGAGTTAGGCTTGTCTGTCCAGGCAACACCCTGGTCGAGCTCGACTCTCGATCAACACACGTGTTAGTGCAGTCTCCTACTGCCATCCTCGTCCCAAAGGCCACCCTCTCGGCTGGCTGATTGACACTAGGTTCCATGACTGTGAACTCAGAATCCCAGTCATAGGACGTATGCCGCACTCACTCGCGACTGAACAACAGGAGACCGGAGTTGTCTACACTAAGCCTTCCGGAGCAATCGCCATATACCCCTCACTTTTGTTTGACACGACACTATCTGTAGGGTCGATCTGACTGATGCGGAGCTAATGGTCGACAGACAGGCTCCTGCTCTCCATTGATCCAGATACAGACAAAGACCTGAACGATCATGCAGACTTTATGGCAAAGCAAGGGGCTCTTTTCCTCCGACGCATATCTTAAAAAGCTATGGGCGGTGCGCGCTCCACTCCACCTGGGTCATGGCTTGCTTGTCTACGTCTCTGACACCCTCACTTCACCTGCGTTCATAGTGCCTCAGAGCCTAAGGGGGGTCATGCTAATGCACGCACATGACGCTCCTGTAGCAGGTCACAGAGGTGTTCGCGCAACACATCATGCACTTTAACAAGTGGCATACTGGCCAAACATGCAAATGGACATGGCAGAATACATCAAAGGCTGCCTAGTATGCTGCCAATTTCAACCGAGAAGACCACTCCACAGTGCACCCTTACAAAGAAGGGGCATTTCTTTTCCGTGGTCTGACCTCCAAATCGATTGGATGGGACCCCTGACTAAATCAACAAGGGGCAACAAATACATCCTAATGGTCACCTGTGCCTTCACTAAATGGGTGGAAGGACTTCCAGCCCCAAACGACACGGCACAGACCACAGCCTTTCTACTTATAAACCACGTGTTCTCCAGATTCGGCTTACCCTGTAAGGTCGATTCTGACCGTTGTACTCACTTCACAGCCGAGGTGATGGGACAACTGTGGCAAACCATTGGCGTGAAAGCAAAATTCCACGTCCAGCCACCACCCCAATCCTCAGGCCAAGTAGAAAGAGCAAACCGAACGGTGATCGACATCCTAAAGAAATATGTCGCATCTAATCACCGAGACTGGGACGTCAAACTGCCCTTGGTCCTGATGGCTATCAGAGCCACGCCACACACGGCGACCGGAGTCTCCCGCTTGAGCTCATGACCGGTAGGCAGATGACGCTTCCCCTACACTTACTGTATCAGCCAGGAGAGGCTAACATCACTACGGCCTATACCATACACCAGTACATGGCTGATCTCCAAGCACACCTGAGAACCACCTTCGCCTTTGCCCAGGAAAAACTAGGCAAATGTGTAGAAGGACGTAAGGCCTATTATGACCAAAAGTCATCTAGAGACGAACTACAGGTGGGAGACAAAGTGTGGTACTACATGTTCAGTCAACTCACTGGACAAACAAGAGGTGGTACCAACCGGCTGACGAGAAATTCCTCCCGCTTGGGCGGACCGCACACCATTGTCAACAAACTATCCCCGGTGGTGTATCAGATTAAGATCACCAAAGGGAGAAAGGAACCCACTCTCAAGTGGATACACCGCAATCAGATAAAGTTGCACAAAACCCCATGGGATCTACAGGGGACGTTCACGCTCCCAAGTAGTCTCAAACAGATCCCTTAACTTGCAGTGACCACTAACAATTAACCTCTAACTCTGATCTCCTAACACTTTTCATTTTTTTTTTCCAGTGGTAACTGTGAGTAATTCAACAACTGTAACTGATAACTCCGGTATTTGCTGTCAATGAAACAATTGCTAAAAAGTCCTCTCTCTCTCACAAGGATGATGTGGACGATACTCCTCCTGATCACCAGCCTTATGGGCATGGGATTACCAGATGTTATAGAGCCCGGACCAACAGCCGGGATCATTTTTAAGGACCAACCCGGACCGTTGATCACAAACTGTCGCCTGCATACCCAAAGGGTTTTTGTCAGGTTAAACCCAAACGACGTGTATCGGAAACACGTCCGAGCCACTCAGAGGCTCACCAGTTGGGCCGGCGCTAGCTGGACCACCTCTATTCTCAACCACGCTGAAACTGATATTTCCCACATGCTTAACCAGCTTGAGAAATTTACAATTACTCAGGCTGAACTCACTGGAGCTAACCAAAGGTCTAAATGATTTGTAGGAGGACTTCTTGTTGCAGCGGCTGCTGTGGGTACCTTGTTTAACCTCGGTTTGTCCACAGTCAATACGGTTAGCATTTCTACAATCAAGAGACATGTCTAAGAATTACAGGCTGAAATCCCTGACATCAGAGCGCAGATCATTCAGCAACAACAGCAACTCCAAACGGTAGGGAAAACATTGAATGACACTGTGTTGGTGGTAAACACACACAGTGAAGCTCTAAACAAAACCCGCCGAGCTGTAGAATTGCTTATTACCCTCTTCCAGGTCGACTATGTACAAGCACAAGTAGACACCGCGCTAATGAATGACATGGTCCGAGACATAGGCTCTTCAGTGGACAGCTTAGCCATGGGCAGAATTCCACCCTACTTTATCCCTCTGTCGCTAGTATAATCCCTCCTTGGAACCGCCACTAGAGATCTTGTAACCCCACTTCAGGCCCATTTAGCGTACACTTTAGGTAGTGCCGTACCCATTTACGTCAATCCAGAGTTCCGGGAAATGGCTTTTATTCTAAATCTGCCTATCATTGAAGCCCAGAATATCTATCGTCTTAAAGACGTCGTAAACGTCGGGTCCTGGCACGGAGACATGCATGTTAAAGTGCACACTCCTTCAGTAGTGGCATACCATGATGCCAATCCAGATTTGTACCTGGCCCCTAATTTACGCATTGTTGTGTCCAATACTGACCGCTCAGCCTTTGGCACACTTGTGTGGAATAAGTCATGAACGTACAGCCATTTCCATGTCTTTAGAGTCTATATTGCTCACAGCCGACACAACAAGACCCGAGTAGGCTATCCCCCAAGCACTACTGATTTTTGCACAGAAAATGTAAGCTTTTTATACAGTTTTGATATGACAGTTTAGTAATAACTCTTTCTGTGATCTTAGATGAGCCTTTGAAGATCTTTATTAACTCTGTGATGTCATTCTGTAAGACGTTGGGACTTTCCCACCTGCTAGGCCCCTCTCCTCTCTGACCTTGAGCATCAGGCTCCCATGTCTCTATCTGGGACTTCAATATGTGTGTGTGTGTTTAAACTTATCATGTTTTAAACCATACTCTTCTGACATTAAGTTTTCTTTCTTTTACATTAATATGTTTCTAAATGTATTAATATAACATACACTACTTGATTACACACCATGCATAAGTATAAACCATAAACACATAACATAGACTCATCATGCATGAATGAATAACTAACTAAACACACAGAAATAAGCATATAACATGAAAAATATACCACAATTCCCCTCTTCGAGACCCCATGGTCTCGTTTCAGCTAAACATTACAACTGGTTCATAATACATGTGCATTAAATCATCACACAGATCCAAGTTACACTAGTTCAGCTTAAAACAATTCCCATCAGATCTCCCTTATTCTTCCATAATCATATCATATGGTTAACTTGTCGTTCCTTCACTTAACACAGTTACAGCATGCAAAATAAGAATATAATTTCTCATATTAAAATATAATAAGGATATGAGTACAAACATTTGTAATATAAGATACATTTCATCTCAGTTCTCGTATACTAGAACTAGTATAATTTTATTATTCATCCAAGTCCTCTCTTATGTCCAATCTAAAAGACATTTTCTAAATCTACTACATTTCCAAATCACATGTAATGCTCACAAACAGGAACTCCTTCATTCCTGGAAACAGTCCAAGAGATGACTCTATGATGTTTTCTCTATAAGCCACTCGTCTTCTCGTATCCTCGGATCTTCCAAGTTTTTTGACTTTCAGCTTCACGTCACTTCTTCTCCTTCGTCCACTTTGCTGCAAACCTGGAAACAGCTACAACACTGTCTGTTCAGGTCGTCGTCCTGTAGCCTCCTCCGTCATTGATCTCCCCATGATGATTTCACCTCTGCACAATGGCCGTCCAGAGCATCAACCTCTCGTCCTCATCTCAACTCCATGTCGGGAGCGATGTATCTCCTCTGCCTTCTCCAAACTTCTCCAGAACACCCAAAACTCAGGTAAGCCTTTAAGTCACAAAGCTTTGCTGGAGACCCTCATGCTCGCGTAGTTGTGGCCCCACGCCTTGGAAAGTTCATCCTCTCAGGTCAGTTGTTAATCAATAATTCACATTAACTGAGAAAAATCCACAAAGATTACCACAGATCATATCAAAACAATTTATTGCGGCCTAAACTTTTTATGTATTTTCCTTAATTATCCTACTACTCCAAGTTAGTCTGTAAATGTCAACTTTAGTCTTTACTTCTTTTGATGTCTCTTTTTAATTTAAAGTTTACTATATTTTTCTACTCAGTGTTATACTTAATAAACATGTCTAGTCCTAGTTACTGTCAATATTTCTCTTTTTTCAGATTCTGGTGAACAAGAACACATACGTCTGCTGCAGAATTAACCCTTTCCTCTCTGTTCATTAAGAAATATTATTTTGTTCAATAACTAACTTTCTTGATAATGTATAAGCATGTTTTAACCCTATTGACTATTGACTCTACATAATTCCCTTAAATTGTGGGAAAAGAATTACCTCAACTTTGCATTAAACCTACATAATCTCTTACCTATGTTTTTAATTAACTAATAATATTTTGTATCTGACTGATTTAAGATAAACCCATAAAGTAATTTATTCTAACTAATCTCACCATTCCTCTTACTGTCCAACACCTATGTCCATCACACAACTAACTATTCTTTTAATAAATGTGAACACACAACAAAAAAAACATTTATATAAAACTTGCCATTGCCAAATACTTTTTCCATATCAACCTATTTAACCTTATCACAAAATCCTTTAACCCATAATACACTCCTCATGTGCGACTCTACCTTAAGATTTCTCATCTAATAAAATGAATTATCATATGGACCAACTCTTTTGCAGTCTCTTCCCTAACATATTAAATTAACCTCTTTTTCTTTCTATTCTCTAGTTTAATATTCCCTATTTTTATTACTAATTCACTCATTATTGTTATACCCTCTCTACTTCTGTGTAAATCCAATTTAAGGTTAATTTAAGTAAATACGTTCATTATTTAGTATCTCATTTGCTACCATAATTCAACTTCAATTTAAACTATTTCATCTTACATAAGTTATTTTTTCTTCCTAATGGTAAATCCTCTGCTCCATGTTATATGTAACTTTAAACTTAACAAACATCTATTTTGTTCAAAACCCAGTCTCCTCTTCCTAATCTCCTACATTAATTATCAATCCAATTATCATCAAATTATTACTAAAGTCTAAACATCTTATCCATTAGACAATACAGTTAAACAATAATTCTTCCCAGTCCTCTACTAACCAAACGTAAACTAACTAGAGTTTTAACAAGACAACATCAGCGTGTCTCTGAGCTGCTCACAGAAACATTACAAATAGTTGTTCTCTCACAGACTCTGACTGTCATAGATCTTAGCCAATAAACCTTTATTTAAAACCACATTCACATGTTTAAATCTGTTCAATAAGTTATCTGAGTTTCACAAACTCCTCCCTTTCAGCGTTACCATGGAGATCTAGTCTTTACTCACCATGTGATCTATACCAGGTGAGCTTTCTAATCTGCTGTTGTATTACTACTGAAGAGTTTTATTCAGTAAAATAGACCTATATAGAAGCTTTCCCCAAACTTCTGTGAAGCTATCATCATAACTTTAATCCAAATCTAAATAATTATTCCTCTCTTCTGTTGATATTTTAAAATCCACTGCACAGTTAAGCTTAATCAAATCTAACTTCAAATACATCCCATTATATTGGCAAACATTACCATCCCATCTTTGATTCTGTTTAAAAGAATCATAGACATATCACCAATATTATTAATCTGTTCAATTCTCCTGTCTCAGCTGGACCTCTTTCTCTCACAGTTCTTCCTCATTAAACAAGTCTTTCCTTGTTTCTAACATCCTTGAATTTACTTGGCATCGTATTTGCTTTCTTTAAAATTTAATAGTTAATTTTTTTTACCTGATTTGATGTGGACAGGTTGAAGGTGTGAAAGATGACACCAGACCTTCTCATGGGACATTCACTGTTCTCCCAGCCAACCTTGAAGTTTTGAACATTTCTTGTGAAGACTCCATTTCCCAGACTCAATCTGCAGCCGGGAAGTGTTGTTTCTGTAGAATTCTCCTCAGCACCTTTTAATCTGTTGGAATTTAACTTTTTATTTCTGTTAGATGTTGTCTAAACCAGTATTTGATCAATAAATCTGTTTTATTCTCTCTTGGGACTCTTTGATGACTCTGTGTTCTCCATAACTCTTATCTCCAACCCTTTCTAAGTGACCTTTATGACCTCTGCGTTTTTACTCTACTTTCATACAGACTTTCTTTTCTCTGGACAAGGATTAACTTGTCAACATTGTTTTATGCCTTATCTTCTTCTGCCATTAAACTGAAGCCTCACATATTCCAGACCATATTATAAGATGTTTAACTCTTAAACATTTATCAACTTCTCACTCCTGAGTCAATGATTTAAACTCAAACACTTACTTCAGACACTGCTGTGGTAGTTTTTAAACCTTTGCTGTTAAAGTATTATCTGTTTTTAGTTTTACAATGTCATATCCTGCATGTCTCAAAACCCTAACATTAACTTTGTTTCAATTATACATCTGTTCTCTTTGTTTTAGAAATTACCTGTTGATTTTCATCAGTCATACTACTCTTCTTCTCTGGGCTGATTATTCTTTTATAACTGGATTAACTGTTTTACATTTCTGTTTTATTAAATTCGGGTGCTGAAAGTATTACTTCTATTTTGTGTTAAGACAAATGTAGGACTATCAGAAATGTGTAACTGATGTGTGGTTTACATTATTTAAAATCCTTGGTTATCACTGAAGTCTTTTTAAATTGAGTCACAGCTGACACTAATTATCTGTAACATAGTGTTAAACCTTATTCAATATTGTCTAATTTTAGCTGCATTAAACTATTAAACTATTGTTCTTTATTCTACAGTATCTTGCTTCATCACTGCTGATGAGTAACCATCTCTCTCTGTTATGTTTGGATGGAACATTTTATTATCAGGACTTCCTAAAGCTAAATTATTTACATGCTTTCTTTTAACACAGAACATGCTCTGTTTAACTCCTTATTCACTTTAATTCTTTATTTTAATTGAACCTCCACTTTGTTCTGCAGTTTTTATCAGACCTCTTAAGTTGCTATTAATACATCAAAGTTACAGTCCACAACCTGCTATAACCTGCTATTGCTAATCATTTCAACATTTGTTTTACAGTTTTTGTCTTCAAAGCGTTTGTTTTAGCCTCGAAGTGAGACGGAGCAATCTTTTTTACATTTCTTTCTTAATTTTTATTCTATCTCAGATTGACAAATTATAATTTTCTTTACTAACTTTGTTTTTCACAAATGCTACATTTGTAACACTGTGATGGAGTCTAACTCACATCCTCGTAGTTTGATCAGACACAGATCATATACACATTAGATCTCTGTACTCACTACAGTCAGGTTTACTTTAGATAAAGATTACTTTAGGTCTTTCAGGAGTCGAGCGTAAGACACTCTTTCTCTTCGTCTCAGTCATAATATGTAAAACAGAAAAGGTATCATGAGTCAGAAAAAATACAGAACAAATCTATTACTGTTGCCAATTTCAATTCAGGCAGAATATTAGACAGTGTCAAAACCAGATCAGAAACCATAGACATTTCATTGTTTTAAGACATTTTATATCTACAGTTACTCTTTCAGCCTGGACTACATCACATGCTCTCAGTGATAATTTAAAATATAGATTGATCTTTCTAAGACATATAACTCTTGAATTTAGATAAACTTTTTACTTTTACGCACAGTGCAGCTGTTAACTTTAGTGCCCAAGGCTCCAGTCCTTCTGTCACTTAATGCAACATTAGGTGTGGAGTTCTTGTTCAGAAACCAAGTCTCAAACTGGGTAATAAGAGGTACACCACCATAGCTTCTTGCCATTACAATATATATTTTGTCTCATAATGGAAGCTCTTTGCCATTCACTTGCTTCTTTTTAACGCTCATAGTCCATATTATCATGTTTTTCTTTTGTTGTACTTCATTGAACAGTGTCTCTGCGTCTTCGGCCCTTATGTAGTTTTAAAGTCTTTGTATTCTTCCATTTTAGTCCATTTCTATTAGTTTTGATTTCTGTTTTCATCTCAGCCAGTACATTACAGATTAAATAGTCATTTCCCTTCTGTCCTGCTGTAATGTTAACAGGACAGTCTCTCTGGATGCAGCTCCACTGCCCACACAGCTCCTCTGGTGTCTGATAAGAGTTTAATGGGGGTTGGGCAGACTCACCAGACGCTGCTTCAGGCTTGTCTCACTCTCCGACACTGCCTCGGACCCCTCTCTGTGCAGCAGACTTTCCTCTGACGGGATCCACTGTGATCTGTTAGAATAAGCCCGTTACGTTGACATCGGCTCTGCTGAAGAAGACTGGAACATAAATATAGGTTATTCATATTCCGGGGTTCTGCAGGTAAACTCTGGTCTTGTCCCAGCGACAGCTGCTGCTGTTTGTCAGTTTCAGTAGCGAACCCTTGTTGGTCATTCTTCTCTTTGTCTCTTTTGATCAGTTTGTTCAGTTGCAGCAGTATTAGCTTTTTCAACAAAGTTTTATTAGTTTCTTCTTCTTCTGGCTTCAGCTTTCTTTACTTTAAGCTTTCCTATGATCCACAAATAATGTCCAGTTGATTTTCTTTGATTTTTCAACTGATTCTCTTTAGTGTAATTCAGGAGGTCGTCGTTTTTTTAACCAACGGTTCCCAGATCTTTTAATAATTTTCCCATAAACCTTTAGATTTGGGCTGTATGAGGTCTGTTTAGGATCAGAAAGCCTAATGTTGATAATACGCTTTAATTGTGCGTCAGCTTCAGAATAATTCTTTTTATATCTTCTTGACGGGACTGAGTTCTTATCATTTTATCTAGTTCTTTGAATTCATTTATTTCATAGTTTCTAAAATCAGGAGAGTCTAACACCTCTGGACGGGAGTGAGTCTCTTCACATTCCTTTCTCTTATCATTTCGATCCGGGCTGCTCTTCCCAGAGGGAGAGTCGCTGCTGCAGCTGCTCTCATCTGTTTCAGCTGAGCCTTCTCTCTCTGGTTCAGCTAAAACCAGCTTGGTTTCTTCAGACAGCACTTTTATTGGAAACTTTTCAGGAATGTCTTTATATTTGTGGCAGCACCAGTCGTACTGTGGCTTTAAAAGGCACTTAGCCAGGTTCCCAATAAAAGCGCTTCCTTACCCCTAGTGCGCTCTCTGCTTCTGTCACGCCACTCCCCTTTGTTGCGCTTCCGTGTCAGGCAAACAGGTAGGAGCCGGCCACGGCTACGTTTATTTCGGTGTCCTGTTTCTTTGGTGGCTTTAACCTCCAGTATGACTCCCTTACAGCCGCGTAGGCCTCGTGTGTTTCCGTTGTTCGGATCGCGCTGTGGAGAGTGTTCGGCTCAAATTGGGCATGTAAGTACTTGTTGTGTTTCACCCTGGGCAGCATATTGTAAGCCAACCCTGATTCGGTCTTTATTTTGCAGCTGTGTAGGCCCCCGCTGCCTGCATTCTGCTGGGCGGATGCAGCGCCAGGTTACAGGCTAAATGACCAGTGCATAGTTATGTACTCCAGTGCTCGTGAAACAACGCTACACTCGGTTGCAGCTTTGGCTATTTAGTTAGCCTACTGCTTCTCCCGTTTTGTGGACTCTTTTTTTGTGGACTTTTTTTTTGTTTCTTTCGTTTTGCCGTTGCTGTTTTGTCTTGTTTCGTTTTGTTCTGTTTTGTTTTGTTTGGTATATAGTCCACTGTTCGTGACTGTTGCTGTTCTTGTTCTTGTTTTATTGCTGTTTGGTTACTGTTTTGTGTTACTGCTTGATGCTCTTATTTTTTCCGTGGCATCAAAATGAACTGTTTGCATGAGGACTTGGACTGAACCTCCTGCCCTGTATAAGGGGACTGTCTATGACTTTTATTGATAGTGGTGTGAGCTGTGTTTACAAGTACTGTGACTTGTTAATGATTTTATCCTCCTTGTTAACGTTTCTATTATCTGTTTCAGTTGCTGAGGTCCCCTGTGGTGGTAGTGGTGACCCCTGGTGGTGGTGCTCCAGTTGTTTATTTTTCCTTGGTTTGCCCATTTTGTGTGTGTGTGTGTTGTTGGGTGCCCTCACTCCCACTGGATGTAGCCTCCCCATCCTTCACACTTCCCCTCACTGGTAAACCTCAGCTCCTTGAATTTATGTAGCTCGTTTAAAGATTATTTTAACCCTTTTCTAGAATTGGCATTTTACTCTTGTAATAAACATGACATTTATTTTACTCCAGCAGGATTTTATTGTCTTTTTCTGCCACTTAACCTAAATAAATCTGATTGTTTGTAAATACGGAAATCTTGTCTCCTTTATCAGTGAGTGAATCTGTGTGTCCTTGTTTTCATAATATTCTCTAGGTGAAATTCCTAGGGTGGCGTAGTTGGCTATTTTTATACAGACTCTTTAAAATATATAACAGTTAAAATATATCAGCCCCTGTTTTCGGTCGCGCCACAATTGGCGTAGTTGACAGGATCTTTGCTGTTGAAAGTGAGACTTGATTTCCATTTTGTTTTATTTTCTTGAGTGGCATTGTATTGTAAAAATTGTCATTTATTTGTCCTGTTCTGGAGAGTCGAGGTGTTTTTTTGTTTTGTTTTTGTTTTATACTCAGGGCTAAAACAGCAGCGAGTCCACTGTGCGCATTTGTACAATGGAGGACTCCAGTCAGGAGATGAGGGAGTTAATTGCCCAGCTGCGAGCTGAAAATGAGCAATTGCGTCAGGAGCAGGCGCCTGCTTCAGGTAATATTAATGCCCCTTCAACCTCTAGTGCGCCACCTTCCACTATATTTACTCCATGTCCCCCTGTAACTGACCGGCTTGTGTTTATACCTCGTGATAGAAAGTGTCCAATGTTTCGAGGCAGATCGGGTGTGGGTCTAGGCGAGTGGTTAGAGGAGGCTGACGCATGTATGAGGGCGCGCCACTTGTCACAGGTCGATAAGGCTTTCTTCTTGTATGACCATTTAGAAGGTGAGGCACGGGACGAGATTAAATATCGTTCTGATAGGGAGCGTGCCAACCCTGACACTATCATAGAAATTCTTCAAGAGTTGTACGGGTGCACTGAGTCATATGTGTCATTGCAGGAAGCGTTTTTTTCACGGAGACAAAGGGAGGGTGAGACTCTTCAGGAGTTTTCTCTTCTTTATTGGGCTTAATGGAGAAGGTTAAATCATGTGCACCCACCAGTGTGCTTAATGCAGACGTGCTATTGAGGGATCAGTTCATAGAACATGTCCTGGACGGTGCCCTTAAACGGGAATTAAAACAGTTTGTGCGCCGTCAGCCTACTGCTGCGCTTTTAGAGGTAAGAACTGAAGCAATTCGTTGGGAAAGGGAGGGCTTGCCAGGTGGTACCCGTGGTCGCAGTCAGTCCGTTCCCTCGTTCCGCTTCCAATATGCTGTACAGAGCTGTCCTCATGCTGTCTCAATAGGACAAGGGTCAGAGTTGCGGGAAGTGCGTGAGATGCTGGCACGTCAACAACAGCAATTAGATGAACTGACACAGAGTATCTCCTTCCTGCGTCAGTCCAGCCGGCCGTCACGTAGTGCCAATATTATCTGTAGGCGGTGTCAGCAGCCGGGTCACTACGCAGGGGACTGTGATGGTGTACGCATCCCTCGTCCTCACTCTCGTGGTCCTTACCCGGCTAGCTCCCGGTCGCACAATTCTGCGGTCCCGGAAAACTAGCGCCCACCGAGTTGTTGAGCCACAGTTCGGGTGGGGCTGCCACTGGCTCTGTTGCAGTACCATGCAGTATAGGGGAGGCCCCTAAGCTTGTTGCTTCATGCCCACAGTTGAATGTGTCTATGGGGGATGTTCTGGTGCCCTGTCTGGTGGACACTGGTTCTATGGTGTCAACGATTACGGAGAGTTTCTTCAGGAAATATTTCGAGCCCTGGGGTCCGGAACGACTCCGTTCATGTCATTGGTTGCAGCTGAGGGCAGCTAATGGTTTAACTATCCCTTATATTGGTTACATTGAGCTGAGTGTTAAACTTTGTGGCAAGGAGATTCAGAACTGTGGGGTTTTGATTGTAAAGGACCCTCCTGGTGGTGCTTCTCCCATCCCAGGTGTCCTTGGGATGAACGTGATTAAGAAGTGTTATTTTGAGCTTTTTGTGCAATATGGTGCAACACTGTTTGCCGTAAAGGATGTGTCTCAGGCTCCCTCTGAAGTTTTTCAGGCATTACAGAAGTGTCACCAGGCTGAAGTGAGTGGCCCAGCTGAGTCTCCCGGGAAAGTGAAGGTGCGTGGTCGAGCAGCTTGGCGTATCCCTGGTGGAGTTATGAAGTGGTGGCTGCTACATGTTCCTCAGAATATTCTCGCACCACTGTTCTGTTCGAGCCCCAAGAGGCAGGCCTGCCCGCTGGTTTGATCGCCTCCCCTGCTCTGGTTCGTGTGGTGCATGGTACAGCCTACATACCAATTGTTAACGTAGGATCCACCGAAGTGTTGTTGTACCCTCGTACTGTCGTGGGTACTCTCCATTCTGTCAATGTCGTCAGTCTGCCTGCAGGTGTGACCGAGGAACCTATTAACACAGCCACTGTACAGTCTCAAGAGGTGGCCCCAACTGTGCAGGACCAACTTGAGGCTGTTGAGTTGTCCCAGCTGCCAAGCACTGACCAGGGGAGGGTAAGGTCTTTGCTTAAAGAATTCACCTCTGTTTTTGCTGCTCATGAAGGTGACCTAGGATGTACTAACCTCATCAGTCATAACATACCTCTTGTTGACGATGTCCCTGTCAAACAGCGATACAGGCGGGTTCCCCCAACAGATTACGAGGCCGTCAAGGAACACATCAACCAGCTTCTCAGTTTTCGGGTGATCAGAGAGAGCAGTAGCCCCTATGCGTCCCCGATTGTGCTGGTAAGAAAGAAGGATGGCAGTCTCCACATGTGTGTCGATTACAGGCAATTGAACACTAAGACACGGAAGGACTCCTTTCCTCTCCCTCGTATAGAGGAGTCCCTTGATGCCCTCACTGGGGCTCGCTGGTTTTCAACCCTTGATTTGGCCAGTGGGTACAATCAGGTGCCCGTCGCAGTGGAGGACCGCCATAAAACTGCCTTCTGCACACCGTTCGGCCTTTTCGAGTGGAATAGGATGCCCTTTGGACTCTGCAATGCTCCCAGTACCTTTCAGAGGCTGATGCAGCGCATTTTGGTGACCAACAAAATCAGTCATTATTATTGTATCTCGATGACATTGTTGTGTTTTCCTCTTCAGTTGAGCAGCATTTGCAGCGCCTGGGAGTGGTCCTTGGCCGTTTACAGCAACAGGGTCTAAAAGCCAAGTTGTCCAAGTGCTCCTTCTTTCAGCAGGAGGTCAAATATCTGGGCCATGTGATCTCCAGCCAGGGTGTGGCCACAGATCCCACGAAGACCGAGGCAGTGGTCAACTGGCAGCGCCCCAAAACTGTCACCGAGCTGAGGTCTTTCCTTGGATTTGCAAGCTACTATCGGCGGTTTGTGGAGGGTTTTGCAAAGCTGGCAGCTCCTCTCCATCGGCTCGTGGGACAAATGGGAGGTATCAAACCTAAGAACCGGCCAAAGCAGGTCATTAATGGCGGGTGGACAGAGGAGTGCCAGAGATGCTTTGAGGAGCTGAAGACCAGGTTGGTCACGTCACCAGTGCTCGCCTATGCTGACTTTTCCCTACCTTTTATCTTGGAAACGGATGCAAGTCATGGTGGCCTGGGAGCGGTTCTATCCCAGAAGCAGGATGGAGTGGTGCGCCCAGTTGCCTATGCCAGCCGTGGACTGAGACCAACTGAGCGCAACATGGATAATTACAGCTCCATGAAACTGGAATTCTTGGCTCTTAAGTGGGCCATGACAGAAAAATTCCGAGACTACTTGCTGGGACACAAATGCCTGGTCTATACTGACAACAACCCGCTCAGCTACCTAACCACTGCCAAGCTGGGTGCCACGGAACATCGCTGGGCTGCCCAACTTGCTTCTTTTGACTTTGAAATAAAGTATCGCTCAGGCAGAAGTAATCGAAATGCTGATGCTTTGTCACGTCAGCACTTGCCCACTGCACAGGAAGCCGGAGCGCTTGCCTTTGGGAGTAGTCTGCCGGTGTCCTTGCAGAAAATTGTTTCGCGGAGTGAGGCAACTCAAGCTGCCATCACAGTTCTGCCCGAGCGCACCATCTCGGACATGCGTGCACTTCAGGGTGCCGACCCAGTGCTGCAGGCGTTGTGGACTTTCTGGACCCGCAAGCAGCGACCAAACCATCTCGAGCGTAAGAACTTATCTGCAGCGGTACTGGCACTCCTGAGGCAGTGGCGTCGTCTGGTGGAGAAGGATGGGATGCTCTACCGCCAAATACGCCGCCCAGATGGCGCAGAGGAAAGTTTGCAGCTGTTACTGCCAGCAGTTTTGAAGGAGGAGTTGCTCTCCCAAGCCCACCATGACCATGGCCATCAAGGCGTCGATCGGACACTAGCACTTTTGAGGGCCAGATGTTACTGGCCTGGAATGTCCTTGGAAGTGGCTGACTGGTGCCAGTCCTGTGAACGCTGCCAAGTAGCAAAAGATACTCATCCCACTGTTCGCACCTACATGGGACACCTGTTAGCTTCGCGGCCCAATGAGTTTCTTGCCATGGATTTTACTGTGCTTGAGCCAGCTCAAGATGGTAAAGAAAATGTGCTTGTCCTCACAGACATTTTCAGCAAATACACACTTGCCATTCCCACAAAAGATCAACGCGCCTCTACTGTGGCCCAAGTTCTGGTGACGGAGTGGTTCATGAAGTTTGGTGTACCGGCACGGATTCACTCCGATCAGGGGCGGAACTTTGAGAGTTCTCTAATCCAGCAGCTTTGTTGCCTCTATGGGATTGAAAAGTCAAGGACCACCCCTTATCATACCGCTGGAAATGGACAGTGTGAAAGATTTAATAGAACACTTCACAACCTGCTGCGTACTCTCCCTAGTACTCATAAGAGAGCCTGGACTGCCTATTTGCCCCATGTTGTATTCTGTTACAACACCACCCCACATCAGTCCACGGGAGAATCTCCGTTTTTTCTTATGTTTGGCCAACAACCCAGGCTACCAATGGACTTTCTGCTGGGTCGTGTAGCAGAACCCCAGGAAGGGGGGGTCCATGAGTGGCTTGTTGAGCACCAGACCCGCTTAGAGTTTGCCTTTAACGAGGCCAGGAAGCAGCTGAGGATTGCTGCTGACCGGAGGAAGAGGAATAATGACCGACATGTCCAGGACCCATCCCTGTGTGAAGGCCAACATGTCCTACTTCGAGAGACTAATGTGCGGGCCAGAATAAAATTCAGGACCGTTGGCGCTCCACAGTATACAAAGTCCTAAGAGCTCCAGTGGATGGTGGTGCGGTGTATTCAATTGCCCCAGTGGACAACCTGAGTGGAGTCAAGACAGTGCACCGCACTTTGTTAAAGTCAGTGGCCAAAAGTGAGCCCCCTGCAGCCAGTCCAGCTAGTGATTCTTCATCATCATCCTACTCATTTTCAGGAAATGATGCCTTCTATTCTGATGACCTATTCCTGAGGCTGGACACCCAGCCAGTGCCACCTTCAAATGCTCTCCCACAGTCTCAGGCTACCACCATTGGCACCCACCCTCTACCTGCTGCCTCAACCAGTCCTCCTATTGTTCCATTTTCAAGCCGAAGCCCTAGACTACCTGTAAGGAGGACTACCCGTGCTACTGCAGGCCAGCACCCTAACGCCCACCATCTCCCACGACCAGCCTCGGGTGCAGCACGTGGGGCTGCGAGTTCGGCTGACCCCCAATCTAATGCAGTGTCTGTCCTGTTTAGGCCCTGGTGTTAGTTTATTTATTTTTTTATTTCTTTGGTTGTCGCCGGGGCGGCGACGCAAATGGGGTAGAATGTGGCAGCACCAGTCGTACTGTGGCTTTAAAAGGCACTTAGCCAGGTTCCCAATAAAAGCGCTTCCTTACCCCTAGTGCGCTCTCTGCTTCTGTCACGCCACTCCCCTTTGTTGCGCTTCCGTGTCAGGCAAACAGGTAGGAGCCGGCCACGGCTCCGTTTATTTCGGTGTCCTGTTTCTTTGGTGGCTTTAACCTCCAGTATGACTCCCTTACAGCCGCGTAGGCCTCGTGTGTTTCCGTTGTTCGGATCGCGCTGTGGAGAGTGTTCGGCTCAAATTGGGCATGTAAGTACTTGTTGTGTTTCACCCTGGGCAGCATATTGTAAGCCAACCCTGATTCGGTCTTTATTTTGCAGCTGTGTAGGCCCCCGCTGCCTGCGTTCTACTGGGCGGATGCAGCGCCAGGTTACAGGCTACAAACAACGCTACACTCGGTTGCAGCTTTGGCTATTTAGTTAGCCTACTGCTTCTCCCGTTTTGTGGACTCGTTGCTGTTTTTTTTTTTTTTTTTGTTTCTTTTGTTTTGCCGTTGCTGTTTTGTCTTGTTTCGTTTTGTTCTGTTTTGTTTTGTTTGGTATATAGTCCACTGTTCGTGACTGTTGCTGTTCTTGTTCTTGTTTTATTGCTGTTTGGTTACTGTTTTGTGTTACTGCTTGATGCTCTTATTTGTTCCGTGGCATCAAAATGAACTGTTTGCATGAGGACTTGGACTGAACCTCCTGCCCTGTATAAGGGGACTGTCTATGACTTTTATTGATAGTGGTGTGAGCTGTGTTTACAAGTACTGTGACTTGTTAATGATTTTATCCTCCTTGTTAACGTTTCTATTATCTGTTTCAGTTGCTGAGGTCCCCTGTGGTGGTAGTGGTGACCCCTGGTGGTGGTGCTCCAGTTGTTTATTTTTCCTTGGTTTGCCCATTTTGTGTGTGTGTGTGTTGTTGGGTGCCCTCACTCCCACTGGATGTAGCCTCCCCATCCTTTACACTTCCCCTCACTGGTAAGCCTCAGCTCCTTGAATTTATGTAGCTCGTTTAAAAATTATTTTAACCCTTTTCTAGAATTGGCATTTTACTCTTGTAATAAACATGACATTTATTTTACTCCAGCAGGATTTTATTGTCTTTTTCTGCCACTTAACCTAAATAAATCTGATTGTTTGTAAATACGGAAATCTTGTCTCCTTTATCAGTGAGTGAATCTGTGTGTCCTTGTTTTCATAATATTCTCTAGGTGAAATTCCTAGGGTGGCGTAGTTGGCTATTTTTATACAGACTCTTTAAAATATATAACAGTTAAAATATATCAGCCCCTGTTTTCGGTCGCGCCACATATTGAAAAGGCAATAGGGCTGAAGGTTCGGTACAAGTCTTAACAATTATTTCTGGACCCACAACAGCTGACTGCACTTGTTTTGTTTCAATTAGTCCAATTAGTATCTTTTTTGATTCGTCTCTAAACCATCCCAATATTTCATTCTCTCTCATACGTTTTTTCATCCGTGTAACACTTTGATCTTTAGCCTTGTAAAGTTTTATATTATTCTCTAGTTCATTACAACACATTGGGTCAAAGCTGCCCATAATAGGCCACTGTAAAGTGCCTTGTGTCCTTTTATGCCATTTTTTCATATAATTCCTGATATGTTTCTTTTGAGTGGGTTTCTGTCCAATAATCACCTCTACTGGAGTCAAAACATCTCCATTTTTAATGTTTTTAGTATTTATTCTCCCCATCTTGAAGGAAAGAGACTTCCTTTCACCTTTTCTTAATTATTCATACTAATATTCTTTTTCTTTAACAAATTTACTGCTCACCAGTCTTCCGTCTCTCAACAGTAATTTCTAACAGCATTTTTCTATCAGCGGCGATGTCAAGCTCTGGATTGTAACGTCACTAGAAACTCTAAATGTCTCTCTAATAGACTATATTGAAATGCTACCGGTTTGCACCTCAACTAGACCTACTTTTGAGATAAATTCAAACTTTCCTGAAACCACAGTTCCTCTAAATAAAGCCTCACAGCGTTTTAACTCGAGTTATAGTTAGGCTACTGCTAATTTTAATCTCATTCTATTTAACTATTACTATTTTGCACAGACCTCTGAAAACTCTAGACCTTATTTGTTCTTTCTTGTTATTCCTATAAGTTTGTTCTAAACAAAGATAAGTTTGTAGTCCTTCAGTTTATATTTTAT
Source organism: Neodontobutis hainanensis (assembly GCA_024349245.1). NCBI lineage: Eukaryota > Metazoa > Chordata > Actinopteri > Gobiiformes > Odontobutidae > Neodontobutis > Neodontobutis hainanensis. The sequence goes on along the minus strand of JALDNG010000362.1, from coordinate 34,134 downwards.
TATTTCTTTCTGACGCCAGTTTTTTTTCAAATTATCATCATTAGACCTGCCGTCGGCTCCACTGCTTCCTCAACTTTAGAGTTCCATTCTGAACCTATTTTTATTTTATTCTTCTCTGATACTACTAACCCCTTCCTAGGTTTTTATTTTCTCAGCCTTAAAGATATTAGTTCTTACAGCGCTTTTATAGTCAACTTTATCCTATTATTTTTGATTTCTCTTCACTTCTTCTTTAAATCTCATTTTAGCTTGTCTTTTAATTATCATGCCTTAATTTCCATTACTTTAAAGGACCCTAAATCTAGTTTAATACTTGGCCTACTATTAAACTTTCTCCAAGGCCTTTGTAAACCACACACACACTCACACACACCAGACTAGTCTTCACGCTGCAATTTAGTTCAGCCTCTCTTTCCAGAGTCTTGACATGAACTCTTTAACGGGTTTTGTGTCGCTTAGTCGTATGTCTTATATCTTAATTCCAGCACCCAGCTGAATTTTTTAAGATAGAAAAGGAACGCTAACTATTTTTCCTTCCCGCTAAGGTCCTTTTCTTGTTCCGTTTGGCGGTCAACCCCACTGTGTTTAATCCAGTCGACTTGGACAGTGTGTTACCCCTTTTTAGCAGGCCTTTTAATCTAAATTTTTCTCCATTTTGATATGAATTAATTTTGTAATGATGCCCCCTTTTTTATTTTATTTTGGTTTCCTATACTTAAGTTCAACCGGAAAATAGCGTAAACTTAGGTGCCCTCTTCTGAAGAATCCTATCTTCTAACCAGGCCTCGTTTCCCCAGACCCCTGCGCTTTCTCTGAGCCAGGTTCTGCTTTTTCAAACGCGTCTCAATTCTTTTGCGCGTTTCTTTAACCCTTTCTTCCCCGGGATATAAACGGCGCTGAATCGCATATAATCTATGGATAAAGCCAGTCTCGCAATTTTTCCGCTTGCGCGCTAATTCTTCCTAGAGTTATCTACACGAACGCCTATTTAGATTATACCCAGTGGATAGAAATAACCCCCTTTTTATTTTTAATTTACTTCCTGACGTCCAGACTACACCATCTTTAGATTATCCTCACTGGATAGAAAATAGCCACCTAATTCCCTTTGTGCGCTAACGTCTGCCTTGAGACACAACCGGTGCTTTTTTTTTAGCCTGTATTCACTGGATAGAAATCCCTACGTTCCCCTAATTACCCCCTTTTACACCCTTTACTCTAGGATCTTTTGAGGTGAGTTTTTTAAGCGGTCTGTTTCTGCCTGTTACGTCCCAAAGCTGCACCCGCAGACACTGACTAAAAAAATGAAAGGTTTTTTCTCACCCTCAATGGTTCCCGCGTCTGGGATGCTTCTCCTGGGTGGTCAAGTAGAAAGAGAAACACTCTTTCTCAGCTCCTCTCCTGGCTCTGGCTCGCCAATTGTAGTGTCCAATACTGACCGCTCAGCCTTTGGTACACTTGTGTGGAATAAGTCATGAACGCACAGCCATTTCCATGTCTTTAGCACAGCATGTGCACCCTAACCAAGGACATACACTACCTATGTCCCAGTAAACCCTTTGTTCGGGACAACACTGATGGGATCTGTGGCCTTAAGCCCATGAGCCCTCAAGCCAGATGTCCAACGACAATCACGGCTCGCCACCAAGTTACCGTCACTCAAGCAGAGATCATCGGTAACCGCTGGGTAGTAAACACCCCTCTTCCAGACGGAATGCTGACTTACGATCAGCACGACACCTCATCCCGTGTTAACTTGCCCGACCAAACTTTCTGGGTAGATGTACCCCAAAATGAAATCCTTCACATTGGGGACGTCGCCTTGTACCAACTTAACGCTGACCAATACGAGAGTGAAATAGAAATATCAGATTTCTTTTCAACCCATCCTCTTGAATTACACCCTGCTATACTCAATCAAATCCAGTTTGAAGATAGCAGAACCATTGACATTGCACCCCTTGATAAAGTGTTAAAGGAAATAGAGCAAAAACAACAAGCCCCTATCCAACCCATTATGTATGCCTGGTCAACTCCCGACACTGTTCTTGCAGCCACAGTAGGAATAGGTTACTTCATGGCCATCATTATCACCATCGTGCTTCTTAAAAGCATAAAACGCCTTAAAACCCGTTTAAACCACTGTACTCAGGGCATTGCACGAATCGTGCGTCGCCGTCCTGGGAATAGCGGAAACATTGCAGGTAGTACTCTACCCCCTGAAGTAGATGCATTCAACCAAGATCTCTCTGTTTCCGAAGAATCCGAACCAACCCCAGCTATACTGAGGTTGACAGATTCAGTATAATGTGCTATGTTGTTATGTATGTTCAATATAATCGATATATACCTCATGTAACTTTTATGACTACCCTTACCCCTAAAATGCATGCAATGTCCCTTTAAAGTTATTATCATTTAATGTGTGTTCTTTTATTATCAACAATTTAATAAACTCCAAACCCATTTAACATGAAATAACTCTATTGTTCCTTTATTTACATTAAGTCCATTTTTTTAAGTGATAAACTTAATCTACCTCCCTTAGCTAACGACTTAATGCAGCCCAAGTGAAAAACCTTTTTCCACGTAAATACAGTTGTGTTTCCCTAACCATGCTCCCATTATTACACATGTTATAACGACAAACTCTGTGTCTTTAACGTGTGACTTGCTTCCTGGTCCTGATACTTCAAGGATGGAGTCGGCACAAGACATTGGAACCTGCCTTTTTGCCGAAAGGGGGGACTGTAGTGATCTCTCTCAGTACCAGGAACACCTTTCAGAGTTATAAAGAATTTACAACTCTGAACTTTTAAAGACTCTTCCCTTTTGTTTATTCAGACTGAGGAGAAGACAAGAAGATTTAATTAACTACCCTGTGTTAATTCTTACCAGATGTTTTATGTTATTGTAAGAGAGTTCATGGAGGAGTAAACTTAATTAACGACTTTGTTTTTCAAAACACTTCAAAGGACAATGTAGTTGCTATCTCTTGGCAAACCAGACTTTGTGGTGCCTCTTGACACCTTAAGCCTTTTGATATACAACTACGATAAGACACTTCAACTCAACCGGCTCAACCCAACAGATGGTAACCCTTTTGGTTTCAGGATTCTTAAATGATCGAACAGCGCACTCTGCTGGATGAACCAGCGAAGCAACGCTGCATTGAAATATATTCAAAGTTACGGTGCAACATTTAAAAAGTGTATTAAAGATTGTTCGTAAATATGCAAACTGCACCATTTTTTCCTTAACAGGCTCCAACAGGACAACGAAAGCTAACGATGTTACTCTGTTTTAATTTGCACAGTCGTATTATACAATAAAACAAATTGTTACATTGTTTTCAGTTAAACTACAAATAATGTAATATGTGTTTGGTCTTCAAAGACTCGTAAAGATATTCCATATGCAAGTATGATACAATGCAGAAACAATATGATTTTAAATGTGTTTAAAATTCTTTATTTGGTGGAATGAAGAGAAGTTTATCTCCAAATACCAAACTTTCGTAAACGCCTCTTTTGACCACGCTTGTGTAAACACGCCCTTTTTGCGTCTCTTACAAAAGATTCGGCAAAGCGGAAAACACTAGCTTTTTGACTCTCTGAACCTCTAAATTTTTGGCGACTACTCATTCTCTCGCCTCTGCGTTTCTTTTTCTTTGTACCCTCTCTTTGTACGCTCTTTGTAACCTCCGCTACTTATTTTCCTTTCGTAACTTTCAAGTCTTCTAGCCCGCAGCACACACCGTGCAGACGTGAATTTTTATCCTTTTTAAGAGACTCAACGCATTAATTTTTGTTTTGAAAAACCTTTCACAGAAATACGTAATCCACGACGGAAAGGGAATTTTTGTAGTTCTTTATGCTAAAAACGAGTCCACTAAACAATTTAGCCCTTGTTAAATCCAGGAAAGACGACTCTTTCAGTCTTTCAGTGATCCTTCAGTTTTAAAGACTTTAATCTCGACTGCTGGTGAAGGCCTTTTCACTCAAAGACAATCACAGAACGCCTTTCTTTCCCGGCAGCGAAGCCACAAGGCCCGCGGGATCAGTGGATGCATCCGAACCATCTCGTTGCTTGGAAACCATCAATTTAACCCGCGCGGGAAGTTCTAAAGCGGACCTTTGGATCATTCCCTTCTCGGACCCACCAAACGACAGAGTGAGTGAGCACGCGACACTGGTGTTTGGCGTTATAAAAACTGTAAATTGTCTTTAATAGGCCTAGCAGAACCTCTTCCCTACACCATTCAAAAGCCGTCAATAGTCCCTTTTTAATTGAGCCGTTTAACCTTCCCCTTTTCCCTCCGTAACAACTCCAATGAAATAGCATAAAACAATGATTAAACTCACCTTGTTCCACCAAATGTATAACAAGTAAACCATTGTCTCATTGTCAATCAATGTTTTATGTTCATTACCTTCATCATTTGCCCTGATTATTCCCTTGTGTCCTTTCCCCTGTTATTATTCATATTTTAACCTTGCATAATCTTAACCCCATAAAGACATTTCTTGTTTTATTGTTTAATTTAGATTTGTATCGTAAACGAGTGAGAATTCACTTTCTTTAAGATTAATGAGACCATACTGACCAGTTTCCTTAGAACTGTTAAAACTAGGGTGGTGCCCCAAAAGAAATTAATAATTTTAATATAAAATATTAATGATTAATTTCCATAACTAATATTCATATTAATTATTAATTTATTATTAATTAACTATATCTTCCCTACAGCACCTCTACAGTCTCTTCTACTGCACATCTACAGTTTGTTCTAATGGTCGTCTACAGTCTCTAATTGTCTGTTCTACTGGAAGTTTACAGTCTTCAAAGTTCAAAGTTCAAAGTTTTCTTTATTGTCCCTCTTGGGGAAATTAATTTTGCAGCATCATGCTCCTTAAAAAACATACAACATAGAATTACACTTCAACAACTCAAGAGCAGGATCAACAATGGAAATCACTAAAAAACAAGATAAAAATGTGCAAAATGGAATTAAAACATAAATAAATACATTGTGCAAACAAGCAATTATTGTTGTGCAAAATGATTATAAAGTGCTAGGTGCCATTTAAGTGCCTCACAGCTGTCGGTAAAAACGACATATTTAATCTTTTAGTCCTACAGCCCAGAGCTCTGTAGCGCCGGCCGGAGGGCAGCAGCTCAAACTCCCCTCTGAGGGGATGGTCTTGGGACTGCGCTATAGCACCAGCCTTCCTCTGCACCTGTTGGCTGTAAATGTTCTTCAGCTGAGCCTGACTCCTCCCTGAAATCTTACTGGCCACTTTAACCAGACTACCCAGTCTGTTTTTGTTGGTCAGTGAGAGACTTCCAAACCAGGCAGCAATACCGAAGGATAAAACCGATTCAATAAAAGCACGATAAAACAGTGTCATCATTTCAGTGGATACATTAAAACTGTTCATCTTCCTCAGGAAGTACAATCGTTGTTGGACTTTTTTAGAAACAGCATCCACCCAAGGCTCAAAACACAGTTTATTGTCCAGAATGACTCCGAGATATTTGTAGCTGTCGACCAGTTCAATGTCTGTGTTCTTGATGACAGTGGCTCTGGGGCAAGGTGGTGATTTGCGGAAGTCTATTTTAATTTCCTTAGTTTTTAACACATTCATATGTAAAAATGAACAGTCACACCACTGAACAAAGTCATTAAGGACTGGCCCATGATCCTGTTCATCCCCTCTGAGCAGGCTGATGATTACAGAGTCATCTGCAAACTTTAAAATGTGTCTATCCTTGTACACACTGCGACACTGGTTTGTGTACAGAATGTACAGAAGAGGGGAGAGACAGCAGCCTTGGGGTGAACCAGTAGAGGAATAGAGCACATCAGATAAAATACCATTCACTCTAACACACTGAGGTCTGTCTAATAAAAAGTCCAATATCCAACCAACCAAGTTAAAATCAAGGTTAAAATCAGCCATAAGTCTCTCTGCCAGCAGGGATGGCTGAATGGTGTTAAAAGCAGAAGTAAAATCAACAAATAAAAGTCTGGCATGTGTCTTGGCTCCATCCAGATGTTTAAGAATAAAGTGCAACAGTGTGATGACAGCATCCTCCACTCCTCTCTCAGACCTGTAAGCAAACTGCAATGGGTCTAGCTGTTCCCTGACCTGCAGTAGCACCATGTCTTTAATGATTTTTCAAAAGTTTTCATAACCAAGGAGGTCAGAGCAACTGGTCTAAAATCATTCAAGGCTTTAGGAGTGTTGCACTTCGCCAAGGGCACAATGACTGAGTGCTTCCAAATTTTGGGGACCTTCTGTTGTAGTAAAGACAGATTAAAAATATGTTGGAAGATGCCACAAAGTTGGTAAGCACACTTTTTTAATGTCTGTCCACAGATGTTGTCTGGCCCTGGGCTTTTGGGTTTGGTGTGGCAGAACAATTTAGCCACAGTGTTTACCTCAATAGACACTGATGGAGAGGCTCGAGTCATTGCCCTGATGTCGGCAATCTTATCATTAAAATCCACTGTGTTGAACCGTGTATAAAATACATTTAGTTCATCTGCCAAGTGTTTATCAGAATTAAAACCATCAAGTGCAACTCTGCTGACTTTATCATGTGACCCAATCATTGTTTTCATACCATTCCAGGTTCTTTTTAAGTTGTTACTTCTTAGTTCAGCCTCAATCTTATCCTTATATCTCAATTTGGCTTTTTAATTTCAGCCCTGATCTCCTTTCTCACAACCCTTTCTGCATTCACATCACCTTCGTTAAATACAGTTTTCCTTTTGATAAGCAGATCTTTCATGTCCTTGAAATCCATGGTTTGTTATTAGGATACACCTTGACTTCCCTGTTTGGGAGAACTGAGTCTTTACAGAAGGAGATGTAACTGCAGACAACATCAGTCAGTTCATCTATGTCAGAACAAGAGTTCTGAAACACTGTCCAGTCTGTGCACTCGAAGCAGCCCTGCAGCGCCAGAGAGCTGTCCTCAGTCCACACCTTTACCTGTTTCCTAACAGGCTTTTCCCTCCTCAGCACCGAGGTGTAGGCGGGCAGAAGGTGGACTGTGTTGTGGTCAGAGGAGCCCAGTGCAGGTCCTGCCTTCGAGATATAAGCCCCTTTAATGGAGCCGTAGCACAGGTCCAGGGTTTTATTGTGACGTGTTGGACAGTTGACATACTGATAAAAACTGTTCAGGGTTTTCTTTAAATTACAATGGTTAAAATCGCCGAGTATAAAATTGGGAGCAGCAGGTGATATAGACTGAAGCTTATTTATAGTTTTAAAAACAATGTCAGCCGCAGACTTAGCATCAGCCTTAGGGTGGATATAAACAACAGTCACAAATATCTGGGGGAACTGGGGGAAGCCCCGTTTTCCTCGCTTTCTAACTTTTTTAACTGGTTTTGTAGAGTTTTTGTTGTGCACATTTCGTAATTCCAGAGGAAGATTCATAGTCTGTGTATTGACACTGGAGTCCGACATACTGTGCAAGTAGCTCCATTGTAATGCCAGTAGGAAATCACGAGAGTATCTGAATGTTTGTGACTGCTGACTCCAAACAAAGTTTAAAATAACCAATAAAAACAGGGCATAAAAAGTGACTTCCATTCCTCAAGTGCTCAGGAGTCATTAATAAAAACAACAACATAAAAATATCATCTTCCAGGTGGCTAAAAGACTGCTAAAAGACGTTAAACGTTAAAACAGACCGACACGCTCACGCACACAGCTGCAGGTCGCCACAGAACAGCGCCCCCTCACCTCGTGACCTGAGTCTGTTCTAAAATTCATCTACAGTCTGTTCTAAAGCCAGTCTAGTGTCTGTACTACTGCTGCTCTGAAGTCTGTTCAACTGCACCTGCACGTCTACAGTCTGTTCTAATAATTGTCAACAGTCTGTACTACTGCACCTCTACAATCTGTTCTAAAGCAAGTCTACAGTCTGTTCTAATGCTCGTGTAAAGCCTCAACTACTGCACTTCTACAGTCTATTCTTCTGCACATTGTAGGTCTGTTCTACTGCACATCTACAGTCTGTTCTAATGGACATCTACAGTCTGTTCTAATGCACGTCTATAGTCTGTTCTAATGCTCGTCCACAGTCTGTTCTAATGCAGTTCTTTAGTCTGTACTACTGCACATCTACAGTCTGTTCTACTGGACGTCTACAGTCTGTTCTAATGCTCGTCTACAGTCTGTTCTATTGTACGTCTACAGTCTGTTCTAATGCACATCTACAGTCTGATCAACTGCACGTCTACAGTCTGTTCAACTTCAACTCAACAGTCTGTTCTAATGTCAGTTTACAGTCTGTACCTCTACTCTACTACAGTCTGTTCTACTGCACATCTACAGTCTGTTTTACTGCACATTTACAGTCTGTTCTAATGCACATCTACAGTCTGTTCTAATGCTCGTCCACAGTCTGTTCTAATGCCAGTTTACAGTCTGTACCTCTGCTCTACTACAGTCTGTTCTAATGCACGTCTACAGTCTGTTTTACTGCACATCTACAGTCTGTTCTAATGCACATCTACAGTCTCTTCTAATGCAAGTCTACAGTCTGTACTACTGCACATCTACAGTCTTTACTACTGCACTTCTAAAGTCTATTCTAATGCTCATCTACAGTCTGTTCTAATACAAGTCTATAATCTGTACTACTGACTACTGCTCATCTACTGGACGTCTACAGTCTGTTCTAATGCCAGTTTACAGTCTGTACCTCTGCTCTAATGCAGTCTGTTTTACTGCACATCTACAGTCTGTTCTAATGCACGTCTACAGTCTGATCTAATGCAAGTCTACAGTCTGTAATAATGCTCATCTACAGTCTATTCTACTGCACATCTACAGTACTTTCTTATAAACGTCTACAGTCTGTTCTACTGCACATCTACAGTCTTTACTACTGCACTTCTAAAGTCTATTCTAATGCTCATCTACAGTCTGTTCTAATGCAAGTCTACAGTCTGTACTACTGCTCGTCTACAGTCTGTTCTAATGCACGTCTACAGTCTGTTCTACTGCACATCTACAGTCTGTACTACTGCACTTCTACAGTCTGTTCTAATGCTCGTCTACAGTCTGAACTACTGCACATCTACAGTCTGTACTACTGCACTTCTACAGTCTGTTCTAATACAAGTCTATAATCTGTACTACTGACTACTGCTCATCTACTGGACGTCTACAGTCTGTTCTAATGCCAGTTTACAGTCTGTACCTCTGCTCTAATGCAGTCTGTTCTACTGCACGTCTACAGTCTGTTGTACTGCACATCTACAGTCTGTTCTAATGCACGTCTACAGTCTGATCTAATGCAAGTCTACAGTCTGTACTAATGCTCATCTACAGTCTATTCTACTGCACGTCTACAGTACTTTCTTATAAACGTCTACAGTCTGTTCTACTGCACATCTACAGTCTTTACTACTGCACTTCTAAAGTCTATTCTAATGCTCATCTACAGTCTGCACTCAAAAAAATTACTCTTTGAATGAACATAAAAAAATCATGGAAAGTATTTCCACATGATTAACTTGCTTTATTTCAGCATTATGCAATTCTGTTATTCCAATTTAATGTACTTACGTTGGGTCAAGTTTATTTATTAAGGTTTATTCAACGTAATTTATTAAGGCCGATTCAGTTTATTTACTATGGTTGGGCACAGCTTAATTTAATAGTGTCAGTTCAACTAATTTGCTATGTTTTGGACCAAATAATTTATTTACGTTAGCCTAACAAAAGTGCTTGATGCTGAAAGAAAGCCATATAATCACGTGGAAATCCTTTCCATGATTTAATTACATTAATTCAAAGAAAAGCTTTCAAATGTTAATAAATTAAACCTTTTAAAAAAAAAATAAATGGGCAAAACAACACACAACAATGGGAAAAGGTGCAATCAAATTGTATTTCCAAAATTATAATGCACATTGTTTTACACAATGCAGTTGCTTGTTGAAATATATCTCAAGTCTGTTATGAGAATACAGGGAAATTTGCCCTCTCACTCGCATCACACTTAACTCTTTGCCCTTTGCACATCTTGCACTGTGGTTTTATGTGATGGTGAACTCACTTAGAAGTTAATACAAAATTCTGTACCAAAGTTAGAACATTTTTTACAAACATTTTTTTTTTTACATTTAACATTGAAACATCGCTAGGGACATTTTTAAACAAGTTTCAACAATGTCTACAGTGTTGGCCTCAAGGGTAAAAACAAGACAAATGGAGATGTTACGATCAAGTTTACCTCCCAAAATATGTAAATGTTTAAACTTAAAAAGAAAAAACTTAAACATAGGTTTGTCTTAATTTGTTATGAGAAACTGAAAAAATATTTCAACATACCGCTTTCCTTGAGTGCCAATAGACTGGACCTTGCATCAGAGAGAATTTTTAAAAATAAAAACAGAGCACCAAAAAACCCCAGATGAACTGAACACAGATATACTGGGAAATGGGAAATCTAGTTTTCCTCAGGTTAGAAAGATGGTGTAGCTTTTGCTATGATGATGTTTCCTAACGAGAAAGCAGTGTTTTGAGAGTTTGTGCTTTATTGGATAGTTTGTTTCCATCTAATTCCATAATGATCTTCTGCAGAACCTCAAAAGTGTACTTGAGCTCCTGGGGGTAACTCAGGTTTAGCGCGTAGACAAGACCCAGCATCATCACCACAGCAAAAGCTACATTTCCCAACTCACTCATCACTTCCACCCCCTCCAGGACAATACCAACATCCACGGGGTCATCGCCAGGCTCTGCACCTTCTCGTTGAATGACAAAGATTCCAAATACTGTCTCCGCTAGGGCCCTTTGAGTGCTTTCATTGACATCCTGTGACAAAAAAAAAGAACAAGGACAAAGATTTTTTTTTTACTGATGTGCATGCATATTTAAAACACACAATCTTTACTGTATTACTGTAACAACATGAGGGTGAGTCATTAATGACAGAATTTTCATTTTTGGATGAACTAACCATTTAAAGTATGGTGTGTGCATGTGTGTGTTATTGTCTGAGAAAAAGACCAGGAAAGAGGCTCCCAAACCGGCCCGTTTATTTCCAAAAAGATCAGTAACAAGTTACTTTACCTTAAACAGACATTTGATACACTGTGAGTGACAACTGGTAGTAAAGTTGTAGCAGGTAGGGGCGGTTTGGGATTGCACTACTGTATGGTGCGTGTCACTAAGTGAGTGAGAGAAGAAAGTTTTATTAGCCTTATCTTAACCCAATTTTAAATCTAATGGGAACACACATAAAACCCCATCCACTCCAACTCTGATAATCTCCATAGTGAACACATAAATTAACATACCAGGTATTGCTTCACGAGGTTCTCTGGATCTTCATTAAGGTAAACGCAGAGACCTTTGAGGATGCATTCTCTTCTGACATCAATACTGTCAGTCTTAATATAAATATCAGAGAAAAAAACAGCATAAACACCATTTCAACAAACCAGCAGTGTAGGCTTACACACTTAAGTACTTGAAACTAAATTCACAGGAAGTCACAACATAAAAGTGTTTGCTAGTATTGTATACAGCTTGGATGCATGTTAATCCCTTTAGGATAGTTTGTTTAAAGACAAATCTGTTATTTTACCATCATTTACTACTTTGTGTTTTCCTTTAATCATGTCAAGCTTCAAATTAATGTATCTTAACCTAGGTAACCTACCTGAAGATATCATACAAGACATAATTTTGCCTGAAATGTATGAAAAACAGACCATTCCACTTTATATCCTTCAAGTTTTAAGATAATCACAGTGGCCAATGTGGTAAGAATACCTAGCATCTCCATTTAAGATGGGATGATAAAAGGGACAGCTTTTGAGTGCTTTATGACAGACGTGTATAATAGCATACAGTGCCAATGCTTTTCTGTGCTTCAAAACTGCTTTCCAACAGATTCCAGAGTTTTATGATTTCAGAGCAGATTTTTCAGGATTAAATTATGCCCCTTACTATTAAACAATGACCCCTTATGGGGGAACAGATGTGGTACTTAGTCATTTCTACAATGACCAAGTTTTAAGTGATTTTTGTCACTTTTAAAATGGTACCATACCTGGGTTATGGGTGCCATGATCGTCTGGATTTTTCTCCCTTTAACTCCACCCTTCTTGGCATATGCCTTCATCAGGTTTTCAGAGAGCACATCAAGCTCGGAGAAGAACTTTGACGGCAAATGGATCATTGTGATTCTCTTGAATTCTGCGCTCACCTACAAAAAACATAACAAAAAAGGTAGACAAAACTCAGTTACCTTTTTGGTACACATTTGAAATAGCAGTTATAGCTAGTTCAAGCAATGTAAATGCATAATACATATATTTATCAAAATATTAGTTGACTTTGTCAGAAGGCCAGCAAAGGCTGCTATTGCTGTCCTTCATGAAAATCCTCATCAGTTTTAGTAACCTCAGATTCTGTCAACATGTATTGTGACATCCAGTACAGTCATTCACTTACCTCACACACACTGAAGAGAGCTGGCCACTTCGTTTTGAAATCAGCTATCATGGGGCCTCTGCAACTACCTCTTGCCTTCTGAGTGCAAAGGTCTTGTTCATCATTGCTGCCAACTTGAGCTCATTGTTTCTCTTTTTTACTTCAAAGAGGAGTGCCACTCTCATCTCTTCTAGTGTCTCTGCTGTTTCACCGGCCGGATAGGTGGGGCAGTAATTCACTTCAGCTTTTTTCGGCTTCTTTACACCATATGCAGGACTGCATTTGCTCTCAGGTTTGTGTTTTAAGGCATTCACAGTCACTTCAGGGCATCCAAGCCGTCTGAGTTTTGTTCGGTAGTTAGCAAGTTTTACTTCAGGCTTGTCTTCCATCCGCCATACCCAGTCACTGAACCTGGCTCTTTTAAACATGGATGTGTAGTTACCAGAATTTCTGCTACCTCATCAAACTCCCTGTCAGAGAGGTACACTTTGTACTGGACAATTGTTTCAGCTAAGCCATCAAGAATAGCAGATTTAAGTTTATTATCAGGATTCAACAAAGCTCCAGTTTCTTTAAAAGCAGCATTGGCCCTTTCCAGCTGAAGCTGAGTATCATACGCAAACCGGGGCATGGGGAAGACAATGGGCCAAGCAGTGGATCTAGAGGAGGTGGACTCAGGAGAAGACAATATGTCTGTATCATATGAGCTACCAGCAGATGAAAGGGATGAGGAGTCATTCAGAGTATGAGAGGTGGCAGCAGCTGAGTAGGCAGGGGGCGGGGTGACACAAGGCTGGGCAGGTGCAACAGAGTTAAAGATGACCTTGATGGAGCTTTTGTCCTGGATGTCTGAGATTGAGACCAAGTTGATGAATTCATTCCCAAACTCAACATCCATGAATTGAAGCCTGAAGTCCCCATCTATTCCACATTGTCTCTTAATTTCCTGTATGAGTTCGATGATAGTCTCTGGCATACCACCTGGAAGGATCAATCTCTGGGAATCGTTTTCTCCAAAAATGATTCTGAGTTTCACTGGAGCAGCCATTTCACGACAACCTGAACGAGGATAGAGAAAATTAAGTTTAAACAAATGTAATCTGATTTTAAAACACCAATGAGTACAAAAGTAGAGAATGCCATGCAAATTTAATATGGCTATGTAAAAAAAATCCTGAAATAAATGAGAGAACTGTTTTGGTATTTCATAATACCAAACTTATTCCCAAACTGTTTCACTTCCAGTTTGCATTCAAATGAATGGGCTGTGATTATCAAAGCAGATCAAAGCAACAAGACCAGGGCAACACTACCACTACCAGTTGGTGAACAAAAACAATAATGTCGAGGAGAAGGAGAGAGTAGAATATAAGACTAGGAGGAGAATAATTTGAAGAAAGGTGCTGATGTATGTGACTCTGTACCCATCCCTCAGCTGTTGCTTTGGTCTGAATCTGTACCAAGTATGCTCCATTAATTTGAATATGAAATCAAAATAAAGCGTTTGGAAAAAAATGTGTCATTATGAAGTCACAGTTCCCTGAAATAAGAGAGTCTATTGAGATCCATTTAATATTAAATAAAACAAACCTTATGTTTATGTATCTTTTTAATGTCACCAGTCTTAGAGGTCCAACAAAGTAATCTGCCAAAGGGTAGTCACCAAGTTCAATCAGAACAGTTTCTCTGGTAGGATGTACACTCAGCTCAAACGCTCTGAAATGTTCCTTGTACCAACCAGAAAGCCGTCTCACCATGAAACACAGTTTCTCCTGAACAACACAAATCTGAAGAATCTCTCCAAAGTCAGGGAGTCCACTTGTAGAGCCATGAGCAACTATCATCCCATTTCTGAAATGTACACCTTTGTTTGACACACACTTGGAAAGGTGAACTTCAGTTGTACCAGGGAAGTTCTTTTCAATAGTCTGAACTATTTCTTGTTTCAAACAATCCAGAGGAACTGTTGAGACGTTTGTAACTGCTAAGGATGTTTCTTCAAAACTAGATGATCTCAAGTGATATGAAATCATGAGCTGATGCTTAGTGGCTAGCGAGAGGGGCACATTTTTAAAACAATTGGTGTGTCGCACAACCTGCTTAAAAAACTGTGTTTGGCCTCAAAACGCATTGTCCAGAGGCACACAAGAGGCCCAAACATCCTTATCAGTTGAGGATAGTGCTCCACATAATAATGTTTTGGGAGCAGTTGCACACCAGGGAAGAGTTCTTGGTACTTTTGTCTGTGCTCAGAAATTTTGCCCTCAAGATAGGCAATGGACTCTTCTGTGTGTGTTGGAGCAACCACGAGCTCTACAATGTCTTTTAAGTCCAACAGTATTTGCCATGCCAATTCACCCTCAGGCACCAGGTGCCCAATTATGAATGGGAGTAGTCTTATTAGAGTCCAATTTTCATGGGCGTTTCCACCGATTGTTGCCCTAGTTGAAAAGGTGTGTGGGATCACATGTGGCCTATTTGTCTTGTCAGCCCACTTGTAAGGGAAGTGCAGGATGGATTTGTTCAGGGTTTGAAGACTGAAATACTTCTTGGATATAAGCAATGCCAAACACCGTGCAAGCTCCACTGGCACTATGCCCTCAAACAGATCATGCATAATATCTGGAGGATAGCCTGTGTGAACGCTGAAGTGGGCAAGCGTTTTGGTTATAACACAATGTCTTTTCACCCCAAAACAGCTTGTACCATTCTCCTGAGCTGAGGTCACATGAGAGTCATGGAGTTCTTTAGTCCTAAGGGTGAATGCACCCGATTTTAACTCTTTTGTTTGGATGTCTGTTTTTGTTCCTGTGCAAAATCTGCAAATATACCCACTAGAAAAGCTCTCATTAAAACCTGCAATACTGTGAGCCCCCAAGTTATCTGCCGCAACAACCTGAATTGTACCTTTAACAAATCTGCCAAGTAATGGAATGAAAACTCCATCTTGCTCCAGAGTTTTCATGTCTTGAAGAAGAGGATGTAAGACACGGTCATAACCATACTTATTTACATCATCAGTTTTACACAACAATGCCAAGTAAATTGATGATAGTGATGAATATGAGCCTGGAGGCAAATTACCTAGAGTCCAGTAGATTCCACAAAGCTTATGTTTCCGAGAAGTACCCAGAGGATTGCAAACCTCAAAATCATCTATGTATAAACGTAACAATAGCCTCATCTCATCCCCTGACAGAAAAATGTTTTGCTGGAAATGTGAACCATCCTGAGGAGATTTGTAAGTGTGGTGTTCACGACTTGCCATTTTACTCTGCTGTGCTCTGTGGTTTTCATCTACCCTGTCTACAACATCTTTCTTAAAGAGTTGCTGCAAAGACTTCAGTACAGGAACATACTGAAAGCTTCTGTTTTCTTTGGCATCAAGCACATATTCAATGGGTTCTACAATGTTAAAGTTTTCTTGATAATACTTGTTGCGGAGATAAGTTGAGCTTAGGGGACCCCCCTTCTCTATGGCTTTGAGCAATGGATTAGAAGTGCAGAGAGATTTTGCTACTTCTGTTACCACAGACCTATCAGTTGGGGCTATGTTTCTGAAATACCCCAACAAGAATGTCAATGGAGAGGGTAATGTTGCTGAACTTAAGTAGTGCAGTTCCTCTAAGAACTCATCAATTTTTTGCCTGGGACATGTGCAAAATGCTCTAACTTAAGCAACGCTGCTGCAAAATTATTCTGAATTACTTCAGGCAAGTCATTGGTTACATCTACATCCCTATTTGAACATGCACTGTCTGCTTCAACTGCACAGTCATCTTGATTGCCTGCATCTTCCTCAGGATTATAAGAGGATTCTTGTGACACTCGAGTGTTTCTTACTACATCTGGCTTGAAATCTTTCAATGTATATTGACTGTGTTTCCTGTTTTTGTGACTGTGAAATGTTCCGTATACATTTGTTTGAAAATTACAACCCCAAACATACAAGGAACAGTTTCATTACTCTTCAAATGAGTGCCAATGTGTGAAAAATAATCCTTCTCTGTAGGAAGATCTGTACAAGTGCACAAATGACAACTATATGTTGACAATTCCTGTAGCTCCTGGGTGTTTTGTTTAGGATGGACTCTACTTAAATGAATGTGCAAAGCATTCCATGTCTTAAAAGTACATGGGCAGTTTATGTGTGGGCATGGGTAACGTTGCATATGCCGGTGCTGAAGTCTAAAATGTTTTAGTAGGTCATATCTACCAGACAGCGATAGACTACACACCTTACACTTCCACATCCCTCCCACCCCCTCACCCCAATAGAAAAAAAAATCTAAACAAACTGGGCAAATACAGGTTTAGCTGGACCCTAGCATCATAAGCATTGCAAAATTGGAATCAGTCAGTAAGACAAATTCACTGTTTTAGGCCAAAAATATTCAGGTCTGGCCAAACTTACAAGTAACTATTGAAATCACAAACTTGATGATGGCCGATGACCCCCTTCACGGTTACTCATGTGGTTGGATGGCAGACAGGTGATGTTCTGAAAGAGATCCGAAAAATTTACAATCATTAAAATATTTATGTATCTGTACATGTATTCAAAACTTTTGGTATAGGTCTCTTGATTGCATGTTCATGACCACTGCACATAGAGCATGGGTGTGCAGAACAGTGGCGAACTGCACATGGTACAGATAAATAACCATGAGTTATGGAGAACAGAGATAAATAAAAGCAATAGTAAAAATATAATACATGATGACAAGATACAAGATGAGTTGTTAGGAAGGAAATATAAAACCCAATACTTCAAACTACAAAGACATTTTTACAGTAGTGGACTGCTGTATTCTTTTCAAAAGAGAGCTATATAAAGTGTGTTCAGTAAACCACTATTTAATTAAAATAATGATTAATGATGTGCATTTTTATCCTCGCTATGCCAAAAAAATAAAACTGTGACTTTATGTATTTACTCAACTGATTTGTGTGTACTGTTACACCCGTAATCTGAGGAACATTGTAGTCCAACAGTTGCAGTACAAAGTAGGAAAGAGTGCAAATATGTAAATTAGAGATGCATCACTTTGCATCAAATTTTAAATCAACACCATACATAAAATGTATTTATCATAAAATTTTATTTTGATGTTATTTTTACCAAACCTGGTTTTCCCTTAAATTAGGCAGCATGCTCAATGTCAGACTATTTTCTTTACTTTAGGCAAAAATGCTGAGTATAATAACAACTCCTTAACACACACACACGCACACCGCTGCACGATTAATCAAAATCAAACTGCAATTGCAATTTCGGTTATGTGCGATTATGAAAGCGTAAAGGCTGCGATTTTAATTAAATAAATAAATGCCCAGTCAGTGTGTTAGCGACGAGCGGCTCTGTGATGAGGAGTGCGCGCTGCTCCGTCCTGAAAAACTGCGAGTTTGAGTCGCTATAACGGCGTTTGAAAAAGCAACAGGAGTCAAACATCTTCACAAAATAGTGAAGCGTTAAGTTGTTTTACCTCTCTTCATATCGTCAGGTGAGTGTTTGTGAGCTGATGTGGCTTCTCATCACAGAATTAGGCAGACATATAGATACTTGGATACTCATCAAGATAGTCATGCTGACATACTTTTTGTGTAAGTTTGTCCGTTCAAGTGCAAGACTTGAAAGATCTCAATATCTGCGTGCTGTGAGACATGCGCGCGCTTTCGGATGAGTGCACCGGTTGGGAAACACTGTATTAGCGGACATTGTTAGCACATTTAACGGAGCTCTGACAGTGACTCGTGGAGACATTTTAGCGCATGCCAAGCATGTGAGCACATTTATCTGGGCTTTAAGAGCGGCGCATCTTCCAATTAATAAGACGCCAGGCATGTTTTACCAGACTTTACAACATGAATGTGCCAGCACGACATTAACGGCCTGAGTACAAAAATAACAAACTAGCATGAACAAATATTGCTGAAAATGATAGACAGTCTACTGATGAATTTATACACATCGTTTTGTAAAAGGATGAAAACAGATTTTATCTTACTTGTTTCAAATGATCTCCAGGCAGCAGGCACGCCAGGCAAGTTCTTCGTGTCTCGTTAATTTCCTGTGCACGCGGTCCTCTCGCGTGATCTCGCTAGTCTATCTTCGGTGCAAAATCAGTCTGACCATATTGAATCACGTTATCTAAACATGACTGAATTTAACAAATGTTAATTTGTTGAATTCCATGCTTATCGTACATGATTTGATCACGTTTACCTTTGAAACATGAAATAATAATACACGTTACGCTTTTTTAAATGTAATAACTAGCTAATATCCTTTTTTTGAGTGTGTTCTAATGCAAGTCTACAGTCTGTACTACTGCTCATCTACGGTCTGTTCTACTGCAGGTCTACAGTCTGTTCTAATAAACGTCTACAGTCTGTTCTACTGCACATCTACAGTCTGTACTACTGCACTTCTACAGTCTGTTCTAATGCTCGTCTACAGTCTGAACTACTGCACCTCTACAGTCTGTTCTAAAGCATGTCTACAGTGTTTTCTAATACTCATATACAGTCTGTTCTAATGCTCGTCTACAGTCTGTACTACTGCACCTCTACAGTCTATTCTTCTGCACATTTTCAGTCTGTTCTACTGGACGTTTACAGTCTGTTCTAATGCTCGTCTACAGTCTGTACTACTGCACCTCTACAGTCTATTCTTCTGTACATTGTCAGTCTGTTCTACTGGATGTTTACAGTCTGTTCTAATGCTCGTCTACAGTCTGTTCTACTGCACATCTACAGTCTCTTCTAATGCAGGTCTACAGTCTATACTACACACATCTACAATCTGTTCTATTGCAGGTCTACAGTCTGTTCTTCTGCATGTCTACAGTCTGTTCTACTGCATGTCTAGAGTCTGTTCTACTGCACAACTTCAGTCTGTTCTACTGCACGTCTTCAGTCTGCTCTATTGCAAGTCTACAGTCTGTTTTACTGCACCTCTACAGTCTGTTCTAAAGCATGTCTAGAGTGTTTTCTAATACTCAAATACAGTCTGTTCTAATGCAGTCTGTACTACTGCACTTCTACAGTCTGTTCTAATGCTCGTCTACAGTCTGAACTACTGCACCTCTACAGTCTGTTCTAAAGCATGTCTACAGTGTTTTCTAATACTCATATACAGTCTGTTCTAATGCTCGTCTACAGTCTGTACTACTGCACCTCTACAGTCTATTCTTCTGCACATTTTCAGTCTGTTCTACTGGACGTTTACAGTCTGTTCTAATGCTCGTCTACAGTCTGTACTACTGCACCTCTACAGTCTATTCTTCTGTACATTGTCAGTCTGTTCTACTGGACGTTTACAGTCTGTTCTAATGCTCGTCTACAGTCTGTTCTACTGCACATCTACAGTCTCTTCTAATGCAGGTCTACAGTCTATACTACACACATCTACAATCTGTTCTATTGCAGGTCTACAGTCTGTTCTTCTGCATGTCTACAGTCTGTTCTACTGCATGTCTAGAGTCTGTTCTACTGCACAACTTCAGTCTGTTCTACTGCACGTCTTCAGTCTGCTCTATTGCAAGTCTACAGTCTGTTTTACTGCACCTCTACAGTCTGTTCTAAAGCATGTCTAGAGTGTTTTCTAATACTCAAATACAGTCTGTTCTAATGCAGTCTGTACTACTGCACATCTATAGTCTGATCTATTGTTCGAATACAGTCTGTTCTAATGGCCATTAACAGTCTTTACTACTCCACCTCTACAGTTTGTTCTACTTCTCCTCTACAGTCTGTTCTACTGATGTATATAGTCTGTTCTAATGCCAGTCTAGAGTCTGTACGACTGCTGCTCTTCAGTCTGTTCTACTGCAAGTCTACATTCTGTTCTACTGCACATCTACAGTCTGTTCTAATGCACATCTCCAGTCTGTTCAACTGCAAGTCTACAGTCTGTTCTACTGTTCGTCTACAGTCTGTTCTACTGCACGACTAGATCACACGACTGTGATCCTCTGGCCAGAGCATTTCAATCACTGCTTGCGACCATGTCTTTCAACCAGTTTGTTCATGAGCCTACACACATTAGTGGAAACTATCTTGATCTTGTTTTGGCTCGAGGAATAGATATCTCCAATCTCTTTGTCACCTCTCTTTCATCTGCTGTCTTCGATCACTCACTGGTGGAGTTCGAGATAAGTTACACATTTCCCTCAAATTCAGACAAATGCGTAGTGTCTACACGGAATTTTAGCGTAGCTGCAATGGAAATGATTGCCACACGGCTGATAGATGTTCTTCCTAATTTAACTTCAACTGCAAACTCAGTAGAGGCCTACACAGAGGAGGTCCATGCTACCCTCTCAGCCATCACCGACTCAGTGGCACCCCTCAGGACAAAGCCCAGACCAACCAGACGACCTACGACATCGTATAATGAGGAAACGCGGGCTCTGAAACAGGCCTGCAGGAGTTTGAACGCAAATGGCGCAAGTCAAAAACAAATCTAAATTATCAAAAGTGGTGTTTGTGTGTAAACACCTATAAGCACACCCTCAGCACTGCAAAGACTACCTATTTTTCATCTCTTATAAGAGAAAACCGGCATAACCCCCAGGTTTCTCTTTGGAACAGTTGCTAAACTTATCCAACCAAAAACAACTGAAGACTCCTCTCCCTTTAGTGCACAAGACTTTTTAGATTTCTTTAATTATAAAATTGAAGATATCAGGGATAATCTTTTGTTTTTGTCTTCTTTGGCTCCGGGTCCCATTCACTTGGATCCAACGACCTCTCGTCTCTTATTCTTAGATTCTGTTTCCCTTGATGAGCTGACAAAGGTGGTTTCTTCATGTAAAGCAACTACGTGTCTCCTGGATATCCTCCCAACAAAACAGCTTAAAGAACTGTGGCCCTGTGTGGGGCAAATTATATTTAACATTATAAACTTGTCCCTGTCTACTGGCACCATTCCTTCCCTTTTCAAACAGGCTGTGGTCAAACCCCTGCTCAAAAAACCTACTCTGGATCCTGGATGCCTAAATAATTTCCGTCCTGTCTCCAATTTACCTTTTCAATCTAAAGTCCTCGAAGAAGTTGTGCTAAAACAACTTACTCTATATCTATCGGAAAATGACCTCCTCGAGCCGTTTCAGTCTGCATTTAGGGCCTCTTATTCCACTGAAACAGCTTTAGTTAAAGTGACAAATGATCTCCTCCTTCAGATGGACGAGGACTCATCGGCTCTACTGTTATTCCTGGATCTCAGTGCTGCATTTGATACGATTGATCATGCAGTACTAATCAACAGACTTAAAGATGTTTTTGGCATCTCTGGCTCTGCTCTTTCTTGAATAGAATCCTATCTGTGTTATAGGTCTCATTTTGTCTCTTTTAATAAATCCTTCTCCTCCACGGCACCAGTGAAATTTGGTGTGCCACAAGGGTCTGTGCTCGGTCCCATACTTTTTTCACTATATGTTACACCATTGGGACAAATCATCAGAAGTTATGGAGTGAACTTCCACTGTTATGCCGATGATACACAGCTGTATCTACCAATAAAAGCAATAATACTACTGACATCATGCATCTAGAGGCCTGCCTCATTTCAATTAAAACATGGATGTCTCAAAACTTCCTCCATTTGAACTCGGATAAAACAGAGCTCTTGTTAATTGGTCCTGCCAGTCATCGGTACAAGTTCAACAATCTTACTGTCTCAATTAACAACTGTGTGTTGGAGCCCGGCAAAACTGCAAGGAACCTTCGTGTAATTTTTGACCCTACACTATCTCTGCAGCAGCACATTAGTGAGATTACTAAATTGGGCTTTTTTCACTTGAGGAATTCGCTCCTGCCTCTCTTTAGCTGATGCTGAAATTCTCATTAATGCATTTGTCACATCCAGGCTGGACTACTGCAATGCGTTATTCTCTGGACTGCCGAGGAAAAGTACTCACAGACTACAAATGGTCCAAAATACAGCCGCCAGACTTTTAACAAAGACCAGGAAGTTTGATCACATTACTCCGGTCCTGGCTTCATTACGCTGACTTCCTATTCATGTTAGAGCTGATTTCAAAGTTCTCTTGTTAACCTATAAAATCCTTTGTGGACGCGCGCCCTCTTACCTATCTGACCTTATCACCTGGTATACTCCAGCTCATACCCTTCGCTCTCAGGACGCTGGCCTCCTTCAACTTCCTTGAATAAAGAAGAAGTCTGCTGGTTACAGAGCCTTTTCTTATAGAGCCCCATTTTTGTGGAATGGGCTCCCGGTGGAAGTGCGGCGATCTGACTCCGTTGAGTATTTCAAAATCAAACTCAAAACATACTTATTTCACCAAACGTATGGAGACTGATTGATCATAGGGTTAGGTTTACACTGGTTGTAGCTGTAGGTACACACTCAACCGCTCATATTATTATTACATCTGCCTTTTTTCAATAGTATTTAGCACTTTTGTTTTTCTCCTTTCTACCTCCTCCTAGGGTGGACGCAACCCCCCCGACTCTGCTCCAGTGTGAGGACCCCCAGCTCATCTTTCATTTACCTTGATGTTGGCTGAGGTCCCATCCACCTTACACACACACACAGAGTGGACACTAGACGCTGTCAACATAATTGTTTTTTGTGAATATGTTTTGTATTTATATGTATTTTTTCAACTGTCCTGGACACATTCTTGCACGGCCTGTCCGTCCTGGGAGTGGATCTCTCCTTCTGTGGTTCTCCATGAGGTATCTCTTTTTTCCCGGCTGGGTTTTTTTTGGAGTTTTTCCTCACCCTGATGGAGGGTCTAAGGACAGGAGTTGTCTAGTGCAGTCTGTTAAGCCCTTTCAGGCGGCTGTTGTTGTGATATTGGGCTATATAAAAATAAATGTCTTGTCTTGTCTTGTCTTGACTATAGTCTGTTGTCTGTTTTAAAAAAGGTCTACAGTCTTATCTAATGCACATCTACAGTCTGTTCTAATGCACATCTACAGTTTGTTCTACTGGATGTCTACAGTCTGTTCTAATAATTGTCTAGAATCTGTTCTACTGCACATCTACTGTTTGTTCTATTTGTCAACATTCTATACTACTGCACCTCTACAGTCTCTTCTACTGCACATCTACACTCTGTTCTACTGCATGTCTACAGTCTGTTCTAATGCCAGTTTACAGTCTGTACTACTGCTCTACTGCAGTCTATTCTACTGCATGTCTACAGTCTGTTTTACTGCACATCTACAATCTGTTCTAATTGTCAGTCTGTTCTACTGGACATTACAGTCTGTTCTAAAGCTCATCTACAGTCTTTTCTAAAGCCAATTTAGAGTCTGTACTACTGCTGCTCTGAAGTCTGTTCAACTGCACCTCTGCAGTCTGTTCTATTGTACGTCTACAGTCTGTTCTACTGCACAATTATAGTCTGTTTTAATAAACATCTACAGTCTTTTCTAATGCACATCTACAGTCTGTTCTACTGGACGTCTACAGTCTGTTCTAATAATTGTCTAGAGTCTGTTCTACTGCACAATTATAGTCTGTTTTAATAAACGTCTACAGTCTTTTCTAATGCACATCTACAGTCTGTACTACTGCACGTCTACAGTCTGTTCTAAAGCATGTCTACAGTCTTTTCTAATACTCATGTACAGTCCGTTCTAATGCTTGTGTAAAGTATCAACTACCGCACCTCTACGATCTATTCTTCTACACATTGTCAGTTAGTTCTACTGCACATCTACAGTCTGTTCTAATGGACATCTACAGTCTGTTTTAATGCACGTCTATAGTCTGTTCTAATGCTCGTCCACAGTCTGTTCTAATGCAGGTCTTTAGTCTGTACTACTGCACACCTACAGTCTGTTCTACTGGACGTCTACAGTCTGTTCAACTGCACCTCAACAGTCTGTTTTACTGCACATCTACAGTCTGTTCTAATGCACATCTACAGTCTGTTCTAATGCAAGTCTACAGTCTGTAATACTGCTCATCTACAGTCTGTTCTACTGCATGTCTACAGTCTGTTCTGATAAACGTCTACAGTCTGTTCTACAACACATCTACAGTCTCTACTACTGCACTTCTAAAGTCTGTTCTAATGCACATCTACAGTCTGTTCTAATGCAAGTCTATAGTCTGTACTACTGCTCATCTACGGTCTGTTCTAGTGCAGGTCTACAGCCTGTTCTAATAAATGCCTAGAGTCTTTTCTACTGCACATCTACAGTCTGTACTACTGCACTTCTACAGTCTTTTCTAATGCTCGTCTACAGTCTGTATTACTGCACCTCTACAGTCTGTTCTAAAGCATGTCTAGAGTGTTTTCTAATACTCATATACAGTCTGTTCTAAAGCTCGTCTACAGTCTGAACTACTGCACCTCTACAGTCTGTTCTAAAGCATGTCTAGAGTGTTTTCTAATACTCATATACAGTCTGTTGTAGTGATATCCCGCAGTACCCCCAGGAACCAATACCTTTCAGAGTTAAAGAATTTACACCTCTGAACTTTTAAAGACCTTTACTTTGTTTATTCAGACTGAGGAAAACCAGGAGATCTGATTAGCAGCACCTTGCTAATATTTACAGCTTTATTTTTTAGTACTTCAAAGGAGGTGCTACTTCCATGTAGGTGCTATCTTCACGGAGACCGGGCCGACTGGAACCAAAAGCTGACACGGTAATTTCGGGTGATATATATACCGCTGCGATAAGACTTTCAACTCAACAGAAAGCAAAGCCTTTTGTTTCAGGACTCTATAAGTGATTGAACATTGCCCTCCTTTGGTTGAACAGAGTCATGACTCTGCTTCAAAACTAAAGACAATTCTCCGTTCTGGTCCATTTGAGTGTATATTAAAGATTGTCATTTCATGTGCAAACCTCACCATTTTTCCTTTACAGGATCCGGAGTGATAACGATATAAATGAATACTTTCTTCTTCATCCTTACAGCTGGCTGTGTAATAAAATGAATTATTCTGTTTTCAGGTCAAGCAACAAATAATGTAATATGTGTTTAGTCTTTAAAGATTGGTAAAGACATTTCCCGTGCACTTATGATACAATGCTAAAAAAGAAAAATATATCACAAGCAGGCAGAGAGAGCAGAGGAGGCAGCGGCCATAGAGAGACCAGAGAAGGCAGAGAGACCAGAGAAGGCAGAGAGACCAGAGAAGGCAGAGGCCACAAAGAGACCAGAGGAGGCAGATGCCACAGAGAGACCAGAGGAGGCAGAGAGACAGAGAGACCAGAGGAGGCAGAGAGACCAGAGGAGGAAGTGGCCACAGAGAGAACAGAGGAGGCAGAGACAACAGAGAGACCAGTGGAGGCAGAGAGACCAGAAGAGGCAGAAGACGCAGAGAGTCCCGAGGAGGCAGAGGCCAAAGAGAGACCAGAGGAGGCAGAGGCCACAGAGAGACCAGAGGAGGCAGAGTTTACAGAGAGACCAGAAGAGACAGAGGCCGCAGAGAGATTAGAGGAGGCATAGGCCACAGAGAGACCAGAGGAGGCAACGGGGCAGGGAGACTAGAGGAAGCAGAGGCCACAGAAAGACCAGAGGAGGCAGAGAGTCTAGAGGAGTCCGAGGCCACAGAGAGACCAGAGGAGGCAGAGGCCACAGAGAGACCAAAGGAGGCATAAGTCACAGAGAGACCAGTGGAGGCAGAGGCCACAGAGAGACCAGTAAAGGCAGAGGCCACAGAGAGAACAGAGGAGGCAGAGAAGGCAGAGAGACTAGAGGAGGCAGAGGCCAGAGAGAGACCAGAGGAGGCAGAGGAGGCAGAGAGAACAGAAAAGGCAGATGACACAGAGAGACCAGAGGAGGCAGCGGCCACAGAGAGATCAGAGAAGGCAGAGGCCACAGAGAGACCAGAGGAGGCAGAGAGACAGAGAGACCAGAGGAGGCAGGTAGAGCAGGGGAGGCAGAGGAGGCAGAGAGACCAGAGGAGGCAGAGGCCATAAAGTGACTAGAGGAGGAAGAGGAGATAAAGAGACCAGAGGAGGCAGAGGCAAAACAGAGACCAGAGGAGGCAGAGGCAATAGAGAGACCATTGGAGGCAGAGAGACGAGAGAAGGCAGAGGCCACAAAGAGACCAGAGGAGGCAGAGGTCACAGAGAGACCAGAGGAAGCAGAGGCCACAGTGAGACCAGAGGGGGCAGAGGCCATGGAGAGTTCAGAGGAGGCAGAAAGACAGAGAGACCAGAGGAGGCAGAGAGACGAGAGAAGGCAGAGGCCACAAAGAGACCAGAGGAGGCAGAGGTCACAGAGAGACCAGAGGAAGCAGAGGCCACAGTGAGACCAGAGGGGCAGAGGCCATGGAGAGTTCAGAGGAGGCAGAAAGACAGAGAGACCAGAGGAGGCAGAGGCGAGAGGATGCAGAGGAGGCAGAGAGACCAGAGAAGGCAGAGGCCACAAAGAGACCAGAGGAGGCAGAGGCCACAGAGAGACCAGAGGAGGCAGAGACATTTTGACATTTGACTATCCCTTTATTACTAAAATAACAATTGGGATTTTTTTACATAAATTGTGTGACAACAGCTCCTTCGAGTTCCATGCTGTTACCATTACCCACCCTGTTAAAAGTCACTTTGTAGTTATCTATCGACCCCCAGGTCAGCTTGGACATTTCTTGGAGGAGTTGGATGTGCTTCTTTCATCCTTCCCTGAGGATGGTACTCCTCTGGTGGTATTAGGAGACTTCAACATCCACCTTGAAAAGCCACAGGCTGCAAACTTCAATAACCTGACTGCATCATTTGACCTCAAGCAGGTCTCCACACCAGCAACTCACAAGTCTGGTAACCAACTAGATCTCATCTACATAAGGTACTGCTCCGCTCGGCATACTCAGGTCACGCCTCTGCACACTTCGGATCATTTCTTCGTAACTCTTGACCTCGATCTAACTTCTCCAGACACCGCAACAGTTTTACCGCTGGTCACTTTCCGGCGTAACCTCCGTTCACTCAGTCCCTCCCGCTTTTCCTCTGCCGTCTCTTCTGCGCTTCCCCCTCTTGAGGAGCTCTCGCTTTTAAACACCAACACTGCCACTGACACTCTGTGCTCCACTCTTACATCCTGCCTGGACAACTTATGCCCTCTTATATCCAGACCAGCTCGTACATCCTCGTCTGCCCCCTGGTTATCCAATGTTCTACGTGAGCATCGCACCAGCCTCCGGTCAGCTGAGAGAAAATGGCGCAAGTCAAAAGATCTCACTGACCTCTCTATCTACCAGTCTCTCCTCTCTAATTTCTCTGCTGATGTCACTTCTGCAAAAACTGACTACTACCATTCTAAGTTAATCAACTCACCTGACTCACGCACTCTCTTTAAAACCTTCTCTGCCCTCCTTTGTCCGCCTGCTCCTCCTCCTTCATCAGAGTTAACAGCTGATGATTTTGCGTCTTTCTTTGTAAAGAAAACAACTGCCATCAGCAGTCAGTTTTCTGCGCCAGCACCTGTTGAACTCTTTCACACCCCTGATACGTGTTTGCTCCCTTCTTTTTCTCCTCTAACTGAAGCGGACGTATCCAAGGTCATTAGTTCTAACCACCCTACCACCTGCCCGCTAGATCCCATCCCCACACATCTCCTTCAGGCCATCTCTCCATCTGTCGTATCTGCTCTCACCCACATCATCAACTCATCTCTCTCCACTGGGTCATTCCCCACAGCTTTCAAAGAGGCCCGCATCACACCACTACTTAAGAAACCCACTCTCAACCCTTCACTGTTAGAAAACTACAGACCGGTTTCCCTCCTTCCCTTTACTGCCAAAGCTCTGGAGCGAGTTGTGTTTAACCAGCTCTCCTCCTTTCTCACACGGAACAACCTCCTGGACCAGAACCAGTCTGGGTTCAAGAGCGGACATTCCACCGAAACTGCACTGCTCTCAGTCATCAAAGCCCTG
Organism: Neodontobutis hainanensis; assembly: GCA_024349245.1. Lineage (NCBI taxonomy): Eukaryota > Metazoa > Chordata > Actinopteri > Gobiiformes > Odontobutidae > Neodontobutis > Neodontobutis hainanensis. The sequence continues at coordinate 5,792 of JALDNG010000362.1, read as the reverse complement.
AGACTGGCAAAGGCAACATCCAAGTCATCTGTCCTCATCTTACTGGATCTGTCTGCTGCCTTTGACACTGTTAACCATCACATCCTCTTGTCTTCTCTCAGTGCAATGGGTGTCTCTGGAATGGCGTTGCAATGGTTCAAGTCTTACCTCTCGGGTAGGTCATTCAGAGTATCCTGGAGAGATGAGGTCTCTGAGTCCCAACATCTTAATACAGGGGTGCCTCAGGGCTCAGTGCTTGGACTGCTACTCTTTTCCATATACATGACATCCCTTGGCTCTGTCATTCAGAAGCATGGCTTTTCCTATCACTGCTATGCAGATGACACTCAACTCCACTTGTCATTTCAACCTGATGATCCGACGGTCTCCGCTCGTGTCTCGGCGTGCCTGAGTGACATCTCACTTTGGATGCAGGACCATCACCTGCAGCTGAACCTTGGAAAAACAGAACTGCTTGTGATTCCTGCCAACCCAAAGACCCGCCACAACCTCTCCATTCAACTAGGCTCATCAACCATTACACCGTCCAGCACTGCCAGAAATCTGGGAGTGGTAATTGATGATCAACTAAATTTCAAGTCATGTTGCCAGCACCACCAGGTCCTGTAGATTCTTCCTCTACAACATTAGGAAAATTAGACCTTTCCTATCGGAGCACTCGACGCAAATCCTAGTTCAGGCTCTTGTCTTGTCCAAACTGGATTATTGCAATGCTCTTCTGGCTGGACTCCCTGCCTGCACAACCAAACCTCTGCAGCTCATCCAGAATGCAGCAGCAAGAGTGGTCTTTAAAGAACCGAAGAGAGCGCACGTAACTCCTCTCCTCATTAGGTTACATTGGCTCCCGGTTGAGGCACGTATTAAGTTCAAAGCTATGCTCTTGGCCTACAAGACCACCACTGGCTCCGCCCCTTCATACCTTCACTCACTGATACAGACCTATGTTCCTACCAGATCCCTGCGGTCTGCTAATGAACAACGTCTGGTTGCACCATCCCAAAAAGGAAAAAAATCCCTCTCACGTACTTTCTCTGGATCTGTTCCACATTGGTGGAATGATCTACCTGCTGCTACAAGATCAGCAGATTCTGTAGACATATTTAAAAAACGCTTGAAAACATATCTCTTTTGTCAACACCTGACTGACAAACACTAAATTCTTAACTTCCTTCTATCAATTCCTTCTTAAAAAAAAAAAAAAAAAAAAAAAAAAAAAAAAAAAATCTTTCCTATCCTTAGCTTTGTATGCTGTGCTAGGTTACTAGCTAGTTTTTTGTGCACTTATGCTTTTTGTTACCTTTTGTTGTTGAAATTGCTTCCATTGTTTTCCTCACTTGTAAGTCGCTTTGGATAAAAGCGTCTGCTAAATGACTAAATGTAAATGTAAATGTAAATAAATATTTACTTTCTCAAAAAAAATATTTTCAATTTTTTTTTTTTTACCGCAAATCTTCGCCATTTACCAATTCCACTTTTATTTTCATTCATATTCACATTAGAGAATGTTTAGATTAAAACTTCCATTCCCATCAGGCTCAGACATAAAGTTTTCAAAGCCCCAAAAATTAAAAAAAGACTGAACATTGCTATGCTATAAAAAAGATAGTCTACCGTTAACCTTTTTTTTTACAAAACACTTTGTCAATAAAATAGGATCAATAGACGCACTTTCTTCAACTTAGTTTTTTTCTAGTACACCAAGTTGCCAACTTTACTATTCCATAAAGAAAATTTAGAATAATATTTTTCTTCTTGTTTTCTACTGAGTACTTTGGCCCATACATAAACAATGAAACATTAAACGAACCGATTAGGTCCAGACTCCAAACCTTCACTAACTGCATCAAGTTTTTTTGAGGTGATAACATTCCATAAATGCATGCTGGCGGTCACTTCCCGACGTCCGATCAAGTGAAATGTGGTCTTTGATATGTCGTTCTGGGTGGCCCCAGGGGTCAAAAGGTCAACTAAGGGTACGAGCTATAGGCCCTCACAAGAAATGTGTCTTTTTGATCAAAATTCTTTTCCCCTTTGCTCTAGAGCTCTGTGCTTGGGATAGGTGATTCAGGGCTACTCCAGGAGCCAGGGTGAAAATTTTAGGATTCCCACATGCCAATTTTGTCAATGTATTCACCCTAGTGGGGGCACTGGCGATCACTTCCCGAGGTCCGATCAAGTGAAATGTGGTCTCTTTTTCTTGACACAGTAGGTGGAAGCGTGGGGTAAAGTTTGGAGAAGCTACAAATTTTTTAAGGGGTCAACAGGTCAAAAAAGGGTAAGCGTTAAAGGCCCAAAAAAGATAGATGTCTTTTGAGTCATCATTTTTCTTCCCTTCACTCTAGAGCCAGCCGCCTTTGATATGTCGTTCTGGGTGGCCCCTGCAGCCAGCGTGCAAAATTTGGAGAGGCTACAACATTGGTAAGGGGTCAAAAGGTCAACTAAGGGTATGAGCTATAGCCCCTGACAAGAAAGCTGTCTTTTGATCATAATTTTTTCCCCTTTGCTCTAGAGTTCTGTGCTTCAGATATGTGATTCAGGGCTACTCCAGGAGCCAGGAGGAAAAATTTGGGATTCACACATGCCCATTTTGTCAATGTATTCACCCTAGGTGTTTCGTGTGAAAATGGCCTTCTCTCGAGCTGAAAAGCATTTTAAAGCAATAAAAACAAAACTGGCATTACTTTTGAACCGAAGGTGATGGAGGGGAAATTCCAAGTGCCTCTTGTAGCTTGGCCCTGGCCCTACAAGGCACAGCTGGTTTGAATGCAATTGGACTTTTAGTTAGTTTGCAATGCTCAAGCTTAGAACCCACATTCCAGTGTATTTTGCCTGTGTCATAGCAGAGCCATGTAGCAGCTGCATTTGGCCAAAACCTGGTCTTTTGGAGCTCTAAATGGCACTGTCATGTGTTCCCAGTGGAAATGCTTGTGTCTGGGCCCTTTGGGCAAGGTTTTAGGTGTTTCGTGTGAAAAGGTCAAAAATGGCCTTCTCTCGAGCTGAAAAGCATTTTAAAGCAATAAAAACAAAACTGGCATTACTTTTGAACCGAAGGTGATGGAGGGGAAATTCCAAGTGCCTCTTGTAGCTTGGCCCTGGCCTACAAGGCACAGCTGGTTTGAATGCAATTGGACTTTTAGTTAGTTTGCAATACTCAAGCTTAGAACCCACATTCCAGTGTATTGTGCCTGTGTCTGAGCAGAGCCATGTAGCAGCTGCATTTGGCCAAAACCTGGTCTTTTGGAGCTCTAAATGGCACTGTCATGTGTTCCCAGTGGAAATGCTTGTGTCTGGGCCCTTTGGGCAAGGTTTTAGGTGTTTCATGTGAAAAGGTCAAAAATGGCCTTCTCTCGAGCTGAAAAGCATTTTAAAGCAATAAAAACAAAACTGGCATTACTTTTGAACCGAAGGTGATGGAGGGAAAATTTCAAGTGCCTCTTGTAGCTTGGCCCTGGCCCTACAAGGCACAGCTGGTTTGAATGCAATTGGACTTTTAGTTAGTTTGCAATACTCAAGCTTAGAACCATCATTCCAGTGTATTGTGCCTGTGTCTGAGCAGAGCCATGTAGCAGCTGCATTTGGCCAAAACCTGGTCTTTTGGAGCTCTAAATGGCACTGTCATGTGTTCCCAGTGGAAATGCTTGTGTCTGGGCCCTTTGGGCAAGGTTTTAGGTGTTTCGTGTGAAAAGGTCAAAAATGGCCTTCTCTCGAGCTGAAAAGCATTTTAAAGCAATAAAAACAAAACTGGCATTACTTTTGAACCGAAGGTGATGGAGGGGAAATTCCAAGTGCCTCTTGTAGCTTTGCCCTGGCCCTACAAGGCACAGCTGGTTTGAATGCAATTGGACTTTTAGTTAGTTTGCAATACTCAAGCTTAGAACCCACATTCCAGTGTATTGTGCCTGTGTCTGAGCAGAGCCAAGTAGCAGCTGCATTTGGCCAAAACCTGGTCTTTTGGAGCTCTAAATGGCACTGTCATGTGATCCCAGTGGAAATGCTTGTGTCTGGGCCCTTTGGGCAAGCTTTAGGTGTTTCGTGTGAAAAGGTCAAAAATTGCCTTCTCTCGAGCTGAAAAGCATTTTAAAGCAATAAAAACAAAACTGGCATTACTTTTGAACCGAAGGTGATGGAGGGGAAATTCCAAGTGCCTCTTGTAGCTTGGCCCTGGCCCTACAAGGCACAGCTGGTTTGAATGCAATTGGACTTTTAGTTAGTTTGCAATACTCAAGCTTAGAACCCACATTCCAGTGTATTGTGCCTGTGTCTGAGCAGAGCCATGTAGCAGCTGCATTTGGCCAAAACCTGGTCTTTTGGAGCTCTAAATGGCACTGTCATGTGTTCCCAGTGGAAATGCTTGTGTCTGGGCCCTTTGGGCAAGGTTTTAGGTGTTTCGTGTGAAAAGGTCAAAAATGGCCTTCTCTCGAGCTGAAAAGCATTTTAAAGCAATAAAAACAAAACTGGCATTACTTTTGAACCGAAGGTGATGGAGGAAATTCAAGTGCCTCTTGTAGCTTGGCCCTGGCCCTACAAGGCACAGCTGGTTTGAATGCAATTGGACTTTTAGTTAGTTTGCAATACTCAAGCTTAGAACCCACATTCCAGTGTATTTTGCCTGTGTCTGAGCAGAGCCATGTAGCAGCTGCATTTGGCCAAAACCTGGTCTTTTGGAGCTCTAAATGGCACTGTCATGTGTTCCCAGTGGAAATGCTTGTGTCTGGGCCCTTTGGGCAAGGTTTTAGGTGTTTCGTGTGAAAAGGTCAAAAATGGCCTTCTCTCGAGCTGAAAAGCATTTTAAAGCAATAAAAACAAAACTGGCATTACTTTTGAACTGAAGGTGATGGAGGAAATTCAAGTGCCTCTTGTAGCTTGGCCCTGGCCCTACAAGGCACAGCTGGTTTGAATGCAAGTGGACTTTTAGTTAGTTTGCAATACTCAAGCTTAGAACCCACATTCCAGTGTATTGTGCCTGTGTCTGAGCAGAGCCATGTAGCAGCTGCATTTGGCCAAAACCTGGTCTTTTGGAGCTCTAAATGGCACTGTCATGTGTTCCCAGTGGAAATGCTTGTGTCTGGGCCCTTTGGGCAAGGTTTTAGGTGTTTCGTGTGAAAAGGTCAAAAATGGCCTTCTCTCGAGCTGAAAAGCATTTTAAAGCAATAAAAACAAAACTGGCATTACTTTTGAACCGAAGGTGATGGAGGGGAAATTCCAAGTGCCTCTTGTAGCTTGGCCCTGGCCCTACAAGGCACAGCTGGTTTGAATGCAATTGGGCTTTTAGTAAGTTTGCAATACTTAAGCTTAGAACCCACATTCCAGTGTATTGTGCCTGTGTCTGAGCAGAGCCATGTAGCAGCTGCATTTGGCCAAAACCTGGTCTTTTGGAGCTCTAAATGGCACTGTCATGTGTTCCCAGTGGAAATGCTTGTGTCTGGGCCCTTTGGGCAAGGTTTTAGGTGTTTCGTGTGAAAAGGTCAAAAATGGCCTTCTCTCGAGCTGAAAAGCATTTTAAAGCAATAAAAACAAAACTGGCATTACTTTTGAACCGAAGGTGATGGAGGGGAAATTCCAAGTGCCTCTTGTAGCTTGGCCCTGGCCCTACAAGGCACAGCTGGTTTGAATGCAATTGGACTTTTAGTTAGTTTGCAATACTCAAGCTTAGAACCCACATTCCAGTGTATTGTGCCTGTGTCTGAGCAGAGCCATGTAGCAGCTGCATTTGGCCAAAACCTGGTCTTTTGGAGCTCTAAATGGCACTGTCATGTGTTCCCAGTGGAAATGCTTGTGTCTGGGCCCTTTGG